>QXEO01000050.1:600000-840614 GCA_007115705.1 Dactylis glomerata
CTTAGTGAGAAGCAACAAGGGAAGCGGCCTCAAGTTCAAGGCCATGCTCAACCTCGTGTTGAAGAAAGGTCACTTCCTAAGAAAAATCAAGCTAATGCTCCCCTTGTGGAGAAATCAAGTGAGAAGAAGGTGAAGAAAAGAACTTGCTACATATGCCATGAGAAGGGTCACCTATCTTCTTCATGCACTAGTGGTAACTCATCCAACCCTATCATAATTGAGGATGTATATTCACTTTGCAAGGATAAGGTTGGTAATGTGCTTGCCAAATTTGTTGGTACTCAAAGTGGTGTAAAGAAAAGAACCATTTGGGTTGCCAAACCTATTGTTACTAACTTCTTAGGACCCAACTTGGTTGGGGACCAACAAGCCATTACTTGAACAATAGGTGTTGGTGGAAGGCATTGGAGACTTGGCTATATCATGAAGAATTAAGGGATCTTCATCCATTATATTGTCTCAAGTCAATTGGATTATATTGTTTATATCATATATCCTATGTTCCTCCTTGCGGTAACATGTATTCAACTTATCTACATTGAAAGTTACTCGCCCCTTTGCATGTGTTGGGTTTTGTACCTTCCATGTGTTTGTATATGTTGTGCTTCCTACTTGCTTCATTTTGAGTAATCAAGTATGTGCATGTTGGTTTGCACACCATGTACGGTTGTTCTTGTTGAGCCTTTTGCATATTCTTTGTATCTTGTTGGCTCTTGTGAGAGATTAATGGTTCATCCCATTTTGGGAGAGTGATATGCTTTGGCGCTTCACAATCCTAAAAATGTGTGTACATGAGGAATACCACTTAGTGTTGATATTTAAATATTGTCTTGTCTCTATGTGGTATGTCATTCTCATGAGAAATTCAAATTCTATAATGTCCATTAATCATCTCTTATTGGGTTTTAATTACCTCTTGTGAAAAGAAATGCTTTATCACATTATGGGGGAGTAATATGTTTTATGCATACTACAAACCAATAAAATGTGTATATTTGAGGTTGTGTCACATAGTGTTGATATTGTAAATTATCTTGCTTCTATGTGGCATGTTTTCTCAAACAAGTTCCAATTTGCCAAATTGTTTTATTCCTCTTGTTTTGGATCTTGTTTGTAAGATACTTTCTTGGTAGGGTTTTCCTAAAATGTGGAATTCTACATCAAAGTTGGAAAACCATTTGCTTCAAGTTATCCTAATCATTACCTTGCATGATTGTTTAACTATTTTAGTCTATCAAGAATATCTTCTTTAGCATGGTTTTTAATTCTTATCCTTCTCCGTATGCTTCTTTGTTGTGAAGATGATCTTGGATTTATATATAAACTACCACCGGGAAATAAATCCAAATACCTCATGTTCTTGGACAATTGGTACTATATCATGTGGGACATGTATATTGATCATCTTTACATTGGCTATTGCTTTTAATTGCCTTATCTCTAGCCAAAAAAATTATTTGTTTTAGCTCCCATTGTCTTCCATGACTTTTATTATTCTATTTGATTCCATTGAACTTGTTTTGGGTTATTTCTATGTAGGTAGATGTGATGATCCCACTTGTGTGCATTTTGTATTCAAATGCAAAATCATAAATAATGCACTAATCTTGGGGGAGCTCTCCTATATTTGTTATAACACACTCTTTGTGCTTATTTCATTTGGTATTGGTTTTTGTTGGAAGACAAATCTTTTCTTTTTTGGTACTTAGTGTGCCATCATAAAAAGTGTGGAGAGTTTGGTTTGTTTGTTTGAACCTTGCTCTCTTTGGGAGTTGGTGATCTCATTCCTTGTTATTTATTTCTTACTCTTAAAATGAGGTATGTCTTTGAGCATGTGTGTTTTAGTAATGCTTTATGCTCATTGAATTTTGCTTGGTTCACTAGTTGAACTTTGGAGTCAATCTTGTGTTGATTTCATTCTTTGATATAATTTGGACAACCTTTTGTTGCTTCACAATTTTGTGTGCTCGCTTGTCCTTCTTGGTGTTTTGTCCAAATTGTATCTTCTTTGGCTCTAGAAAGTCTTGTGCATGCATATTTACTAAATGTATACTTTATGGCATGCTTTTCTTTCTTTGATTAAATATATAGGAGAAGCTCCATCAAATCCTAAATCGGCTAAGATGTGCATGAAATTCAATCTCATATATATGCACATATTTATGTGGAGTTTGTCCTATATGTTGTAGTTTCTAACTACTTTGGACCCAATGAGTTTGGGGACCATCTTGTACTTGAACTTTGTTTTAGGTACATGGAGATATATTGGTGCTTGTCTCAATAATAAGGATGAAGTGGTGACTAAATGATAATTTGAGGCAAGCTAGGATTATTGAAGAACTCCTATCTACTACATCCTACCTTTAATATCTTGGTAACAAGTATCTTTTTATGCATACTTTTCTAGCATCCAACCTTGTGTAGGTTGTTTCTTGGCATGGATATCTTTATTTGAAAATCATGTGGTTCTTGCAAGGATTCTAATGAAACCTTTTTATTGCAAATGGGAGCAAGTTGAGATGAGGACATATTATTGGGAACATATAAAAATCATGCTCATGATTCTCCTATCCCATATATGTCAACTTAGCAATCTTTTTGCATATCAATTCCTCAATAAGCTCACATGTGCAACATTGATGAAATTGCAAATTTATTTCTTCCGTTTGGTATCCTTCGTTTTGATACTTGTTGTTTTTATCAAAACATCCCAACTATCTTCTTTCCCTTGTTGATATTTGCGATGTCTTTGACATGTTTGTGGTTGAAGTTCGTCAATATACAATAAGATAAATTAAGCCTTTGGCCATACTTTAAAAGCAAAAAATCTCATTGGTAGGGTTTCTTTCTTACCGGTCTTATGGTGTTAGTTGTGAGACCGGGTTATAGGATCGGTAGCCGTTCTATCAAGAGGGGCTCTCGAGTGAGTAACTTAATTATATCGTTTGGAGAGAGCTCAAACCTTTGCATACTTGGCATCATCTTTCTTGGTTCGTATTTGGGTTTTATCCATGTGAGGTTCTAGAGCTTGTGGTTATTTCCATGACAAGCTCTAGCTCATCAAAAACGGATTTCGCATGAAGCTCTTATTGTGTTTTTTTATGTTTGGAGGTTTTACTGGTTTGCCTTCAAAGTGAGGTCAAACCTTTCATCATTTGGTTTTATACTCCCTTGTTGGACTATGATGTTTCTATGGATTAAGTTGTAGAGCTCGTTGTGGTGATTCCAACGAGCCCAAGATCATCAAAAACGGAGTCCGGATGCTCAAGTTATTGCCGTTTTTGTTTTGGTGTTTCTGCCAGTTTCAGGAGGGGCGGCTTTAGCCGGCCCAGGGCCAGAAATAGCCGGACCGGGGCGCTCGATTGCCTCTTTGTTTCGGTCCGAATTTTTGTCCGGCTTTTAGCCGGTGTTAAGTCCGGCTTTAGCCGGTCTAAATGGCTGTAACGGTCAGATTTCGTGGGGGGGGGGCCTATAAAAAGCCCCCTTCTTCCTCCTTGGGCTGGTTGGTTGCTTTCTCTCTCTCCTCCATTGTTTTGATCTTCAAGAGCTTGCAATTCCTCTCTATCCCTCCCATATTTCTTGAATCTTGTTGAGGGATTTGAAAGAGAAGATCTAGATCTACAACTCCACCAATCAATCTCTCCTCTAAGTGAGGGGAACATCTTGGGATCTAGATCTTGGAGACTTGTGTGGTTTTCCTCCATTTGTTCTTCCTCTCATATCTCTCCATAGCATTAGTTGCTTTGGTAGGATTTGAGTGAGAAGGATTTGAGCACCTTGTGTGCTCTTGCCATTGCATAAGTTGCATCGGTTTGAGTTCTCCCCGGAGATTCGAGTAAGTGAAAGTTTGTGAGCTTATTACTCTTGGGTTCTTGGAACCCTAGACGGCTTTGTGGCTTTGTGGTGCCTTTGTGGCTATTCTTGGGAGCCTCCAATTAAGTTGTGGATGCGTGCCCCAAGATTTGTGTAAAGGCCCGGTTCCGCCTTGAGGAACCCCTTAGTGGAAGAGTGAGCTAGGCCTTTGTGGCGCAAGCTCACACCGGAGAATAGGGTGAGGCCTTTGTGGCGTTGGTTAGGCCTTTGTGGCGATACCACACCCCTCCAATGAGACGTACTCCCTTTCAAGGGAGGAACTCGGGAATACATCATCGTCTCCGCGTGCCTCGGTTATTCCTATACCCGAGCTCTTTACTTATGCACTTTACATTGTGATAGCCTTCGTGCTTGAAGTTATATATCTTGCTATCACATTGTTACTTGTATTGCTTAGCATAAGTTGTTGGTGCACATAGGTGAGCCTAGTTTATTTAGGTTTTGTGTGCTTGACAAAATAAACGCTAGTTTAATTCCGCTTTTGTTCAAGCCATTCATAAAATTTGATATCGCCTATTCACCCCCCCTCTAGGCGACATCTGTGTCCTTTCAGTAAGTTCCAATCGACTTTTAACCTCTCAAGAATGAATGTATTACCCTTTATAATTTACCCTACTCTTTTTTGTCTTGGCTAATTTAAATCACCCTTTACCACCACATTGTCCACTGATGCTACCGATTTGATGAAGTAAATAACCGGCCCGTTGGGAACCCCAAGAGGAAGGTGTGATGAGTATAGCAGCTTGTTTCCCTCAGTTAAGAAACCAAGGTTTATCGATCAGGAGAAGAGCAGACAATTACGACTGAAGGTGATGCTTGCTAGTTTGCGACAGCTTCGGACAATTTATATATGGCGCCTCGCCCAAGCTTTGCTTGCTAGCTGCAATGCGGAACCTGCACATAACACAACCAAATACTTTGCTCCCAACTTGCGATGAGGTTGTCAATCTCACCGGTTTGCTTGAAACAAAGGTTATGAGTGTATCGAGTGGAAAACAGTAGAAGTATGCGAGTAAAGTAAACAGTGCGAGTAAAGTAAACTAGGTGATAGCAATATGATGGAAATAGGACCGGGGTCCACAGTTCACTAGTGGTGTCTCTCCATAAGATAAATAACACATGCTGGGTAAACAAATTACAGTTGGGCAATTGATAGAATAAAGATAAACGTGATATGTCAAGAAGATCACTATGAGATTTACTCTGGGCATTACAATAAAATACATAGACCGCCATCCAACTGCATCTATGACTAATAATCCACTTGTGGCGAATCAATCCGAGAACTCCACAAGTATTAAGTTGCGAACAATAGATAATTGCATTAAGCAAAGTGTGTAATGTAAATAGAGCATATGCCCTTGAGCATATGAATGTTGTTTTCTCCCTAGTAGCAACAACACATCTACAACCTTAGAGGTTTCTGTAACTCCCCTAGGTTAAATAGAGGCATGAACCCACTATCGAGCATAAATACCCCCTCTTGGAGTCACTAGCAACTACTCGGCCAAGATAGCTACTAACAACGGAGAGCATGCAAGATCATAAACAACATAGAGATAACAAAAGATATATTTCAGTATAGCAACTCAATCATAACACCAATATTCATCGGATCCCAACAAACCAAACATGTAGAATTACATAACGGTGATCTCAATCATGTAGGGCAGCTCATGAGATCTAAAGATGAAGCACATGGTGGAGAAGACAACCATCTAGCTACTGCTATGGACCCATAGTCCAAGGTAGACTACTCACTCATCGCTCCGGAGGCAAGCATGGCGATGAAGAAGACCTCCAGTGTTGATTCCCCTCTCCGGCAGGGTGCCGGGAAGAGCTTCTGGACCCTCCCGATCTCGGGTCGACGACGGCGACGGATCGCGATGTGTTTCTGGAAAATTAATCGGGTACTTAGGTTTTTCCCGTCGGGGGGTCTTTATAGGCGAAGGGGCGATGTCAGAGGTGGAGCCAGGTGGCCTCACGCCTGGCTGGCGCGGCCCAGGCCCTGGCCGCGCCGGCCTGGCGTGTGGGGCCCCTGTGGCTCCCCTCCTACTCTCCTTCGGATCTTTGGAAGCTCCCGGACAAAATAAGACTTCAGGAACTTGTTTCGTCCAATTCCGAGAATATTTCCTGTGTATCACTTCTGAAACACAAAAACAGCAGAAAATAAGGAACTGGCACTGTGGCGACTTGTTAGTAGGTTAGTTCCGGAAAATGCATAAAAGTGCCACAAAGTGTAACGAAATATTAGGCAAATGGTGTAAAAACAAGCATGGAGCATCAAAAATTATAGATACGTTGGAGACGTATCAAGCATCCCCAAGCTTAACTCCTGCTCGTCCTCGAGTAGGTAAGTGATAACAAAAGAATAATTTTTGAGGTGACATGCACCTACACAATCTTGATCATATACGTAAGCATTTGTGAGCTGGGATCATACGAACTTAAAACATGGGCATGAAAGATATAATCTTGACAATAAGAACTTAGAAACCATGTTGTAAACATGCAAATGAACACAAACAAAAGATCATGAAAATAAAACAATGAAAGTCAAACGTGTGTTCAAATCATAAGGAAAAACATACAAATGGTTTTCAGCTTGTCCTTCAAAGAGAGCAAAACATAAATGCATAGGACACCTTCAAGTTTAAGAGGGCGACTAGATACAAATAATTTGAGAACAAGTGAAACCAACAATATGAATCAATCAATGAAAACTTTGGGACAATGCACATTATACTAAGAATGACAACTTTGCTCTCTTAATGGTGCATAAAGATAGAAGGTGGTGACTCAACATAAAAGTAAAAGAAAGGCCCTTCGCAGAGGGAAGCAGTGATTGCAAGTTTTATAACCTTCAAAAATTATGTTACTTACCGGCTTTGAGCTCTCATTGCCCCCATCATAAGCATCTTGAATGGTTAAAGTTAATGCGAGAACAATTATGATGCATATGCTTGACAAATCATAAGTTGAAAACCTCATGTCCCGTGAATACGAGTACCCAAACCTCATGCTACTTTACTTAGAGTCCCAAGCAAGGCTCTTGTCATTGTAAATATATGCATATCATTGAGAACCGCCAATGGGGTACCTCCATGCCCGATGACATGGAACAAGCCCACATCAAAATGACAGGACAAGCAGACAATGAACACCTCGACATCTCTTTTATTTGCCATTTGTTTAGCTTTTTATTGTGAGATGCGTCGTCGAATGTTCACCATGGGTATGCTGCAAATTTCCACCATGAATTATGCATGGCTTAGATTAGCGGCCTGACGTTTCCCTAACACATACACAAACTGCATTATCCCCACAAGATTCCTAATTCATTTCACACCGCGGGCATCCATAAACAAAAGATCACGATATCAACTCAAATAAGAAGTGCAATGTTGAAAGCTTGCCCATGACTGCATGGCTGGGCTAGTCTCCAACTTACAACTTGCAAGCATAACAACTCAACATAAGAGACCACAATGTCAAATTTTTAAGAACAGGAAAAAGTAAAGTGTGCCTTCCGGTTCGTGAGAGCTTTACTGACCGAATTTCTCATAACACTGGTAAGAGTTTAATTTGAAGAGAAAATAAAAGCAAGTCAAATTTACTTGGAATAGCAAATTGCTAGTAGGTATGTATGGTGGACACTTTGGAAAACTTTGGCTTTTAGGAGTTGGATGCACGAGTAGAGCTCATACTCAGTACAAGGCGAGGGCTAGCAAAAGACTGGAGCGACCAACTAAGAGAGCAATAATGGCCATAATCATGCAAAGCGACAAAGCGACATTAAAAGAAGCATAAGATGGCATCAAAAGTCAAAAACTAAATGATCATGAAGGCTATTGGCGACTTTGTAAGAGTCTAACATGTGTGAACATGCGCCAAGTCAACCCAAATAAAGCATCAAGGAGAAAACCAAAATAACGCTTCAAATAATTAAAACAACGCATGATTTTTTCAAAGGCTCATTAAGCAATCTCAGTTATTTGAGACAAGTCATGCTACAGCAAAACCACTAAGCATACTATCAAAAAGACATCAAGCATGACATGAAAAAGCCTAAGCCACAGTCTACACAAGCTCCTTCTTGTACCACTATTTTGCACAAAGCTTTTTCTCTTTTCCAACACCATTTGAAATTTTTAATGACACCTATTTTGATGAAAACCAATAAAGATCAGAGGCAAAAAATACACCTTGATGAAAAGATATAAGAAGATCTGAACGCAAATCAAGGCGAAAACGAAAACCAAAAGCAGTAGCGGAAAAAGAAGAACACCCGGTGAAATTATAAGAATGAAAAACGGAGTGTTCTTGGCAAATGAAAACGAGTACATCTCCTCCAAAGGAAATTTGTTGGGGTCCAACCATTTATTGCAGCAAACAAAATAAACTAACAAAGAAAACTAAAACAACTGACGCTCCAAGAAAAACACATAGTGCATGAAGCAATAAAAATATAGTGTCTTGAAAGGTGACCTGATTTTTGCCGATGAAGAAGGGGTGCCTCGGGGGCATCCCCAAGCTTTGACGCTTGTACTTCTTGGATATTTCTTGGGGTGATGCATGGGCATCCCAAAGCTTGAGCTTTTGTCCATTCTTCAACTCATCTCATCATTCTCCAATCCCTACACTTGAAAACTTCCTTCATACAAAACTAAACACAATTCTATTAGCAACATTAGTGCAAGCATAACATAATAATCAACCTCTTTTTGCTTCAGGTTTCAACCCAAAACCACCACATATATAGCACATATTACTGTAGCAACTTCCCCAAAAGTCCCGTGATCAAAAGAACTCAAAAGAAAGCGATAAAGCGGCAAACACAAATATTGGCAGAAATCTGTCAAAACAGAACAGCTGACAAAGGCCGAATTTTTGAGGGGTTTTATGTTGCTCAAATAAAAAAGTGTTCAACTAACGAAAGTTTGGATATAACCTGGGGCATATGAACAAGAAATCGCAGGTCCAAAAGATATACATAGAATTTATACGAATATTTACGGTGCAGCACCAAAAACAGTTTCAGGACAGCAACATCCCCAAATCTTACCTCACTCGAATTAGAGGCTTCTCTTGGCACAAAAACAAAATAAACAAGATAAGGAGCTGGTCATTACAGTAGTAATGACTTCCAAGACTCAAATAAAAGAAAAAGTACTAAAAATAAAAACATTGGGTTATCTCCCAAGAGTGCTTTTCTTTAACGCCTTTGAGCTAGGCGCAGAAAATTGCGAATCAAGTAATAATAAAAGGGGGATCAAGATCCACTATAGGAATAAAGAAATGAATACTATCCAGTTGAGGTTTTGAGTATCCCTTGTAGTCACTCTTTGTTACACTATTTTCATCAAAAAGATTTTCAGGACAAATCCAACTAAAATTAGTTACCAAGGCATTATGAATTCGTACAAGCTTACAAGGTATTGGCAATCTAGAATCTTCGTTAGGTGTACCATCAATTTCAACAGGCGAGCCAAGCTTATTAAACTTCTTAAAAACTTTCCTAGCCTCAATTGCAACATCTCTAAATTCTATGCGCAAAGCTTCCAAGATAAAAGCTTTCTTTTTGGGATCCTCAATTTCGTGAAGCTTAAGGAACATGTATTGCATGAAAGGATTAAGACTAGCAAACCTAGCTTCTAATATGTGAAATAAATAAGCAGAAGCAACTTCATAACTAGGAGCTAGCTCAACCAAAGACTTTTCTTCAACTTCCTTATGCATACTAATGTGATTAAAGAACTCCTCAATGTTATTTTTCCAATAATTGAACCACTACCTACTGAGAGGTCCTCCAGAACGTACTTAGGGAACAGCATGATGAACTAAAAGTAAAGAAATAACAACTACCAAGGATTCTAATTTTTTTTGGTTTTTGATATAAAACAATGCAGGTAAAATAAATAAAGTAAAGCAAAATAAATAACAAAGTAAAGGATGTGTGTGCGAAAACTCCCCTCGCAGAAGTCTTCCACTCTTCACCGGCAACGGCGCCAGAAAAGAAGCTTGATGCTACCGATTTGATGAAGTAAATAACCGGCCCATTGGGAACCCCAAGAGGAAGGTGTGATGAGTATAGCAGCTTCTTTTCCCTCAGTTAAGAAACCAAGGTTTATCGTTCTGGAGAAGAGCAGACAATTATGACTGAAGGTGATGCTTGCTAGTTTGCGACAGCTTCGGACAATTTATATATGGCGCCTCGCCCAAGCTTTGCTTGCTAGCTGCAACGCGGAACCTGCACACAACACAACCAAATACTTTGCTCCCAACTTGCGATGAGGTTGTCAATCTCACCGGTTTGCTTGAAACAAAGGTTATGAGTGTATCGAGTGGAAAACAGTAGAAGTATGCGAGTAAAGTAAACAGTGCGAGTAAAGTAAACAGGTGATAGCAATATGATGGAAATAGGACCGGGGTCCACAGTTCACTAGTGGTGTCTCTCCATAAGATAAATAATACATGCTGGGTAAACAAATTACAGTTGGGCAATTGATAGAATAAAGATAAACATGATATGTCAAGAAGATCACTATGAGATTTACTCTGGGCATTACAACAAAATACATAGACCGCCATCCAACTGCATCTATGACTAATAATCCACTTGTGGCGAATCAATCCGAGAACTCCACAAGTATTAAGTTGCGAACAACAGATAATTGCATTAAGCAAAGTGTGTAATGTAAACAGAGCATATGCCCTTGAGCATATGAATGTTGTTTTCTCCCTAGTAGCAACAGCACATCTATAACCTTAGAGGTTTCTGTCACTCCCCCAGGTTAAATAGAGGCATGAACCCACTATCGAGCATAAATACTCCCTCTTGGAGTCACTAGCAACTACTCGGCCAAGATAGCTACTAACAACGGAGAGCATACAAGATCATAAACAACATAGAGATAACAAAAGATATATTTCAGTATAGCAACTCAATCATAACACCAATATTCATCGGATCCCAACAAACCAAACATGTAGAATTACATAACGGTGATCTCAATCATGTAGGGCAGCTCATGAGATCTAAAGATGAAGCACATGGTGGAGAAGACAACCATCTAGCTACTGCTATGGACCCATAGTCCAAGGTAGACTACTCACTCATCGCTCCGGAGGCAAGCATGGCGATGAAGAAGACCTCCGGTGGCGATTCCCCTCTCCGGCAGGGTGCCGGGAAGAGCTTCTGGACCCTCCCGATCTCGGGTCGACGACGGCGGCGGATCGCGATGTGTTTCTGGAAAATTGATCGGGTACTTAGGTTTTTCCCGTCGGGGGGTCTTTATAGGCGAAGGGGCGATGTCAGAGGTGAAGCCAGGTGGCCTCACGCCTGGCTGGCGCGGCCCAGGCCTTGGCCGCGCCGGCCTGGCGTGTGGGGCCCCTGTGGCTCCCCTCCTACTCTCCTTCGGATCTCTGGAAGCTCCCGGACAAAATAAGACTTCAGGAACTTGTTTCGTCCAATTCCGAGAATATTTCCTGTGTATCACTTCTGAAACACAAAAACAGCAGAAAACAGGGAACTGGCACTGTGGCGACTTGTTAGTAGGTTAGTTCCGGAAAATGCATAAAAGTGCCACAAAGTGTAACGAAACATTAGGCAAATGGTGTAAAAACAAGCATGGAGCATCAAAAATTATAGATACGTTGGAGACGTATCATCCACATCAAGACTTACCTAACCGATTTCTTGGTGAAATACAACAATTTAATGTTATGCTTATTTTTCGATGACTATCATTTTGACTAAATTCCCCTTGTGTCGCTCTTGTTGGGCAAGACCCTAGCCTCTACCCTAGAGCATACAATCTCTACCACCACAATTGTGCCCTAGATAATCATGCATGATAACAAAAATACCAAGCCTTGGCAGTCTCCCGCAATTGTCATGATGCTTGGTACGCCATGGAAGGACAATTAGCTATTGCGGAGGCGGGGGACCTGCATGCCCTCTAGCCATGTAATGTCCAAAGTCTTGCCTAGGTTTGAGCTCCTACAGGCTAAACGTAGTGTACTTTTCTGCTCGCCCCCCCCCCCCCAATAGTTGCATTTTATTGTTTGCATTGGGCCCCTCGATAACTTTTTTTCTGCACCACTGGCCCTGGTGGTACAACCTAGGTATCCTACAACTTCCTCCTCGGACTTCTTACCGATGGCGATGCCACAAATGACATGTGTCTTCCCTTTCTCCGCTACCCTGCTTTGGAATGCAGAGCTATGAAGAAAAAATGAACGGAAGATATGGCCAATGTATTAGTGATAAATGGCAGGTTGAAGTTGAATTAGTTTTTTTAATTCAGTACACTACATGAGATGCTAAAGATTAAGACATGATTTGAATTTAGCTCGGACTGCTTGTTTCGGAGGATTTTATGCCATTGGATGTGTCACCAGAGTAGTTATTATGAATGGTCGATCATGGAAAATACTACTAGAGTTTACTTAACCTATATTTACCAGGTATTCTACTTTCTCGTTTCAAAATAAGTGACTTAGTTTTGTTTGGATACAGGTGTTTGTGGACATATTTCTAATTCACTTATTTTGGGACACAGGAAATATAAGAGTTGCTGGGATTGACGGAATCAAACCTTTGTCGACCTTTTTTTTTCTGTGTAAATTGACCTTGCGGACGTACATAACACGTACAAAAGGTGTGCATGCATGCGTCATGCGCGTGAGCGTGAAGGAGAAGAATTACCCACTGTGCAGAAAAAAAAAAGCTCGATCCTAACCATTTGGCGCCCTCTCTCTCTAGCCCTCATCTTTTTGTGAAGCCATCCACGTTTTCCCTTCTTCTTAACTGCTTCTCTCCTTCCTCCCTCCATCCCTCCGTCTTTCACTCCCTCTCATCTTCCTTCTCCCATCACAGTGGTTGCAGTGCGCACGCACAGACAAACAAACAAACTTCTGGCCGATCGCGTCACACTCACACCGTACCCAAGTTCATTACCCAGGCCGTGAGGGAGGAGAGCCGTTTCCGTGGACCACCGGAGAAACGCTGGGATTTGGCGCCGTTTCCGTGGGGTTTAGGCAGGGTCAGGTGTTGCCGGCCCGAGCGCCATGGATGTGGAGGATGGTGTGCAGCCTAGGAGGAGGAGTTCTTGGGTAACTATATTTGATCGACTATTCTTAGAAAAACTGTATCTGATGGACTGCATCCTTTAGAGTTTCTGGTTAAGTTGTTTCGTTTCTATCTTTGTGCCTTGAGTTTGTTAATTGACAGTGCATTTGCTTGGAGCTTCTTTCTTGCGCAGTAGTAGGGCGTATTGATTCCTCTTCCATAAGTTGTGCAGAAGGTTTCTGCTGAATTCTTTTCTGGAGTATTATTTATGTTCACGCAATAAAAAAAATATGTTGATATGTCCTGTAGATTTGGAGAAAACCGTAGATGCTTTAGTTTGCACCATGGTTCTTCAATGAAAAAATGTTTCCAGCGTGGCCTCTCAAAAAAAAGTTTGCATGATGTCTCCCTTTCACACTTCTGAAGTTCGATGGTAAATTTGTCTTCGATTTTGTACAACTAGTTAATTTCGTTTTTCTTTGGCCGCGTGCCTAGTTATTTTCCTTGCAAAACGTGCTGGTCTGTCTTGATTATTCACCTATATACTAGTCTTCCAGATGTCTGGAGTCGGAATCCAGAAGTGGAATAAATGTGTCGTGGATTTCAAAGTTAAGTTCAGCAATTTTTCTTGCTTTGGAGTCAACCTGTTTGACAGTTTAAACTCGCAGTCCATGTCCATTTTCTTGGAAGCATACGATCGCTCACGACAACCATAGGTCTCCTTTCTCTTTCAGATCAAATCAGATCACCATTTATGGTCAAAATGGACACATTTGTTTGGTATTTTAGCTGAGACTTACCTTTCTGCCTGTCTACCTTGAAGCTACCTGTTTGAAGCTTCTCTTTCTAGCTAGCATACAACCATTTTGCCCAATCATTTTAATTCCAGCGTATGTCCCATACTCAATATTTGTGGTAATTAATCAAGCACGTCACGATCTCTATCTGTCTCTGTCTGTGTTTGCGCTAGGGATGGCAGAAAGGGACGCTTCTACTGACGTACCAGAGCTTCGGCGTCGTCTACGGTGACCTCTGTATTTCTCCCGTCTACGTGTACAAAAACACCTTCTCTGGGAAGCTTCGTCTCCACGAGGAAGACGAGGAGATCCTCGGCGTGCTCTCGCTGGTCTTCTGGAGCCTCACCTTAATACCTCTCCTCAAGTACATCATCCTAGTCCTAGGAGCCGACGACAATGGAGAAGGTGATCCCCGAAGCTAGCATTCCTGTCGAATCGAAACCGTGTCTCATCTATTAAAATTACTAGTGACAATGTACATTTTAGGTACTAATAAATGTGCATGTTTGGCCCACAAAATATGATGTGCAGGTGGGACTTTTGCATTGTACTCCCTGATGTGCAGGCGCTCCAGGATGGGCCTGCTGAACAGCTTGCACGGCGGCCATGGCTCCGTGTCGGCGTACAACCAGGGCGAGCCCTGCAAGGAGTCGAGGAGCAGCTTGATGATCAGAGCGTTCTTCGAGAAGCATTACTCGCTGCGGGTCGTGCTGCTGCTGTTCGTTCTCATGGGCACCAGTATGGTCATCGGAGACGGCGTCTTGACCCCGACAATGTCAGGTGACGATCAAAATTTGTTAATCTCTTGTATGTATCGCATTGTTCTTGTCTGAAGTTGTACACAGAAGCTGTATGTCTGTCCTAAGGCAAAAGTATGTTACTCCCTCCGATTCATATTACTCTTCATTAATATAGACTAGCTCTAAAATATGTCTAGATACATTCATACTAGCGAAGAGTAATATAAGCCGGAGGGAGTAATGAAACTGAACTTGTGCTCGTCGGATCTTCAGGGTAACTGACAGGGTTACATGGTTTCCTGCAGTCTTATCGGCAGTTTCTGGCCTCAGAATCAAGTTCCCAGAGCTACATGAAAGTAAGCAGCTGTTCTGTTGACTTCCCTCATATATAAGGTTTACTCTTCCTAGCAGCACATGCTAGTTATCTTTTCGCAGTTTTTCATTGCCGCGTGTCACAAACAACTATTGATCCGCCATTTGCGCTTGTCCACTCAGATTACACCGTGCTTGTCGCGTGCATTGTTCTAGTCGGGCTTTTCGCGCTCCAGCACTACGGAACACATCGTGTTGGATTCCTGTTCGCTCCGATTCTGATATCTTGGCTCGCTTGCATTGGTGGGATTGGGATTTACAACATTTTGAAGTGGAACCCTAGTGTCGTCCGTGCTCTGTCCCCATATTACATATACAACTTCTTCAGAAAGGCTGGCAAGGATGGATGGAGTTCACTCGGAGGAATTGTTCTTTGCATTACAGGTTTTGCACATATTTATCCTTCTGGGTGATCATGCACTTGTTTTTACTGTATTGGGCTTGATTGCAACTATACATTTCAGGTGCTGAAGCAATGTTTGCGGATCTTGGGCATTTCTCAAAGCTTTCACTGAGGGTACACTTAATCTTTTCCAATATGGATATGTCATTTGTTATTGAAGTATTTGAAAGCATCTTCACTATGACTTTTTTTATTGCTTTGTCATGGCAGCTTGGATTCACAATTATTGTGTATCCTTGCTTAGTTCTGGCTTACATGGGTGAGGCTGCCTATCTGTCGAAACATAGGGAGGATCTCCAAAGTAGCTTTTACAAAGCTCTTCCAGGTGAGGTCCCATGTTTCGACAAATTGATGGAAGTTTTAAATTTATTTTATTATAAAAATGTTTCCCAAATAATTATATTGTATTTTTATATCGCAAAGTATGCATTCCCGCCTCTTCATCTTACGTGCATGTACCAGGTTTTTTTTTCTCAGTAGCTTTTTTACCGGAGGGGATTGGAATATCCGGTTTCAGTCAAACACCGGAATTCTCGATAATTTACCGCCCAAGTTTATTCTAATGATTTTTTAATTAAAAATTATAAATGAGAAAATGAATAAATAAGCTATGCTAGCGTGATCTTTAGTTTTATACTACCTGGCGCAGCGGCATGCCCTGCTCAGTTTTACCAATTTGTCACGGTTTCAAAACCTTGTGTTATCTTTGCATCTTTTCACCCTATGACCATCACACTGCTAGTAAATGTTGTTCTGGAGCATCAATTTTCTCGTTTCAAGCTTCTATGTACGTCGATATTGACATACCCGTCAAGTGGAGGCCAGATCAAGTGTTTTCGCCCTCGTGTAGTGTCCGTACAACTAGGCAATACTCTTCTCACCATATCCAACTAATGTAGGCCAGAATGTGAAAGATCAAGGATGGTCGACTAGAGGAGAGGGGTAAATAGGTGGATACAAATATTTTTTTTTTTTTTAGAGAAATTGTAGAATAATGGTTCTCTAAAATGCAACTAGATATGCAAGTTAAGCAAGCTAGATAACACTAAGTACAATAATAAAAGGAAAGAGATAGCCAAATGGGACACTGAGATGAAGACTATATATATCCCAAAATCGAAGTACCTAGGAGACTCTTATCTTAGTTGGAGCATCGTGGAAAAAGAAGACAAAACGATCTCGTGGAACTAGTCTTCTTTGACTTGAGAAATATAATAAAATACTTGCTCAACCCACTCATCGAGGACCTTATTTGGCATCTACCCTTCGAAAACATGTGTGAAGCAAATCCATTACTTGGAAGCTTCTGTGTGCCCCTCGCCTAAGATTTCCAAGCAAATACAAGAGTAACTAGTGTCACAATGAACTCAAGGGGGAAATCAAACTTGGTTCGAAGGAAATGTATATCAGGAACTACCTTTTCTATTTTCTTAGAGGATTGAAATGATTGGAGCAACTGGAAGTCGGGCAGGGGTCAATTTGAAGTTAGAGCTTTGGAGACAAACTTTGGAATCGAAAGGTTTTGGACTTAGTTTAACTAACACCGAGTACATGGGGTATGGTTTCATTACTACTAGGCACGAGGAGGAGGAGGTTAGCATTGATGGGCAGGTGGTGTCCCAGAAGGTCACCTTTTGATATTTGGGGTCAATGTTGCATAAGGATGGGGACATCGATGAAGATGTGAACCATCAAATTAAAGCCCGATGGATTTTTTTTTCCGAAATGGGGCATGGCCCGGCCTCTGCATCAATTGATGCACACCGCCTTTTAAAGCCCGATGGATGAAGTGGCACCAAGCTTCTAGCATTATTTGGGACAAGAGAGTGCCACAAAAGCTAAAAGGCAAGTTCTATAGGATAGCGATTCAAGCCACAATATTGTATGACACTAAGTGTTGCCTGACTAAAAGGTGACATGTTCAACAGTTAGGTGTGGCCGAGATGCGCATGTTGAGACGAATGTGTGGCCACACAAGGAACGACCGAGTCCGGAATGATGATATTCGCAATAGAGTTAGGGTAGCAACGATTGCATAGAAGCTTGTCTAGCATCGTTTATGATAGTTTGGGCATATTTAGCGCAGGCTTCCAGAAGCTCCAGTGCATAGCAGATGGCTAAAGTGAGCTGATAATAATAAGAGAGGCTGGTGTATACCAAACTTGACATGGGAGTAATCCGTAAAGAGA
Source organism: Dactylis glomerata (assembly GCA_007115705.1). NCBI lineage: Eukaryota > Viridiplantae > Streptophyta > Magnoliopsida > Poales > Poaceae > Dactylis > Dactylis glomerata. The sequence goes on from QXEO01000050.1 coordinate 617,448, forward strand.
TATCTGAAGAACTGGAGTATCACCAAACAACTAGCCATGGATAGTGCTGCACATAAGCTTGCTATCCATGTGCCAGACCCATGAGTTGGTTGCGAGATCTTTTGTGTTTCACCTCTAGCCTACCCCAACTTGTTTGGGAGTAAAGGCTTTGTTGTTATTTTATTGAAATAATTGGAGCAAGGGATGATGAGTATGCAAGTTTTTTGAGGTCAACAATGGTGTAAGTTAGAGAAAAACATGGTAACTTATGTAGGGCCTAGCAAAATATAGCTATTCTAGTTGCCCTTCTTGCTCGGAGTCTCTAGGTGGCAACCGGATTTTGGGGCCATCTAGACCAATTCCAGGCTATTTTTAGGAGGAAGTTTGTAGATACAGACCTCACACATAGCCTCTAGAACATATGAAGTAGTAGAGCCTTAGAGTTTACCCCTTTGGAGCATTCTAGTTAAAAAATTCATGGCCTTTTAGGAGGAAGTTTGCAGATACAGACCTCACACATAGCCTCTAGAACAGAGGAAGTAGTAGAGCCTTAGGGTTTACCCCTTTGGAGCATTCTAGTTAAAAATTTCATGTCCCTTTGGATAATGATTCCCACCATTTCATACATTGCTAAACCCCTCCTAGTAGTGTGATGTTTCCTCCAACACAAGCATAAGAATAAATTTATCATTCTTTTTCTCCCTTTTGGCTTGGGAGGCGGGATCTCATAAACTTGTTAATACCCTAATCATTACTTATTCTTCAGCACCTGTTTCAGAATGATATTAGATGTATTGTGCCACCCGCCATTGCTAGTCCCTATTCTCTAGTGGGTAAAACATGTGTTAAGCGAATGACACAATTCAAATCATGGTACCTCTTGCAAGTTGAAGTATCACCTCACCTGTTCTAACAACAAATGAATGTGTGAATAAAAGCGATCCACGTACCCCATATCAAATTTGGAAAACGTACATCTCGTTGATTCACATGCATGAAGTAGCTCGAGTGAACACATATCACAGAATCATTCATCCCAAGAACGCAATGTCATGAGGTGTCAAACACATGACTTGACTAAAGAACTTGAAACGGGCATAGAATAGAGGACATCTGGGGCACCAAACAAGTCAGAGGGTCTTGGATAAATCGAAAGGGGTGGTAGGTGGTGGTGAGACGATGTCATGACTTATGATGTACCTCTATGATTAAAATCTCACCATTTTGGAATATGTTATTTTTACAATATGATTTATGCTAGTATGACTTAGTGTCATAAATGTTGTTGTGAATGGTAACTTTGTAGTATTATATTCCTTAGTTGTGGTAACAACATTGCTCGAACATGTGGGGCGGTGTCTTTGTTAGGGTTCTTAGCTTGGTTTGACGGGTCCAATTTGCAAAGGGAAGTTCGAGATAAGGCCAAATTGTGGTGAGCAATTTGTGTAGTGTGGGATTAGCAATGCTTCGTTGTGGCTTCGGAGGGAATATAGCAAAACCAACAAGATTGTCCAACCAATTTATTTTTCTTGGAAGGAATGTGTAGCTCAAAACCAACAAGCTTAGCCAATAATCATTTGGGTACTATCATCTGGTATTTAATTAACAATTCACATCATTATAATTATATACAATATTCTCGATGTTTCTTCATTACTAACGGGATTTGGGGTTGTCTATGCGTAACTTGCTTGACTTTTCCATAATCCAGACACATTTCGAGCCTCTGAATCTACTCTCAATCATCCTCATCTTGAGGTAAATTCATATTATAATCTACAAACAAAAATTTACACTAACATCATAAAAATAATTATTTCTATTGAATTACACTAAAACTGCACACCTTTAAAGAATCATTTTTTTAGAATTAATCTAAGGGACTTTCTGGTATGCAATTTTAGGTGACACTGAAAAATCTCTAGCCACTAAGAACTAGTAGGAGTGTAGAATCATAGCTGCCGCGCATGTGTTTTACGGGTGAACAATTCCTATTTACATTCTTGATTTATCTGAATCCCCTTCCCGTTCGTGTTCTTGTTCTGAAAATTCAGATCGTGTGTTCTGGCCGGTTCTGATCATCGCAACACTCGCCACTGCCGTCGGGAGCCAGGCGATCATCTCTGCCACATTCTCCATCATCAGCCAGTGCCGGGCCCTGGGCTGCTTCCCGCGCATCAAGGTGGTGCACACGTCCAGCCATGTCCACGGCCAGATCTACATCCCCGAGGTGAACTGGACTCTCATGTCCCTCTGCCTCGCCGTCACCATCGGCTTCCGGGACACCGAGATGATCGGCAACGCCTACGGCCTGGCCGTGATCTTGGTAATGTTCGCGACGACGTGCCTGATGTTCCTGGTGATCACCACCGTGTGGAACCGCTCCGTCGTGTGGGCGGCGCTATTCGCCGCCGGCTTCGGGTCCGTGGAGCTCCTCTACCTCTCGGCGTGCCTTGCCAAGGTGCCCCACGGCGGCTGGCTGCCTCTGCTGCTTTCCCTGGCCACGCTCCTCGTCATGTCGGCGTGGCACTACGGCACGGCAAAGAAGCAGGAGTACGAGCTGCAGAACAAGGTGTGTCTGGACCACCTCCTCGGCCTCATCGGCTCCGGCAACATGGGCCTCGTACGCGTCCCCGGGGTCGGGTTCGTCTACTCCGACGCCGGCGCCGGCGCCACCGGCGTGCCCCCCATGTTCGCGCACTTTGTCACCAACTTCCCGGCGTTCCACCGGGTGCTCGTCTTCGTGTCACTGCAGACGCTCACGGTGCCCAAGGTGCCGCCGGAGGAACGGTTCCTGGTGGGCAGGATCGGGCGGCCGGAGTACCGGCTGTTCCGCTGCGTCGTAAGGTACGGGTACAAGGAAGGCCGACGGGACCACTTCAACTTCGAGAACCAGCTGCTGGTGAAGGTCGTCGAGTTCCTCCGTCTGCAGGCGGACGGCGCTGACGGCGAGCGGTCGTCCAGTGCTTCCGGCGAGATGTCAGTCATCCCTGCGGCTCCCAGTCAGGCCGTCGTGGACGCTCTGGCATCCATGAGTTCCTGCGAGATCGACTACGCCGGCAATGACAAAGGGTACAGCAAGAAGGTGCGGTTTGAGGAGATGCCCGCGGCGGCGGCGGCGTGGAGGAGGGAGGAGACAAGGTCGGAGGTAAGGGAGCTGCTGGAGGAGCGGGAGGCCGGGGTATCGTACATGGTCGGCCATACCTGCGTGTTCGCGCACGAGTCGTCGTCGGCCGTCAAGAAGTTCGCCGTCAACGTCGTGTACGGGTTCCTCCGGCGCAACTCGCGGAGGCCTGCCGTCGTACTCGGCATCCCGCACACCTCTCTCATCGAGGTCGGCATGGTGTACAGGGTATGACCTATGGCTATCTCGCTGGCCGCCGATCGATCGCACCCTGAAGAAGAAGCGTAGTTGTAGGATTGACTGTAACTGAAGATAACTGAAGAAAACATTGTACGCGGAATCACCAAACAGAATAACAACACCTTGCAGAGCATACTGTTATTCCTGTCGTGGGTTGTAATACTGTGAACTGCCAGGTTTAATACGACTGCAGATTGTTGCGGATCGCATCCAAGAGGTAACTTGGCCCCTGCGGGACGAGGCTGCTGCAATAAAGCTTTGATTAGCGCATGCTGCCGGAGGTTGGGAGCGTGCTGAGGCGGCTTCTTCCAGGGGTGTGGGGTGCACCCCGGTTCGATCTTCAGATGCTGGGTTGTTGGATGCTGAGCTCTTCGAGATTTACGGCCCCTACTCGCCTATTCGCTCGCCTAATGTTGACTTGGACGACGAGTGCTCCTCAGGTCCTTCACCTTTGCTTCCGGATGCGCATGTTGGTAATGTGGCATCTCTTGAGGGTCTTCGAGACTCCGACTCTGATGATGTCGAGGGATTTGGGTTGGATGAGCTTTTTGTTGAAGCTCCACCTGAGGTTGACGACTCCACAAAGCTTTACGATTTCTTAGCCAACTTGGCTTCGAAAAAGCAGGCGCCCAGGTCACCCTTGCATGCGCCTTTGGTGGACACCCTTGCTGCCGCCAGTGTCTTGGTTCCGTCAACCGTGGCTATGGATGGCACAAAAGCTGTTCCGGAGGACCTTGTCGCCAACAAGCGCAATGCCTTTTTGTCATTGGTTTTTTGGCCACTGTCTCCGCCTATCTTGCTACGCCGGGCCCTAGGCGCGCTCGTGCTCCTATGGAGGTGGCATTCACACCTCGTCGGAGTGGTCGCATCGCGAAGCAAAAGCAGAAGCGTAAGGATGCTATAACTCAGGAGTTGCTCGCGCGCACCTTGGGCCTCCTGGAAGAAAATGCTGAGTTTGATGACAACGCCCTTGCGGCCTTCAACGACAAGTTTAAGACCCCTTTATCGTCTCGATCCATCATGATGCTTGGCTCCCTCGTGAAGAAGATGGAGAAGGTGAAAATGCCCAAAGGCAGAAAGGTCGACTCCAAGAAGAAGGCGACTGAGATTACATGACATGACAGACGCAATTGTTGCATCCTAGGTGTGGAGTCATCGAAAATATGGTAGGCTGGGGGGTGTTTTTGTGTTTTCTCTTGTTGTGTTGTTGTCTTTGGCTTTGGGTGTTGTCCGCTTGTCGGTTTTTTCTGGTGTTATACGGTTTTCGATCTGGTTTTCCTATAAACCAGATCACTTTTCCCTCTTCTAAATGAATAGCCAGAGCTCCTGGCGTTTGTGCAAAAAAAAATATGACTGGAGATTTATAGGAGTATAAACCTCATGAGAATCACTGCATTCAACTCCATCTAGAAAACAACTTTTGGGGATTAAACTTGTTTTTTTACTACATACAGGGTGGAAACTTATCTTTCATACAACTTTACACACAGTAAAGACGTGATCATGCACATGCGTGAAATTTCTTCAATTATATGAAATTTGAATGTCAGTTTTCACCCGAGAGCATGTGCTCACCGGTGCAACTTCAAATTACCAGGCTGTAAATCTACGACTTACAGCTCCATGTTGATTGAACTCATTTGTACACAAACATTCTAGCTGTTTTCAGAGACGTAAGTTACTGCATTACAGAGTTGGATACGCAATTTAGACATGTCTTAAAAGTCTTTCTACAGAAAATTTATATAAAATCAAACAAAGCATATTACAATATAAAATAATTTGTTTCTATTTATTCATGCATGCTATGAACCCCCAGTGTGGTATGATTTTGATACCAAAGACAGAACAAGTGCAACAACATACCCGTTGACAAATGGGGAAAATGAGACAAACAATCATGCATAGCATGAACCGCCAACAAGCACGACTTCAGGATGATCATCCTCAAGGACAATGTTTTTTTTGCAGTTCATACTGTTTAGAATTATGTATTGTAAACTTGATAGTTTCGAGGGTGGTTTTTTGGCACCAGGGAGCATATGCTCCTGGTTTTTGAAATCTGTTTTAAACAAAGTACAGAATGTCAAAGAAAATTCAAAAAAAAATTCCACGTATAGTTCTTGACATTCTTTTTTCTCACAAAGCTGTTTCACAAGAAACTACATTTTTTGTGTTATGTGTAAAAAAGACAAAATTTGGTGCTAAACTATGTGTTGCACGAGATAATTTTTTGTCATTTTTACAAGATACAAAAAATGTCGGTTTTCCACAAAACTTGGCGTGTGCACATAAAATGTCGAGATGTACATGCTAAAATTTTATTCAAATTTTTTGACGTTTCAAAAATGTTTTTCCTGTGGTGGGAGCATATGCTCCCATGTAGTTTCGGACACTATAAAAACAGTTGTAATGTTAAATTTCTTGCATTTCATTCGCTAAACCGATACCAGTAGAATACTCTACGAACTTCTATAGATATCCAAAGATATTATTGACAAGGACACATGCAAATTCACTACTATAAAACATTAATAGTTTAAACTAATATCTGGATCAATGTGATAACTTGTTTTCTTAGAGTTATTGCCAAATCCTTTATGATAAAAAAATATTAGACATCCAAATTATAAATCTACAGAATAATATTGTGATCGAACACAATTTTAGTTTAAAATAAGAAAATATAAGTAAATTGGAAATATTGGAACTCTACCACATCCACATATAACCACGATTATACGCATGAAACGATTTTATTGTTTGTATATATTTATATATATGTACCAGCAAAAAAGGCATACATTTAGTAGAACAATGAGTTATCACAAAGAAAAAGTTTTTTATAAAAAGGTAAATATGGTATATATTATACTATTTTTTGGCCTAAAAAAATGTTTTGAACGACCATGTAATCGAAGACTCAAACATCAAGTAAACAAATGCATTAAAATATTTGCGGGGTTTTTTGAGGGGTATAGGAAACTTCTATGAGAGATCAAAAGTATGTTTATTTTATTATATTATATGAACTGATTTTTAGTACATTTTGAACCTACAATTCAATTCATAAACGACAAGTATATGTGAGAAATACATGACTAACATATTATATGTTAGAGGTTGGAAAAATTCATTTGTCCTCCATACTCTCCCCTTGGTATGCATATATTCTTCTAATCTTTACTATTGGTTTCGAGTTGGTGGTGAAGCCACCCACTCGACATACAACATGTAAGTGACAAATATACCCCTTACATATACCCTTTACATAATGACAGGATCAACAGAATTGGTAATACATGGAAAACAATCAGAGATTAATGCAAATCAGGGATTAATGCAAATCAGAGATTAATGCAAATCAGGGATTTATGATAGAGAAAGAAGAAGAAAACACTTACGTGTATTTATTCTAGACTCCTAAATCTAAGGGAATGCATATGGCGGTTAAAAAATGTGGGAGTCAGGTCCTCCTTAATTCTAGCGGAAAATTTGGCATAAGTCCGGAATTTTAGGATTTTAAAAAAAAGCTATACGACTTATATATAGAAACGGAGGAAGTACGAGAATGAAGGAGAGAATAACATTATTCTTTAAGACTTATGTATGATGGATTAATATTCTTTGCTTGTCAAATGGCCGTGACTTCAACCTATTGAGAAGAAAGAGTGGAAGGAAAAAGGAAAGAAAGAAGAGAGTCCGCTGCAACGCGCGGGCATTTAGCTAGTTATCTATATATGTGAGGGAAAAATAATTAAATTCAAACAATTTGGCACATGATTTGACCCTCTTCGTCTTCGATTTCTACATCCACAATGGATCATATTATATAAAATCTCTATATCCCATTAAACTCTAGAAAAACAAAAAACTAAAGAGAAAGACTCAAACAAGTAAATAGGTTGGAAACCATGCGCCATCATAAATTTATTACTACTATTTCTAATAACTCTTAAATAGTCTATTGAGTTTTTTTATAAATTTTAGAAAGTCAGGTTAATAATATAATTAAACTGAACCAGCAAACATCACCCAGTGAGCATTTTGTTGGAACAGGTGAACATTTTATAGAGACTGTCAATGTACTTTGTTATTCAAAGGTGAACATTTTTTCAAGCACCCGTTAACATTTTTTGATCCTCCCCAACATTTTCTTTTGGACCATTACTAGTTTCTTAAAAAAACATGAACATCTTTTTTCACAACATAAGCATTATCTAATGAAACCAGTAAAAGAAGTCAAAATAAAGCAAAGATGAAAAAATAAAAACGAAAAAAACAAAAAAAAGAAACAGCATAGAAAATCACGTGCCTTGATGGGCTCAGGCCAATGTCCAAGTCCCCGTCTGTTTCAGCGGCAGTGTTGACGATCCAACGCCTCAGCCCAATGAATTCTTCACATCAACAGGTTCAGCCTCCATCGTCTGCAAGCGTTGTACTGCTCTCTGCTAGATCTGAGCCTATGCGACCTTGTGCGGTGGCTAGGGGATCATATCAAGAGGGGCCCATAATTTTGTATACCCTTCTATATATATTTCTATATATTAAAAAACAAACTGTAAGGTCCGACCCGGCATGTACCATGCGGACAGCGTCGCTGACTCGACTCCTTGCGGTTCTCGCAGCCGATCACAATCGTAACCTCGTCGATCACTCCTACCTCCAGCTTTAGGGCCCATACCGGGGTCGGCGCTAACTTGACTTAGGGTCCATACCGCTATAACTTAAGACTCATATATATTAGACTTAGGGTCCATACCGCTAACTTGACTAAGGGCCCCACCTAACATAGACCCGGCCCTGTGAATCGCAGCAGAATCCATCTTGCGCTCCTCGCTGCCATGTTCTGCTCCCCAATCCCCATCCACCCCTTCAAAAGATGTCTTTGATTCAGAACACGGCAGCATACCCTGACATGCTGCAGCTCACTGTTCACGTAGAAATGCATGATAAGGCCGAGAGCTAACCAAGATCCATGACCGGCTTAGGTGTGTGCAGTGGCCAACGTCATGGGGCGGTGCGCTCGCGAACGGCTGAATGCTGATAACAATTGCCCAGGTCCGATCGGGAGACAACGTCCTGGCACTACAGGAATGCAGCGAGTTGCCGACGGCCTTAAGCCCTCGGCGTATAGCACTATGCCGTCGGCGTATCATACGCCGAGGGCAGCCGTCGGCGTATCGCCTCGGCGTAGACCTTCCTCGGCGGAGGCGTATCGACCCTCGGCGTAGAGGCAGCCGTCAGCGTATAAGCCCTATGCCGACGGCCGGAGAGACCCTCGGCGTAGGAGCTCACGGCAGGCGTCAAGTCGAACGGCACCCAGGCGATACGCCGACGGCCTTACCTTCGGCGTATAGGGACACGTGGAGGTTTCTAGGCAGCCTGAGCTAGGCTATATGCCAACGGCATTGCCCTCGGCGTAGAGGGTAGCCTGTGCCGACGGCCTAACCCTCGGCGTATATAGATTTCCGAGACAATATGGTCACTTCTACGCCGACGGCATTGCCCTCGGCGTATGGTGGCCCAGATTTTTTTTTTATTTTGCAGATTTGCTGTTTTCACAGCTGCAAATGCACAGAAATATATGTATATTCGCAGATGCCATACACAGAAATCCATTGTAAGTGCCATACACAAATATATATAAATTCATAGATGGCATACATAGATGATCAAGTAGCGACACACAACTGAAACACACAAGTAGCAACACACAAGTATCGACATGCAAGTAGCGACACATAGTATCTCGAGGCGAAAAGCCCTACAACTCTGGAGATGGGGTCGGGGTCCCGAGATCTCCCTGGTAAAAATAGGCGACGGATGATTTCCGAAATGCCTAGTAGAAGCTGCAGAAGAACCGCCAGGGGAAGTTCCAGGAGAAGTACCGCGAGAAGCACCAAGAGAACGGCCAGGAGAAGGACCACCGGGATGGACCGGTGTCATCTGACGCCCACCCCGCGAGGCAAAGGAAGATACCGTTCCCTACATGTTCCCTAGATGTTGGCAACTTGCGAGGCAAAGGAAAGTGGCAACCATTGGTTTGGCAAAGAACTTACCGCGCCGTCGATGCGTAGTATGTTATAGCGAAACTCTCCCTCGATGGCATCAATAGCGCCGACCCCGGTATGGGAGGCTGCTCCCCTACATCGAAACTCGCTCTAGATCACATAGCCATCATCGATGCCTGCAAGATAGTTTAGATGTGGGACTTGTCATCTTTTTCAAACTAGAGGAAGTGGGACTTGTCATCTTTTTCAAAAAGAAAGGTTCAGACTTACATGTAGATACGCCATGTAGGCCGTAGTCGCCTCCTGGTGCAGCCGAAAGGCCTCCCAATATTGCTCATGAGCCGCATCGAAGGCCGCCTCGAAAGGAGGCTACCATTTCACAAACAATGAATATCATCAGCACTTAGCCATGCAGGAACAAAAGTCGCAAAGAGGATGAAAATGAGGAAAACTTACATCATATTTTGGTTTGCTTAGGACATATATACATGGAAAGCAAAGGTTGGGCCCACTTTACCATGAAATAGGCTCCGATAGACCCGTAGCGGGAGTTTCCACGTACAGATCCTGGATTTTACCAAGTGTTAATATCCCATGTCTCTGAAGAAGGCCATGCTCAGGACCTATATATATTGCATGTACCAACCTTGGGTCACACCTATACACATATGTTAGGGACACATGCATGCAAGTTTTCTAGGGTGGACGATGCTCCGGTGGTCTTTATCCGATGAAACCCTAGACCAAGGGGGTCCGGAGATCTACCCCTATAGCTTTCTCCGTACGAGGACTCACCGATAGATCTTTTGTTTTATTTTGGTATGTTTAGGACATATATACATGGAAAGCAAAGGTTGGGCCCACTTTACCATGAAATAGGCTCCGATAGACCCGTAGCGGGAGTTTGCACGTACAGATCCTGGATTTTACCAAGTGTTAACATCCCATGTCTCTGAAGAAGGCCATGCTCAGGACCTATATATATTGCATGTACCAACCTTGGGTCACACCTATACACATATGTTAGGGACACATGCATGCAAGTTTTCTAGGGTGGACGATGCTCCGGTGGTCTTTATCCGACGAAACCCTAGACCGAGGGGGTCCGGAGATCTACCCCTATAGCTTTCTCCGTACGAGGACTCACCGATGGATCTTTTGCTTTATTTTGGTTTGTTTAGGACATATATACATAGAAAGCAAAGGTTGGGCACACTTTACCATGAAATAGGCTCCGATAGACCCGTAGCGAGAGTTTCCACGTACAGATCCTGGACTTTACCAAGTGTTAACATCCCATATCTCTGAAGAAGGCCATGCTCACGACTTATATATATTGCATGTACCAACCTTCTATCACACCTATACACATATGTTAGGGACATATGCATGCATGCAAGTTTTCTAGGGTGGACGATGCCCCGATGGTCTTTATCCGACGAAACCCTAGACCGAGGGTGTCTGGAGATCTACCCCTATAGCTTTCTCCGTACGAGGCGTCACCGATAGATCTTTTGCTTTATTTTGGTTTGTTTAGAACATATATATATGGAAAGAAAAGGTTGGGCCCACTTTACCATGAAATGGGCTCCGATAGACCCGTAGCGGGAGTTTCCACGTACAGATCCTGGATTTCACCAAGTGTTAACAGCCCATGTCTCTGAAGAAGGCCATGCCCGGGACCTATATGTATTGGATGTACCAACCTTGGGTCACACCTATACACATATGTTAGGGACACATGCATGCAAGTTTTCTAGGGTGGACGATGCTCTGGTGGTCTTTATCCGGTGAAACCCTAGATCGGGGAGGGTCCAGAGATCTACCCCTATAGCTTTCTCCGTACGAGGACCCACCGATGGATATTTTGCTTTATTTTGGTTTGTTTAGAACATATATACATGGAAAGCAAAGGTTGGGCCCATGCATGCAAGTTTCCTAGGTTTTATGATACTCCTGTGGTCTTTATCCGGCGTAACCCTAGACCGGCGAAACCCTAGCTCCACGATAAAATGGTTTCAACAGTACCGCACTTCGGTGTCGGAAAAGCATGGAATCTTTAACAACTTCTCCAAAATATGTGAGACAAAAAATTCACACACATGCATGCGATAACACTTACACAATTTGTCGACCTCTTGCTGTGAGAGATAAGATTTGCAATGTTATTTCATGCAGACGCGTAGAGACTGCTATTCGGAGGATACAAAATTTTCCAATTAGTAAACAATATAACCATGTTTAAATTATGGTTACTAATAAACAAATAAGCATGAACATAATGGAAGAAAGTAATTAGGAAAATGGCCATACGCCGACGGTCCCTTAGACGCCGAGGGTGGCCGTCGGCGTAGATCAGCCATACGCCGACGGCCCCTTAGACGCCGAGGGTTGCCGTCGGTGTAACACTGACGCCGTTACAGCCCCGGTCTGCCCTAGCGAATGGGGACACGTGGCAGGCTTATACGCCAACGGCCCGTAGATGCCGAGGGTTGCCGTCGGCGTACGTGCTGCTACGCCGAGGGCATTACTACGCCGACGGTCTCCTTCGCGGGCTATCCTGGAGGCACCCTACGCTGACAGCAACGACCTTTGGCCGTCGGCGTCTCCCACGATTCCTGTAGTGTGGACTGGGCGTGGACCTTCTGTCAGACGATGTTGCCATCACTTCCAGCCTCCTCTTGCTCTTGCATGCACATGGTGGCGTGCCCTGTGTCAGGCTACCCCGCCCTTGCAGCAGCGAACTATCTCCATGAACTGATCCATCATGCATGCACGCAATGCCGCGCATGACTGCTGGTGAAAGCCGGTCATGGAGTTCATCCGGCTGCAAGCGGCCGGCCATGGTGAGCGGCCGTCCAGTGCGGCAGTGCCTCCAGCCGTCCGGCCAGATGTCGGTCATCCCGGCGGCTCCCAGCATTGGATTGTGTCATAATTTCTATTTTTCTGTTGGGTCCTCTCAACTGTTTCGTGAGGACCGTTCTGAGTCTCGACTGCCGAAAGGAAGTTTGGGCCTTCGAGCCCTACAATCACGCCCCCCATAACTACCACTGGTGGAAAAAGGGCCATTAAACCCGGTCTGTAACTGCCTTTAGTCCCGGTTGCCCAACCGGGACTAGCAAAGCACGATTAAAGGCCCCCACCCTTTAGTCCCGGTTGCAAATGAACCGGGACTAATGGCCGTCCACGTGGGCACGGCTGGGAGCGCCGGCTCGGGGACCTTTAGTCCCGGTTCGTAATGAGAACCGGGACTAAAGTGTTTTGTTTTTGTTTTTATTTCTGTTTCAGATTATGGGTTTAGGGTTTATGCTTAATTAGGGTTCATTTTAATTTCAAGCGAGTTTCCGTACCTATATTCTACGACTAGTACATACACATTACACTTTGGTGCATGCATATATAATATTATACGATGTCTTGCGACTGTATATACTACAATTTCAAACAAGTCTATGTACAACTATTTTTCAAATAAGTTTCAAAACAAACTAAGTTACATGGAGATCACTAAATTACAGATAGCGTTCGTCGTCCTCCACATAGTGTTCTCCTTTCTCACAGAGGACCTCCCTCATCATGAATCCTGCCAGCTCCTCCTGAATTGCTTTTAGGCGCTGGGTTGGTAGGAGCTTCTCCCGCATCACATACAGCTTTAAGAAGATCGATATGGATATATATAAGTTGGATGAAACTCAACACAATTGCTTATAATAAAAGAAAATTGTGAATATTATTTACGTACATCAAAGTCCGTCGAATGTGCTCTCCGCTCACTGGTGTACCACCGGATGAACTCGCAGACGTAGAATCCACAGAGATTGGTCCCCGATGGATGCTGGAAACCCTTTACCTTTTTAAAAGATAGCTCTTCTTTGAATTCACCTACTACCGACCTTCTGAAACGTGTCCAAACGCTACAGGGCAAAGAAAATAAACAAATGAGTTATTAAATACTTGATATCTGGAAATTAATGAAAGGAGCTGATATAGTCGGGTAATGATTGAAATTACTTCTGCAGCATTGCTTTCATGTCGCTAAACAGGACTTCGGGCTTATCCATTGAGTCCAAGATTTGAACAGTTGATGTGTCAAATTGAATCTTTAGCAGAATCCAGTGGAAACTGTAGACACGCATGCATAACTCATTGATACGTCTCCAACGTATCCATAATTTTTGATGCTCCATGCTTGTTTTTACACTATTTGCTTAGTGTTTCGTTACACTTCATGGCATTTTTATGCATTTTCCGGAACTAACCTATTAACGAGATGCCACAGTGCCAGTTCCTTGTTTTCTGCTGTTTTTGTGTTTCAAAAAATTTACACAGGAAATATTCTCAGAATTGGATGAAACAAAAGCCAGACGTCCAGAAATTTACCGAAGCTTCCAGAGAATCGAAGAGGAGACGGAGAGGAGCCACTGGTGGGCCTCACCACCAGGGGGCGCGACCTAGGGCTGGCCCGCGCCCCCCTATGGGGAGCCCCACCAGGTCCACTTCTGACGCCGCCCCTTCGCCTATAAAGAACCCCCGACGGGAAAAACCTAAATACCCGATCACTTTTCCAGAATACATCGCGATCCGCCGCCGCCGTCGACCCGAGATCGGGAGGGTCCAGAAGCTCTTCCCGGCACCCTGCCGGAGAGGGGAATCGCCACCGGAGGTCTTCTTCATCGCCATGCTTGCCTCCGGCGCGATGAGTGAGTAGTCTACCTTGGACTATGGGTTCATAGCAGTAGCTAGTTGGTTGTCTTCTCCACCATGTGCTTCATGTTTAGGTCTCGTGAGCTGCTTTACATGATCGAGATTACCTTTATGTAATTCTATATGTTGTGTTTGTTGGGATCCAATGAATATTGGTGTTATGATTGAGTTGATGTATTGAATATTATCTTATGTTATCTCTATGTTGTTTATGATCTTGCATGCTCTCCGTTGTTAGTAGCTATCTTGGCCGAGTAGTTGCTAGTGACTCCAAGAGGGGGTATTTATGCTCGATAGTGGGTTCATGCCTCTATTTAATCTGGGGGAGTGACAGAATCCTCTAAGGTTGTAGATGTGCTGTTGCTACTAGGGAGAAAACAATATTCATATTCTCAAGGGCATATGCTTTGTTTACATTACACACTTTGCTTAATGCAGTTATCTGTTGTTCGCAACTTAATACTTGTCGAGTTCTCGGATTGATTCACCACAAGTGGATTATTAGTCATAGATGCAGTTGGATGCGGTCTATGTATCTTGTTGTAATGCCCAAAGTAAATCTCATAGTGATCCTCTCGACATGCACGTTGTCTTTATTCTATCAATTGCCCAACTATAATTTGTTTACCCAGCATGTGTTATTTTATCTTATGGAGAGACACCACTAGTGAACTGTGGACCCCGGTCCTATTTCCTTTATATTGCTATCACCTGATTACTTTACTCGCAGTGTTTACTTTACTCGCATATTACTATTACTTTCCACTCGGTATGCTCATACCCTTTGTTTCAAGCAAACCGGTGAGATTGACAACCTCATCATAAGTTGGGAACAAAGTATTTGGTTGTGTTGTGTGCAGGTTCCACGTTGCTACTGGTTAAAGACGCACTAACAAGTTATCATTAACGGCGCCCTTGTTGGAGTGTCACGCAGCTAGCAAGCATCACCTTCTAGAGTATTGTCTTTTTCGTCCTGGACGATTAAACCTTGGTTTCATAACTGAGGGAAAACTTGCTGCTATATTCATCAAACCTTCTCTTGGGGTTTCCAACTAGCCGGTTATTTTACTTCATCAACAAACGCAATCAAGCTTTCTAGCATCATCATCACCGCGCCATCAACAAGTTTTCTGGCGCTGTTGCCGGGGACTGAAGAAGAAGAAGCTCCTACATCAAATATACGTTCCCCCGTCAACTTGGTACCATCAAACGCAATCAAGTTTTCTGGCGCCGTTGCCGGGGAAAAAGAAGACTTCTACAAGGGGAGTTTCGCACTCACATCCTTTACTTTGTTTTAAGTTTTGCTTTACTTTATTTTTACTTGCATTGTTTTATCAAAAACATAAAAAATTAGAATCCTTTGTAGTTGTTTTTACTTGTCTGCTTTTAGTTTTGCTAAAATGGCTACTCCTGAAAACACCAAGTTGTGTGACTTTACTAGCACGAATAATAGTGATTTTATCTGCACTCCTATTGTGCCACCTGCTCCTGCTGCAAATTTTTATGAGATTAAGCGTGCTTTGTTGAACCTTATTATGAAAGAGCAATTTTCTGGTGCTAGTACTGATGATGCTGCAGCTCATCTCAACAATTTTGTTGAGTTATGTGGGATGCAGAAATATAAGGATATAGAAAGTGATATTATTAAGCTTAAGTTGTTTCCTTTTTCTTTGAGAGGAAAAGCTAAGGATTGGTTGCTTTCTTTGCCTAAAAATAGTATTGATTCATGGGCTAAGTGTAAGGATGCTTTTATTGGTAGATACTATCCTCCTGCTAAGATTATAGCTTTGCGTAGCAATATTATGAAGTTTAGTCAGTTTGATAATGAACATGTTGCTCAAGCTTGGGAAAGAATGAAATCTATGATAAAGAATTGTCCCACTCATAGACTGACTACTTGGATGATTGTCCAAACTTTTTATGCAGGACTAAATTTTCTTCAAGGAACCTATTGGATTTAGCTACTAGAGGCACTTTCATGTCCCTTACCTTGGGCGCCGCAACAAAGCTTCTCAACAATATGATGGTAAATTACTCTGAATGGCACACCGAGAGAGCTCCACAAGGTAAGAAGGTAAATTCTGTTGAGGAAACCTCTTCCTTGAGTGATAAGATTGATGCTATTATGCTTATGCTTTCTAATGATAGGACTCATGTAGATCCTAATAATGTTCCTTTGGCCTCTTTGGTTGCTCAAGAAGAGCATGTTGATGTAAACTTCATTAGAAATAATAATTTCAACAACAATGCTTATAGGAACAATTTTGCTAGTAACTATTATAGGCCGTATCCTTCTACCAATGGTAATGGTTATGGCAACTCTTATGGTAATTCCTCCAACAACACTAGGGCCGCGCCCTCCAAGCTTGAGGTAATGCTCAAGGACTTCATCGGTAAGCAAAATGCTTTTAACAAGTCTGTTGAGGAAAAGTTAGGCAAAATTGATATTCTTGCTTCTAAAGTTGATAGCCTTGCTCATGCTGTTGAACTTCTAAAATTAAAAGTGTTGCCTAATGAGGTGAAAGAGAACAATATTTTTGCCACTGCTAATGCTATCCAAGTTAGAATTGATGAAAATGTTAGGATGCTAGCAGAATTGCATGCCAGGTAGGAAAGAGAAGATGAGATGGCTAGAAAGATGAAGATATGTACCATTACTACCTCTAATGATGTTGCTCCTAATACTAGCAATCCTCTTACTTTGATTGGTGTAGAGAAAACTCCTACTCCTAGTGTTAAAAAGCCCAAAACAGCTAAAACTTTTTCTCAAAAGAGTGCTGAAATTTTTCGGAGTGTAGGAGATGATAGCTCTATTTCCTTTAATGATTTTGATGTTGATAGCTGCAATATATCCGAAGTTATTTTGTTCTTGCAAAAGCTTGCTTTGACTCCTAATGCTAGTTCTTTAAATGTTGCTTTTACTATGCATATTACCAATGCTCTCATGAAAATTAGGGATGAAAAGTTGAAGCAAAAAGCTTCTATTCCCAAGAAGTTAGAAGATGGTTGGGAACCCATCATTGATATGCATGTTAATGGTTTTGATTGCCATGCTTTATGTGATCTAGGTGCTAGTATTTCTATTATGCCTAGACAAATTTATGACATGCCTGATTTACCACCGCTTGAAAAGTGTTATTATGATGTTCCTATTGCTGATGTTGCTAAGAAGAAACCTTTGGGAAGGATTAATGATGTTCTTATTATGGTTAACAATAACCTTGTTCCCGTTGATTTTCTTGTCATGGATGTTGAATGCAATGCTTCATGTCCTATTATTTTGGGAAGACCCTTTCTTCGAACTTTAGGTGCCATCATTGATATGAGGGAAGGCACCATCAAATATCAATTCCCACTCAAGAAAGGTATGGAACACTTTCCTAGAAAGATAAAGAAATTGCTTTTTGACTCTATTCTTAGAGCAAATTATGAGCTTCATGCTTCATCACTTGATATTACTTGATTCGCATTTTCTGCGCCTAGCTCAAAGGCGTTAAAGAAAAGCACTCTTGAGAGATAACCCAATATTGTTACTTTCAGTTCTTTTTCTTTTTATTTGAGTCTTGAAAGTTATTACTATTATAATAACCTCTCCTTATCCTTTTTATTTCTTTTTGTGCCAAGAGAAGCCTCTAATTTGAGTGAGGTAAGATTTGGGGATGTTGCTGTCCTGAAACTGCTTTCGGTGCTGCACCGTAAACATTCGTGAAAATTCTCTGTATATCTTTTGGACCTGAGATTTCTTGTGCATATGACCCAGGTTATATCCAAACTTTCATTAGTTGAACACTTTTTGATTTGAGCAACAGAAAACCCTCTAAAAATTCGACCTTTGGCAGCTGTTCTATTTTGACAGATTTCTGCCAATATTTGTGTTTGCCGCTTTATAGCTTTCTTTTTTAGTTCTTTTGATCACGGAACTTTTGGGGAAGTTGCTACAGTAGTATATGCTTTATATGTGGTGGTTTTGAGTTGAAATCTGAAGCAAAAAAGGGTTGATTCAATGTTATGCTTACACTAATGTTGCTAATAGATTTGTGTTTAGTTTTGTATGAAGGAAGTTTTCAAGTGTAGGGATTGGAGAATGATGAGATGAGTTGAAGAATGGACAAAAGCTCAAGCTTGGGGATGCCCACGCACCCCAATAAATATCCAAGAAGTACAAGCATCAAAGCTTGGGTATGCCCCCGAGGCACCCCTTCTTCATCGGCAAAAATCAGGTCACCTTTCAACACACTATATTTTTATTGCTTCATGCATTATGCGTTTTTCTTAGAACATCAGTTGCTTTAGTTTTCAGTTTAGTTTAGTTTTATTTGCTCCAATAAATAGTTGGACCCCGACAAATTTCTTTTGGAGAAGTTGCCTTGCTTTTCATTTGCCGAGAACACTCTGTTTTTCAGTCTTATCGTTTCAACGAGTGTTCTCTTGTTCTAGAACTACGTTTAGTTTTCGATTTTCACCTTGATTTGTGTTTAGATCTTGTTATATCTTTTCATCAAGGTGTATTTTTACCTCTGGTCCATGTTGGTTTTAATCAAAAGAGTTGTTTATAAAAAGTTCGAATGGTGTTGGAAAAGAAAAAAAGCTTTATGCAGAAAAGTGGTTCAAGAAGGAGCTTGTGTAGACTGCGGCCTAGGCTTTTGTATGTCGTGCTTGATGTCTTTTTGATAGTGTGCTTAGTGGTTTTACTGTAGTATGACTTGTCTCAAATGACTGAGATTGCTTAATGACCCTTTGAAAAAATCATGCGTTGTTTTAATTATTTGGAAGCATTATTTTGGTTTTCTCCTTTGATGCTTTATTTGGGTTGACTTGGTGCATGCTCACACATGTTAGACTCATACAAAATTGCCATTGCCTCTATGATGATTTAGTTTTTGACTTTTGATGCCATCTTATGCTTCTTTTAATGTCGCTTTGTCGCTCTGCATGATTATGGCTGTTATTGCTCTCTTAGTTTGTCGCTCCCAGTCTTTTGCTAGCCCTCATTTTGTACTGAGTATGAGCTCTACTCGTGCATCCAACTCCTAAAAACCAAGTTGTTCCAAAAGTTTCCACCATACATGCCTATTAGCAATTTGCTATTCCAAAGTACATTTGACTTGCTTTTATCTATCCTTCAAATTAAACTATTTTTGGTGTTATGCGAAAATTGGTTAGTAAAGCTCTCACGAACGTGATGGCACACTTTACTTTTCTCGCTTTAAAAAATTTGACATTGTGGCTGTATTATGTTGAGTTGTTATGCTTGCAAGTTGTAAGTTGGAAATTAGCCCAGCCATGCCGTCATGGGGCAAGCTTTCAACATTGCACTATCTTTCATTTGAGTTGATATCGTGATCTTTTGTTTATGGATACTCGCGATGTGAAATAAGTTGGGAATCTTGCGGGATCATGGAGTTTTTATATGTGTTAGAGAAATGCCTAGGCCGCTAATCTAAGCCATGCATAATTCATGGTGGAAATTTACAGCATGCCCATAGTTAACATTCGACGACGCATCTCACAATAAAAAGCTATACCAATGGTAAATAAAAGAGATGCCGAGGTGTTAATTGTCTGTTTGTCCTGTCATTTTGATGTGGGCTTGCTCCATGTCATCGGGCACGGAGGTACCCCGTTGGCGGTTCTCGATGATACACATATATTTACAATGACAAGAGCTTGCTTGGGACTCTAAGTCGAGTAGCATGAGGTTTGGGTATTCGTATTTCACGGGACACGAGGTTTTCAACGTATGATTTGTCAAGCATATGCAGCATAAGTGTATTCGCATTAACTTTAACCATTAAAGATGCCTATGATGGGGGCAATGAGAGCTCAAAGCCGGTAAGTACCATAATTTTTGAAGGTTTATAAAACTTGTAATCACTGCTTCCCTCCGCGAAGGGCCTATCTTTTACTTTTTTGTTGAGTCACCACCTTCTATCTTTATGCACCGTCTAAGAGAGCATAGTTTTCATTCTGAGTATAATGTGCATTGTCCCAAAGTTTTCATTAATTGATTCATATTGTTGGTTTCACTTGTTCTTAAATTACTTGTATCAAGTCGCCCTCTTAAACTTGAAGGTGTCATATTCATTTATGTTTTGCTGTCTCATGAAGGACAAGCTGAAAACCATTTGTATATTTTTCTATATGATTTGAACACACGTTTGACTTTCATTGTTTCATTCTCATGATCTTTCATTTGTGTTCATTTTCATGTTATAACATGGTTACTAAGTTGCTTCTATCAAGATTATATCTTTCATGCCCATGTTTTAAGTTCTTTTGATCCCAGCGCATAACGCTTACATATATGGTCAAGATTGTGTAGGTGCATGTCACCTCAAAAATTATTTCTTTTGTTATCACTTACCTACTCGAGGACGAGCAGGAGTTAAGCTTGGGGATGCTGATACGTCTCCAACGTATTCATAATTTTTGATGCTCCATGCTTGTTTTTACACCATTTGCTTAGTGTTTCGTTACACTTCGTGACATTTGTATGCATTTTCCGGAACTAACCAATTAACGAGATGCCATAGTGCCAGTTCCCTATTTTCTGCTGTTTTTGTGTTTCAGAAAAGTTACATAGGAAATATTCTCGGAATTGGACGAAACAAAAGCCAGACGTCCAGAAATTTACCGAATCTTCTAGAGAACCGAAGAGGAGACGGAGAGGAGCCACTGGTGGGCCTCACCACCAGGGGTGCGGCCTAGGGCTGGCCCGCGCCCCCCTATGGTGAGCCCCACCAGGTCCACTTCTGACGTGGCCCCTTCGCCTATAAAGACTCCCCGACGGGAAAAACCTAAATACCCGATCACTTTTCCAGAATACATCACGATCTGCCACCGCCGTCGACCTGAGATTGGGAGGGTCCAGAAGCTCTTCCCGGCACCCTGCCGGAGAGGGGAATCGCCACCGGAGGTCTTCTTCATCGCCATGCTTGCCTCCGGCGTGATGAGTGAGTAGTCTACCTTGGACTATGAGTCCATAGCAGTAGCTAGTTGGTTGTCTTCTCCACCATGTGCTTAATGTTTAGGTCTCGTGAGCTACTTTACATGGTCGAGACTACCTTTATGTAATTCTACATGTTGTGTTTGTTGGGATCCGATGAATATTGGTGTTATGATTGAGTTGATGTGCTAAATATTATCTTATGTTATCTCTATGTTGTTTATGATCTTGCATGCTCTCCGTTGTTAGTAGCTATCTTGGCCGAGTAGTTGCTAGTGACTCCAAGAGGGGGTATTTATGCTCGATAGTGGGTTCATGCCTCTATTTAATCTGGGGGAGTGACAGAAACCTCTAAGGTTGTAGATGTGCTGTTGCTACTAGGGAGAAAACAACATTCATATGCTCAAGGGCATATGCTTTGTTTACATTACACACTTTGCTTAATGCAGTTATCTGTTGTTCGCAACTTAATACTTGTGGAGTTCTCGGATTGATTCGCCACAAGTGGATTATTAGTCATAGATGCAGTTGGATGGCGGTCTATGTATCTTGTTGTAATGCCCAAAGTAAATCTCATAGTGATCCTCTCGACATGCACATTGTCTTTATTCTATCAATTGCCCAACTGTAATTTGTTTACCCAGCATGTGTTATTTTATCTTATGGAGAGACACCACTAGTGAACTGTGGACCCCGGTCCTATTTCCTTTATATTGCTATCACCTGTTTACTTTACTCGCACTGTTTACTTTACTCGCATATAACTATTACTTTCCACTCGATACGCTCATACCCTTTGTTTCAAGCAAACCGGTGAGATTGACAACCTCATCGTAAGTTGGGAACAAAGTATTTGGTTGTGTTGTGTGCAGGTTCCACGTTGCTACTGGTTGAAGACGTGCTAACAAGTTATTGTTAACGGCGCCCTTGTTGGAGTGTCACGCAGCTAGCAAGCATCACCTTCTGGAGTATTGTCTTTTTCCTCCTGGACGATTAAACCTTGGTTTCATAACTGAGGAAAAACTTACTGCTATATTCATCAAACCTTCTCTTGGGGTTTGCAACTGGCCGGTTATTTTACTTCATCAACAAACACAATCAAGCTTTCTAGCATCATCATCACCGCGCCATCACTCATCAATTACACTTAACATTGAGTAAGCAAAAAAGAATGTGTACAAGATAGAAACACTTACCTGAAGTTGTAAGGAAATAGAAGTTCTCTTTTAGGACTTTGCTTGGCAAAAAATCTGAAGAGGTCATTCTCCACGTCTCTGGGGTGATCTTGTAACATCCTTTCATTAATGATATATGGGTCGATGAACCCAATGTCATAGATTCCCTTTTGTTTGTATTCGAACATCTTAAATCTGCATAATAGCGTACAAAAATCATATAGTTAATTAAGATATATAGGCAATGAACGAGCTTAGCTAGATACTTGAATATAAATCACTTACAGACAATAGCAACTGATGGTAGACTTGTCGAGTTCGCGCTGATTAAATATGTTAAACAATTCGTCCAATGGAATATGTAACATGTATCTTTTGAAGTAATGCTCCTCTCTAACGTCCAAGAGGATAAAACGTTTGAAGTCCTTTTTTTGTATGTGCTCCTTGTACCAGCCGTTCAGATTTCGCATATGTGTTGATAGACCGCCCTCCTCCTCAGGCTTGATCAGAGGCCCCTCCAATTCATATTGCTCTACTATCTCTCCCACTGGCGCTTCTTCAAGGCCTAACAAAGCTAGAAGAGGCATATTCAATCCGTCTGCTGTCTCTTTGGCCTGCATTACAGTTATACCCAATAGTTTTGCAGCTCCTACTACTCTGGGATCCAATAACAATCGGTCCTCTTCCAAATCGGCTCTGAAGGACGTATCGATATCGGGGGGGGGCGACTATGAGCGGGGGGGCCGATTGATTCTTCTGTTCTCCAAGCTGGGCAATTTGTTTTCCGCTTCTTTTTGCCTTGGCCAAGTCACTTTTCCTTTCAATTTCGCGTTTATAGTCTGATGGCAGATTTTGCTTATATTGGGGCTCTGCAGTAAGCATACAGATAGCCCACTTCTTTTGTTTCGGGGTGAATGTCGGCTTGGGCTCAGGCTGTTTCGGTGCAAAAAAGGCCTTCACTTCGGCGTCTGATATCACTTTGTTTTCCTCGTAAGTCCGTTCACCTGCTCTCTGGGGAAGAGGCTTTAGCGATGGCCCTGGTATCTTTGTGGACTTATGTACTACCTTATCAGTAGTACTAACCGTAGCGGCCCTGCTCCGCTTTTTCCCCGTCTGAGTAGTATTGGGGGGCGGCTTCGCCTGACGCGTTGGAGGTGCAATGGAGGACGACGTGGGCTGACGCGCGGGAGGTGCACTGGAGGACGACGTGGGCTGGCGCGCGGGAGGTGCACTAGGGGGCGGCATCGGCTGACGCGGCGCCCGAGGTGGACTCGGGGGTGGCGTCGGCTGACGGAGCGCCCGAGGTGGACTAGGGGGTGGCGTCGGCTGACGCGGCGCTCGAGGTGGACTTGGGGGCGGCGTTGGTGGACGACGTTCACTGGGGGAGGGTGGACTTGGATTCCTCGGAGTCGGAGGCCTTGGCGCTGAGCCTAGAAACTTGATGTATTTCTTTTGCCATAAAACGATTTGGCGCTTGACATCTCCAAGTCTCCGATCCCCTTCAGGTGTAGCAAAATCAAGATCTAGGTCCTCGAACCCCGAGACTATGTCAAGCACTGAGACACGAGCATAGCCAGCCGGTATCGGGTTCCCATGGTGGAGTGCTTTAGGTAGACAAGGTAAAGCGTCGCCGCTCGCCACCTTGAAGCTCATGTTCTTCATTGGCTGATGTAGCTCACAATTTGTCATATCCCTAACATCATCCACGGGGTAGCGAGACCCCGGTGCATCATCGATAATCCGTGCATCATGCTCATCAGCTGGGACCTCCGTGGAAGCCACGCTGCTTCTCCGCTGACTATTAAGATCCAATGTTGGATCTTCCTGCAGCCGAGATCCGCCTACCTGGCTAAGTTGATGTATCATACTCTTCATGTCGGCTAATTCACATTCTACCTTGCCGATCCGATTTGCTTCCCGATCCTTCTTTCTCTTATGGCTTTTGTAACCGTACAGATCTTCGTGCTGAGAAAACCCTTCCTTCCATGGAACACCGGCGCCTTTGCCTCTTGTTCATCCTGTGTGTTCTGGATTCCCGAGGGCGTGTGTCAGCTCGTCGTTCTCTCGGTCGACACGGATCAATCCCGCTTGAGCATCCTCCATTTCCTTAACAAGTCTTGTTGTGGGAGTAAAGGTTTGTTTCCGATGAACACACTCCCCTGTTGCCGGGTCTAACGATCCTCCATGTCCGTACCACCAGTGCTTGGCCCTTTTGGGCCATCCCTCTGTACCTAGAGTGATTCCTTTATTCCTCAGTTCATTATCCATAGCTTCCCACTTAGGCACTGCACCCTTGTAGCCGCTTGGCCCCAAAATATGGTGATGTGCCTTCTTGTCATCATTTGCCTTATTTTTTTCCGACATTTCCTTGGCTCTCTCAGAAACCTTGAATGCCACAAATTTAGGCCACTATTGTCTCAACTTCTCGTATGCTCCTTCAAATACTGGAGTTTTCTCTTTCGCGATATACTTCGCGTATAACATTTTCTTGAAGCTCCGGAATGCTTCACCCATATTCTTGAGAGCGTACTGTTTGACTTTCCTCCTCCTTTCACGTCCACCCAGAATTTCATGACCATCATCATCCATCTTGGAGTACTCCGAAGGTAGAATGAAATTTTCCATGAGCTTCCTCCAAAGGTCTTTCTTGGATCTTTTGTTCACAAAAGTAGCTCCAAGACGTGCCTTCTTTGGCTCCTGCCATTCTTGAACCGTGATCGGGATCATGTCCCTAACAATCACTCCGCATTGATTTATAAATTTTGTTGCATGCTGTTTTGGCTCTAACGGTTTGCCATCTGGAGATACAAGATCGATGCTCAGCTTCTGATTCGCACTCAACTTTTGGCTCGGACCTCGTTTAGAATATGATTTGCTCGATCCGGAGGGCTGAAAAAAGAAAGAGTCATTAATACATATATGCATATTCCCTTCGTATCACCAAAAGCTAAATCTATACACCTCACCATCGGCGTTTGTTTGCAATTATCATTCGGCATCGGTGTTTGTTTGCCCTTCGTCGTCAAACGTTTCTATCTCCATTCCGTCACCGGGAGGGTTAAGAAACGACGAAACATCTTCTTCAAGTTCAGCTTCTCTGGCACCTTCTCGGCCGACACCTTCTCGGCCGGCTACTCCGGGGACTTCTCAGTCGGCACCTTCTTGATGCACATATACATTCTCACGTATCATGCCACATAAGAATTCTTCAGGGTGGCTTGGGTCATTTTGACCGTCCATGTCTCTTCTAAAGATAGGTAAAACAAGTTAGTGACACATATTTGATCAATAACCAAAAAAAAGGGGGCGTTGGCCGAGCGCCGACGCGGTGGGGGGAAGACCCCCTCACTGCGTCAGCTCCCGGCCAACGCCCCCTTTTAGTACACATATTTGATCAATAACCAAAAAAAGGGGGCATTGGCCGAGCGCCGACGCGGTGGGGGGCCGCGTCGGCTCCCGGCCAACGCCCCCTTTTAGTACACATATTTGATCAATAACCAAAAAAAAGGGGGCATTGGCCAGGCGCCGACGCGGTGAGGGAAGACCCCCTCACCGCGTCGGCGTCTGGCCAACGCCCCCATTTGGTACATATATTTTAACAATAAGCAAAAAAAAGGGGGCGTTGGCCGGGCGCCGACGCGGTGGGGGAAGACCCCCTCACCGCGTCGGCGTCCGGCCAATGCCCCCTTTTTTTCTTCTAACTATTTTTCTAACTAATTCATCTAACATTTTTTCTAACTAATTCATCTAACTAATTCTTCTAACCATTTTTTCTATCATTTTTTCTAACTAATTCATCTAAAAAAAATTCTAACTAATCATCTAACTTTTTTTCTAACATGTATTCTGTAGGGGGGCGTCGGAGGGCGTACCTGCAGGGGCGTGATACGTCTCAAATGTATCTATAATTTTTGATGCTCCATGCTTGTTTTTACACCATTTGCCTTGTGTTTCATTACACTTTGTGGCATTTTTATGCGATTTCCGGAACTAACCTATTGACAAGATGCCACAGTGCCAGTTTCCTGTTTTCTGCTGTTTTTGTGTTTCAAAAAGCTACACAGGAAATATTCTCGGAATTGGACGAAACAAGTTCGGAAACTCCTATTTTTCCCAGATGAAGGACGAGGACCAAACGGGAGCCAGAGAGGGGCCAGAGGCTGCCCACACCATAGGGGGGCATGGCCCAGCCCTGGCCGCGCCCACCCATGGTGAGGCCGCCCTGGTCCACCTCTGACGATGCCCCTTCGCCTATAAGAAGCCTCCCGACGGAAAACCCTAAAACAATTGGTGTTTTTCCCAGAACAGTTTCGCAGCTCCGCCGCCATCAAAGACAAATTTTGGGGGACAGAAGTCTCTGTTCCGGCACCCTGTCGGGACGGGGAAGTGCCCCCGGAGCCATCTCCATCGGTCTCCATCGCCGTCTCCGCCGTCTCCATCGACCTCACCGCCATCTCCATCAACCTTGTTGTCTCCTATGATGAGGAGGGAGTAGTTCTCCCCCGGGGCTGAGGGCTCTACCGGTAGCTATGTGGTTCACCTCTCTCTCCCATGATGTGATCTTTATGTGATTGTGAGCTTTGTATCTAGTTGAATTGGTAGATGTTATTATTCAGATATTATGCTACTCCAGTGCTTTATTATTGTAAACTCCGGAGACACCTCATATCATAATGGGAAGGTGACTAGTGTCCTCATTATGTGTGTCTTTTTGGTTAATGTCTCTATGAATTATTGGTGTTTGTTGGAACCATCTAGTGCGTTCACGGTGATAGTGTGGGACAATTTAGTTTGGGTACATACGGACTTTGAGGAGTGCTTCGTAGCCCTACGCATGATTAGTGTTCGTTTTCCGTTGGAGAATTGTTTTGAGTTGCATATTGATGATAGTATCTATTGGTTTAATTATGTTATATTTGTTGAGAGTGTGTCCACTAGTGAAAGTATGATCCCTAGGCCTTATTTCCAAGCATTGCACACCATTTACTTCCTGTTTTGTTACATATTTGCTTGCAGTGATATTTATTTCAGATTACGTTTACTACTCATAATCATCACTACTACTTGTATTTCACTATCTCTTCGCCGAACTAGTGCACCTATACATCTGACAAGTGTATTGGGTGTGTTGGGGACACAAGAGACTTTCTGTATCGTAATTGCAGGGTTGTTTGAGAGGGATAGCTTTGACCTCTTCCTCCCTGAGTTCGATAAACCTTGGGTGATCACTTAATGGAAAGTAAAGAGTTCTTTAGTCTTTTTCCTGATTTTAGATTTGAAGAGAAAATTGAAAAACCTTTGGAGCTTATTTCGCATAGCAATGTTATTAGTACGAATGCTTTGAATACCGTTATTGCTAAGGCTATAGAAAAGTCTAAGCTTGGGGAAGCTGGTTTTGTTAAGCATGATATTTTTAGTTCCCCAGCTTTAGTGGAGAAAGTTTGCTCTGATGATATTTTATCTCCCATATGTGATGTTTCTAATGATGCTTGTGCTCCTCATCCTTTTAAAATACCTATGAAGATTGTTGAACGTGCTATGGATAACTGCTATTTGGGAAATGGAACTATCCATCCTGGTGATCATTTGCTTTTTATACATGAATTATGCGAGTTGTTCAAGTGTGCAGGTATTTCGATGAACCGAGTTAAGAAGAAGCTATTCTTTTTATCACTGAAAGGCAGAGCTGAAGAATGGTATAAAACACTGAAGGATGGTCGATCTATTGACTGGGAGGAAATTGTACCTCTCTTTTATTCTAAATTCTATCCTTCTAGTGAGGTTTATAAAGATAGGAATTACATTTATAATTTTCATCCGCATGAGGGAGAAAGCATTGCCCAAGCGTGGGGAAGATTGAAGTTACTAATGCACAAATGTCCTATTCATGATCTTCCCCATAATATTGTTATTAATAATTTTTATGCAAGGCTTTCAGGATATTACAAGGACTATCTGGATGCATGCTTTGATGGGTCTTTCACAAGCAAGGATGTTGACACCAAGTGGGATTTGCTTGAAACAATTCAAAACAATATTGAAGGTTGGGATATCGACAAAGGTAAAGGATCAGGTATGAATTACGAGTTTGATTGCATTAAGTCTTTCGCTAAAACTGTTGATTTTCAAGAGCTTAGTGCTAAGTATGGTCTTGATCCTCAAATTATGATTGATTGTTTTAAAACCTTTGCTTCCCATATTAATGTTCCTAAAGGAAATGGGGACGTGTATCATGAACCTTTTAAGGACACTTGCGTAGAAAATGATATTGTTGTTGATGATTGCAATAAAAATGCTCGAACTTCTGAAAGTCCTATTTCCTATAAGCATGTTAATTTTTGTGGAGTACATAGACCTTGTGAACAGAGTTACAACAAGGAAGATTATTGTGTCCACCATGCAAATGAAGAAACCCGAATGTGGCTCAGGGATCTAGAGGAGCTTGGAGAAAGGG
The DNA here is from genome assembly GCA_007115705.1 of Dactylis glomerata. Classification (NCBI taxonomy): domain Eukaryota; kingdom Viridiplantae; phylum Streptophyta; class Magnoliopsida; order Poales; family Poaceae; genus Dactylis; species Dactylis glomerata. The sequence goes on from QXEO01000050.1 coordinate 646,084, forward strand.
TTTGTGAGCTTTATCCTTTTCTTTGTGAACTTTGCGATAAAATGGGTCACTTTAATTTTCAATGCCCAATTCATCGAATGAGTACCGCAAATTTGTATTGTGATGATAAGATTACTCTCAATCAGCATGATGAGCTTACTTTGTTTTTGGAGTGTGAAGGGATGTCTAGAAAGATTTCTTTGGTTGATATGAGAGATGTTGATATTAATAGCACCCTTCGTGGTTGTCGTCTCTATTGTGCTAAAGATTGCCTCGCAAATACTTACATACAAAATCTTATAAAACATGATGTTTTGACAAGCTATGACAAGACTAATAGATGTTTCGATCTTATTAATAGAGAGGAGGAATCCTCCAAAGTTTCTTCTGTTGTTTCTGTCAGCAAACCAGATTATGTGGAAAAGATGCCTTTCCCTCCTAAGGGATATGTGGAGAAGATGCCCTTCAAGTCTCTCCCTCCTAAAGGAGAGAGTAAGAAGAGTATGAAGAAGAAGAAGAGGAGTAAAAGGCGAGAGGTCACGGTATCTTCCCCTAAGCATTATGATCCTGCTATAGATTATGATAATTCTGATTGGGATGATGTTCCCATGCCTGTTACCTATGTTAGTGATCATGATTGGGAAAATCACTCTAGTTTTGATACTAAAAATCTTTTTGGTACCAATTCTAAGGTTAATAATTGTTGTACCATTAGTACTATCCATGTTCCTTCTTATGATGATATGTTTGATGAATATGCTTTCCGAAATAGCTGTTCTCTAGCTTGTGATGATACTAAACCTTTAGTTTATGATGGTTATGATGATGGGTATAATATTTTCAGTTCACCTACCTTTTAGGAGAAAATTAGTTATGATTACAATATGCCTCCTGTTTTTGATGATTATGGTGATGAGAATAATCATTCTGTTGAATCTGCTCCTACTACGATTGTTCATGTGGGGAGTATTAATCCTTTTACGCATGTGGCTCATGATAGGGATGCTTCATGTGATAGTTATATTGTTAGTTCTATTCATGATGCTACTGAAAGTTACTATGAGAGAGGGAAACATGGTTTGATGGATCTTAACAATATTGAGTTTCCCCTCTTTATGTTGCAAATCTAGAAGTTGTACTTGTTTTGCCTTCCTATGCTTTTTGCTTTGCGCTTTCATGACTTGTCTCTTTACAAGATTATTTTTCATAGGAAGTGGTTCAGATTTAAATGTCTTTCACATTTGCTTTTTGATGCTCTCTCTTGCTTTAAGTTCCTATATAGCGCCTTTGCCTTAAGCTCTTTTATGGCGCCTACATGAGCATCTTTCCAAATTTTTGCGCCTAGCTCAAAGGCGTTAAAGAAAAGCACTTTTGGGAGATAACCTAATGTTTTACTTTCAGTTCTTTTTCTTTTATTTGAGTCTTGGAAGTTATTACTACTGTAATAACCTCTCCTTATCATTTTTATTTCATTGTTGTGCCAAGAGAAGCCTCTAATTGGAGTGAGGAAAGATTTGGGAATGTTGCTGTCCTGAAACAGATTTCGGTGCTGCACCGTAAAAATTCGTGAAAATTCTCAGAATATCTTTTTGACCTGCGATTTCTTGTGCATATGCCCCAGGTTATATCCAAACTTTCATTAGTTGAACACTTTTTTATTTGAGCAACAGAAAACCCTCTAAAAATTCGACCTTTGTCAGCTGTTCTGTTTTGACGGATTTCTGCCAATATTTGTGTCTGCCGCTTTATCGCTTTCTTTTTGAGTTCTTTTGATCACGGAACTTTTGGGGAAGTTGATACAGTAGTATATACTTTATATGTGGTGGTTTTGAGTTGAAACCTGAAGTAAAAAGGGTTGATTCAATGTTATGCTTACACTAATGTTGCTTATAGAATTGTGTTTAGTTTTGTATGATGGAAGTTTTCAAGTGTAGGGATTGGAGAATGATGAGATGAGTTGAAGAATGGACAAAATCTCAAGCTTGGGGATGCCCATGCCACCCCAAAAAATACCCAAGAAGTACAAGCGTCAAAGCTTGGGGATGCCCCCGAGGCACCCCCTTCTTCATCGGTAAAAATCAGGTCACCTTTCAAGACACTATATTTTTATTGCTTCATGCATTATGTGTTTTCCTTGGAGCGTAAGTTGTTTTTGCTTTCAGTTTTCCTTTTGTTTTGTTTGCTGCAATAAACGGTTTGATCACATCATGTTGTTTTGGAGGGAGACGAACTCCGTTTTTCATTGCCAAGAACACTCTAGTTTTCACTCTTTTCGTTCAACGAGTGTTCTCTTTTTCTGCTACTGCGTTTAACTTTTGTTTTTCGCCTTGATTTTTATTCAGATCTTCTTTTATCTTTGCATCAGGAGTATTTTGACCACTGGTCCATGTTGGTTTTCATCAAAAGAGTTTCCTCAAAAAGGTTTGAATGGTGTTGGAAAAGAGAAAAAGTTTCATGCAAAAAAAAAGTGGTACAAAAAGGAGCTTGTGTAGACTGCGGCCTAGGCTTTTGCATGTCATGCTTGATGTCATTTTGATAGTATACTTAGTGGTTTTGATGTAGCATGACTTGTCTCAAATGACTGAGATTGCTTAATGGGCCTTTGAAAAAATCATGCGTTGTTTTAATTATTTGGAAGCATTATTTTGGTTTTCTCCTTGATGCTTTATTTGGGTTGACTTGGCGCATGCTCACACATGTTTGACTCATACAAAGTCGCCATTTCCTCTATAATCATTTAGTTTTTGACTTTTGATGCCATCTTATGCTTCTTTTAATGTCGCTTTGTCGCTTTGCATGATTATGGCCGTTATTGCTCTCTTAGTTGGTCGCTCCCAGTCTTTTGCTAGCCCTCATTTTGTACTGAGTATGAGCTCTACTCGTGCATCCAACTCCTAAAACCAAATTGTTCCAAAGTGTCTACCATACATACCTATTAGCAATTTGCTATTCCAAAGTACATTTGACTTGCTTTTATCTATCCTTCAAATTAAACTCTTTTTGGTGTTATGCGGAAATTGGTCAGTAAAGCTCTCACGAACCTGATGGCACACTTTACTTTTCTCGTTTTAAAATTTTGACATTGTGGCTCTCTTATGTTGAGTTGTTATGCTTGCAAGTTGTAAGTTGGAAATTAGCCCAGCCATACTATCATGGGGCAAGCTTTCAACATTGCACTTTCTTTCATTTGAGTTGATATCGTGATCTTTTTTTTATGGATACTCGCGATGTGAAATAAGTTGGGAATCTTGCGGGATCATGGAGTTTTTATATGTGTTAGGGAAACGCCTGGGCCGCTAATCTAAGCCATGCATAATTCATAGTGGAAATTTACAGCATGCCCATAGTGAACATTCGATGACGCATCTCACAATAAAAAGCTATACCAATGGTAAATAAAAGAGATGCCGAGGTGTTCATTGTCTGTTTGTCCTGTAATTTTGATGTGGGCTTGTTCCATGTCATTGGGCATGGAGGTACCCCGTTGGCGGTTCTCGATGATACATATATATTTACAATGACAAGAGCTTGCTTGGGACTGTAAGTCGAGTAGCACGAGGTTTGGGTATTCGTACTTCACGGGACACGAGGTTTTCAACTTAGGATTTGTCAAGCATATGCAGCATAAGTATATTCGCATTAACTTTAACCATTCAAGATGCCTATGATGGGGGCAATGAGAGCTCAAAGCCGGTAAGTACCATAATTTTTGAAGGTTTATAAAACTTGCAATCACTGCTTCCCTCCGCGAAGGGCCTTTCTTTTACTTTTATGTTGAGTCTCAACCTTCTACCTTTATGCACCGTCTAAGAGAGCATAGTTGTCATTCTGAGTATAATGTGCATTGTCCCAAAGTTTATCATTGATTGACTCATGATTTTGGTTTCATTTGTTCTTAAATTATTTGTATCTAGTTGCCCTCTTAAACTTGAAGGTGTCCTATGCATTTATGTTTTGCTACTCCATGAGGGACAAGCTGAAAACCATTTGCTATGTTTTCCATATGGTTGAAACACACACGTGACTTTCATTGTTTTATTTTCATGATCTTTCCTTTGTGTTTCTTTTCATGCTATAACATGGTTGCTAAGTTTCTATTATCAAGATTATGTCTTTCATGCCCATGTTTTAAGTTCTTTGATCTCAGCACTCAATGCTCTACCTCATTGATCAAATTGTGTTGGTGCATGTCACCTCAAAAATTATTCTTTTGTTATCAGTTACCTACTCGAGGACGAGCAGGAGTTAAGCTTGGGGATGCTGATACGTCTCAAACGTATCTATAATTTTTGATGCTCCATGCTTGTTTTTAGAGCATTTGCCTTGTGTTTCGTTACACTTTGTGGCATTTTTATGCGATTTCCGGAACTAACCTATTAACAAGATGCCACAGTGCCAGTTCCTTGTTTTCTGCTGTTTTTGTGTTTCAAAAAGCTACACAGGAAATATTCTCAGAATTGGACGAAACAAGTTCGGAAACTCCTATTTTTCCCAGACGAAGGACAAGGACCAAATGGGATCCAGAGAGGGGCCAGAGGCTGCCCACACCATAGGGGGGCGCGGCCCAGCCCCTGGCCACGCCCACCCATGGTGAGGCGCCCTGGTCCACCTCTGACGATGCCCCTTCGCCTATAAGAAGCCTCCCGATGGAAAACCCTAAAATAATCAGTGTTTTTCCCAGAACAGTTCTGCAGCTCCACCGCCGTCGAAGACAAATTTCGGGGGATAGAAGTCTCTATTCTGGCACCCTGCCGGGATGGGGAAGTGCCCCCGGAGCCATCTCCATCGGTCTCCATCACCATCTCCGCTGTCTCCATCGACCTCACCGCCATCTCCATCAACCTTGCTGTCTCCTATGATGAGGAGGGAGTAGTTCTCCCTCGGGGCTGAGGGCTCTACCGGTAGCTATGTGGTTCATCTCTCTCTCCCATGATGTGTGTCGGGGGGATGACCCCCGGTAGGGTCAAGAGACTAGAAAGATACAAGGTCTATGGTTGACTTCATGCCGGATGACCAAGGAAGGGCCTGGCCGGAATATAGGAGCATTGGCCAGGCCGGCATATATCTGTATCCCGGCTAAATGTCCGGATATGCCGGATTAACCGGGATACTAACTGAGGAGTGCCGGCATATACTTAGATATGCCGGCCTATCTATTTGGTGTGTTGTGCAGGAGCAGGGGAGGCCGGATTACCCGACCTTCATAGGTCGTTGGTCCGGCATATAGGTCTAGGGTATGGCCAACGGTCATATCCGGGATACAGAAGTCAGCTAAGATGTCATGTCCCTACAATCAAGGAGAGACTCTGCCATGTATGGAGAAGGATCATGTTGACAGGGTGCACAGTGGTGGACTACCTACCCTCACTGTGCACAAGTACAGCCCTTACCTCACACAGGTAAGGTCACAGTGCAGGAAGTACAAGGTACAGGGATATGAAGTCCCATCGAGAGCAATCAGGGAGAAAGTCAAGGGTCGCTGCCTTCGTCAGCAAGTCCTATTTGGAGTGTAGTTGGTGTCTTCTGGTCTGTTGTGACCGTTGTAACCCTGGCCACCACTATATAAGGTGGCATAGGGAGCCCTAGTAGGGGGGTTGGTCACTCTGTGTTCCTACACTTAGCAATTCATCTTCCTCCTCTAGCAGAGAGCTTGGAAGCACCATTGTTGTGTACTCCATCGTTCCAAATATATAACCAGTAGAGCAGGAGTAGGGGTGTTATCTCCTTACGAGAGCCCCGAACCTGGGTAGATCTGTGTTCCTTTCTGTCGTACTCTTTAGCTCGTTCCCCTCTCCCGAATCCTCCAGCATCTAGTTTGGCCCCCATATAAGCCATCCTATGGCATATGTTGTTTCACCACGACGACATTTGGCGCCCACCGTGGGGCAGATCGATATGCTGGGTGGAGTATTTATTCGGACGGGGTCTGTGATAGCAGCTTTGGGAGTGCGCATGGTCTCTGGCCTCGTCCAGAGGCTAGGCTCGCTCAGCTTCATCAGTGACAACGCTGGGTGTCTCGGTGGCCGGCCGTTCCCCAGGGATGGCCGGATCATATCTTTCGGTTCCCACGAGGTGTACGCGGGGACTGAGAGAGTGTGCAGGGAAGAGGTGCTGGTGGCGGCGGATCCTCCGTCACATCGGCTGGCTCACGCTGGGCGTAGCGCTCGCTCAGTAGAGTCGGCCGAGGTAATGATGGCCGGCACATCAGTGTCGCCGGCAGATGGTGCCGGCAAGGCAGCAGCAGCAGCAGCAGGAGATACTCCCCCGGAGCCGCCGAAGGCCAAGAGGTTGGCACGTCCTCCGTTGGAGCGTGTCGAGAACCTGGCCGGCACTTCCGCTGTGCCGGCAAAAGGTCAGGTGCTTCTTCCCATCATCGATCGGCTTCTCAAGCCGGTGCGATCCGGCGATGATCCGGAGCAGACAAGGGATGTCTTGGAGGGATCTCGCCAGGCCCTCGTCGATGAGGCCCTGGCCATGCATCAGGAGCGCGAGCGGTTTAACCGGCAACTCCGTGAGTATGAGGCAGCCCATGGTTTTACTCCTGTGGTAACCCGGCCTAGCCGGATAGATGAGGTTAGAACTAGAGGTAGAGATCTTAACACTGAGCTAGGAAAAGATACTAGAGCTAAGAGTCATACTGCAACTAGCACTGTGCCTAAGGTAATTTATAGCTCCCCAGTAAAGAACCTTAGAGCAGCAGCAGAGGTAGCTAAGGACTTATCTAATTTGTCCGGCGAAGCACTGCATGAGCAGCAAGCCCGGCTTAACCATCTTTTGTCTGAAGCTACTAAGCAGCAGGAGGCCTTTAAGAAGGCAAATCTAGGTGCCGGGGCATCCCAGTACATTGCGTCGGTAGGAGGTGCCGGCGCAAGGTCGAGGGGCGAAGCTTCGTCCCCGCATCCAAGTGCCCGGCATGCCGGAAGTGTGACCTCTGGCCGCCGGGACAAGCAGATCCAAGTGTATGATCCGGCAATCGCCGGAAAGCAGCAATAGTTCAGAAGAGTGCCAGCCAAGCTGACAAGTATGTCGGCAGCAAGAATGCTGGCCAGAATGTGCCGGCAGAGCAAGGGGCAGTTTCGGCCGGGGGTGGCCAGAGTAACAGTGCAGCCCGGCGTCAGCAGCGGGGCGCCGGGGGTGCAGCGCAGCGGCAAGGTGCAGGTCAACCGGGACATCGAGAAGATGATGGGAATTCCGCCCTTGTCAGGGCGGGATATCAGCAGCAGCATCAGCAAGGCCGGCAAAGTGAGCAATATCAGCCGGAGCAGCAGCAGGAAAAAGTGATTGCGGGCCCAATTGCATCCCGGCTGGGACCTCGGTCCTTGGCAGCAAGTGATGCGCGCTTCAAGCTGGACAGGATTCACCAATCGGAGTTGGTGGAGAGGCAAGGAGCTCCAGGTCCTATGTGCTTTGGACCCCGGATCATGGGTGAGCCGGTACCCTACTACTTCCAGCTCGCGCGTGGCGCGAGGACATATAACGGCAGTACAAAGCCGAAAGATTGGTTGGAGGATTACTCCACCGCAATGAACATTGCCGGAGGAAACCTCAGATGGGCGGTACGATATGTGCCGCAAATGCTAGAAGGACCAGCCAGGATATGGCTGAACAATCTACCGGCCGGAAGTATCAATGGCTGGGTTGATTTCGAAGAGCAGTTTGTGTCAAACTTCACCAGTACATATAAGAGGCCGAATCGTCCTCAGCAGCTGGCTAACTGCCGGCAGGGAGTGAATGAGACTGACCGTGACTACCTGACCAGATGGTGCACCTTGCGCAATTCCTGCGAAGGAGTTGTGGAGCAGCATGCCATCATGTGGTTCGCTCATGGGTGCCGGCACGGCACCATGTTGTGGCAAAAGCTGCAGAGGGACATGCCGGCCACATTGGCCGAGACAATCAAGATTGCTGATAGTTATGCTCTGGGAGACCCCATGCAGCCCACCCTTGATTCACAAGGACAGGGGCAGACCCAGCGGAACAATAGCATCACCGGGAGACCGGGGCAGTTCTATCGCCCGGATAACCGAAACAAGAGGAGAGATGAGCGGCCGGATTTTCGGTATGGAGCGGCACAAGTAGCAGCTGTGGAGGAAGAGCAAGAGGGCGCCGGCAGTAGCCAACGCCCAAGATATGAGGGCTATCAGCAGCCTCAGCAGCAACAACCGCAGCAGCAAGCGCAGCCCTACCAGAAGAAGAATGTCTGGGTCAACAAGAATGCCGGCGGAGCCACCGGTCGGAAGAAGCCGTGGCCGAAGTATACAGTGGGTTCGACCATGGACAAACCTTGTGTGTTTCACACATTCCAGCCGAGTAAGCCGGCGAATCATTTGACGAGAAACTGTTCATGGCTGGACGACATATTAGCAGGTCGTGCATGTCCCTGGGGACCGGCTAGACCATCTATCCCGGCAGGTCCATCGCCGTTGACAGGTGCCAATACAGTTGCAGTCCCACCCAGGCCGGTTAATCCCGGGAATCAGAGCAATGCCGGAAATGCCGGCGTAAATCAAGTAGATCAGAGCTATAATCCGGAATATAATGCCGGAGGCCCAGGAGCGGGCCGGAATGAGTACAAGGAGCATGATCAGAGCTATATGGTCTTTGAGACCGAAAGAACAGACAAGCAGAGTTTGTACCGGCGGTGTTTGGAGGTAAACGCCATTATGTCGGCAGTTCCGAAGCTGATGCATTGGTCTGACCAGGCCATTAGCTGGGACAGGGCAGATCATCCCAGGATCATGCCCAACCCCGGTGGGTATGCGCTAGTAATGGATCAGACATTTGTCGGGCCGGCTAATAACGTGAAGTTCAGCAAGGTCCTCATTGACAATGGAAGCAGCATCAACATCATGTATCGGGATACGATGCAGAAGCTGGGAATCAAGGAGAATATGCTGGAGCCAAGCAAGACTACATTCCACGGCATTGTCCCGGGACTTTCGTGTGCGCCAATGGGCAAGATCCGGATGGATGTCATGTTTGGCAGCCGGGATAACTGCAGGGTGGAAAATCTCATGTTCGAGGTGGTTGATCTGGAAAGCCCCTACCATGCTCTGCTGGGTAGGCCGGCATTGGCAAAGTTCATGGCCTCTACGCATGTTGCGTACCTGAAGATGAAGATGCCGGGGCCCAGAGGGGCGATTACCATCATTGGTGATTACAAGCGTTCGATGGCATGTGCCACAGCCGGGTCTAACCTGGCCGAGACTCTGATCATTGCAGAGGAAAAGAGGAGGCTCAAGCGAGCAGTGGAAATTGCTGAGACGGTCGTGGCCGGCAAATCTATGTCGGGCATGACAAGCCCAGGTGGCAGCGCTTCTTTTCAAGTGGGCAAGGAAGTCAAGAAGGTGCCTCTGGATGAAGTTTTCCCGGAGCGCCATGCCCTCATTGGGGCAGGTATGGACCTCAAATAGGAAAGCGAGCTCATCAGCTTCCTCCGTGAGAATCGGGATATCTTCGCATGGTCTACTTCGGACTTGCAAGGTGTGCCGAGGGAGCTGGCTGAGCACGCATTGCATGTGAGACCGGATGCTAAGCCGGTGAAACAGCCGCTCCGGCGGAATGCAGGCGATAGAAGGAAAGCCATTTGGGATGAAGTGGCCAGGCTCTTAGCCTCCGGCTTTATCAAAGAAGTGCTTCATCCGGATTGGGTGTCTAATCCGGTTTTAGTGGAAAAGAAGAAAGATGAGCCCGCCATAGTGAAAGTATGGCGGATGTGTGTTGATTACACAAACTTGAACAAGGCATGCCCTAAAGATCCATTCCCGCTCCCTAGGATCGATCAAGTGATTGATTCCACAGCTGGATGTGAACTGTTATCGTTTGTAGATGCCTATTCTGGTTTCCACCAGATCCCTTTGTATGAGCCGGATCAAATAAAGACATCCTTTATTACCCCGTACGGGGCTTATTGCTATCTCACCATGCCTTTCGGGTTAAGAAATGCCGGCGCAACTTACCAGAGATGTATGCAGAAGTGTTTGCATGATCAAATAGATAAAAATGTGCAGGTATATGTCGACGATATCGTCATAAAGACCAAGGAGAGCAAGACTCTCATAGATGATCTCCGGGAAACCTTTGGAAACCTGAGGAGATTCCGGATGAAGTTGAATCCGGCTAAGTGTACCTTCGGGGTGCCGGCGGGCAAGTTGCTCGGCTTCCTTGTTTCTAGCCGGGGTATTGAGGTGAATCCCTGCAAGATTCGTGCCATAGAAAGGATGAAGCCGCCGACAGATTTGAGGGAAGTACAGAAATTCACTGGGTGCCTCGCATCCCTGAGCCGTTTCATAAGCCGGCTAGGGGAGAAAGCTTTGCCGTTATATCAGTTGATGAAGAAGTCCGACACATTTGTCTGGACAACGCAAGCAGATGCAGCTTTCAAGGAATTGAAGCAGATGTTGTCAACAGCGCCGGTATTAGCGTCTCCGATGCCCCGTGAGCCGATGTTGCTCTATATAGCGGCAACCAATAGAGTCGTCAGTGCTGTGGTGGTAGTAGAGCGAGAGGAAGGAGGCAAAACCGTGCAGCGGCCGGTATATTATCTGAGTGAAGTCCTCTCCACCTCAAAGCAAAACTACCCCCACTATCAGAAGATGACTTATGGTGTCTATATGGCGGCCAAGAAGCTCAAGCATTACTTCCAAGAGCATCCAATCCGGGTAGTGGCCAAGGCCCCTATCTCGGAGATCATAGGCAACAAAGATGCCAGTGGCAGAATAGCCAAGTGGGCAATAGAGTTGTCACCATATACCCCTCAATATGACAAGAGAGATACAATCAAGTCCCAGGTGTTGGCTGATTTCTTCATCGATTGGGCCGAGATACAGTATGAGCCACCATTGCCAGATGCAAACTATTGGAGGATGCATTTCGATGGTTCCAAGACGATCCATGGCTTGGGTGCCGGCATAGTTCTCAGTTCACCAAAGAATGACCAATTGAGATATGTCCTGCAGATTCATTTTGCAGCATCAAATAATGTGGCGGAATATGAGGCACTAGTGCATGGTCTGAAGGTGTCTAAGGACATAGGAATTCGCCGGATTATGTGTTTTGGCGATTCTGACTTAGTGATTCAGCAATGTTCCGGTATATGGGATGCGCATGATGCAAACATGGATCCTACCATTTCCTGGTGCAGCAGATAAGTGGTTACTTCGAAGGTTGTGAGTTCCGGCACGTTCCCCGGGCTCAGAACGAAGCAGCCGATACATTGTCCAAGCTGGGATCTTCCAGAGATTCAATCCCGCCCGGCATTTCATTGGAGCATCTGAGGAAGCCGTCGATCAAGCCCTCGCCGGAGTCATCTTCCATTTATGTCCCGCCAAGTCCGGAGGAGGCAATTCCGATGGAGATAGATGCCGGAGCCAGATCAGATAACCCGGGAACTGATCCCTCAGTCCCGGGGACTGGGCCGACATATGCGGTGAGCGCAGTATTCCGGAGCAGAAATAGGGGCAAGGGTAAAATGTACCAAGAGGTTGTGCCGGTATACCCGGGGACTGCTCCGGCATACCCGAGGACTGATCCCTCACTCCCGGGGACTTCGCAGCCCATGGAGATCGATTATGTATCGGTCGAAATGATGGAAATAGACCAGACAGTGTTCACTGTCAGGGAAGTGCCCTCATGGGCACGTCCTATCGTGGATTTCTTGGTGGATGGACAAGTGCCGGCGGATGAAACTGAGGCACGCCGGGTTGCAAGGAGATCCAAAGGATATACCATCATAAACAAGGAAATATATAAAAGAAGTGTCACCGGAGTATTGCAGAGATGTGTCGAATCTGCGGAAGGCCTGGAGATGCTCCGGGAAATTCATCAGGGGGAGTGTGGTCACCATGCTTCGTCCAGAGCATTGGTGGCAAAGGTATTCCGGCATGGGTTTTATTGGCCGACGGCACTGCAAGAAGCAGAAGACTTGGTCCGGAAGTGCAATGGGTGTCAGAGATATGCCCACCAGATTCATCAGCCGGCATCTGCCTTGAAGACTATCCCGATAACCTGGCCCTTTGCTGTTTGGGGCCTGGATATGGTCGGGGCTTTTAAGCCGGCCAGAGGAAAGATGACCCATATCCTGGTCATGGTGGACAAGTTCACCAAATGGATTGAAGTGAAGCCCATAAGCAAGTGTGATGGTCACACAGCAGTAAAATTCTTAAAAGATATAATCTTGAGATATGGTGTTCCTCATGGCATCATCACTGACAATGGGTCGAACTTTGCCCAAGGGCCATTTGCTAGATTTTGTGAGGAGCTGGGAATCCGGCTGGACATTGCGTCGGTCGCTCACCCTTCTACCAATGGCCAAGTAGAGAGGTCAAATGGGCTAGTATTATCCGGCATAAAACCCCGGCTGATAGAGCCACTAGAGAAAACTCTGGGATGTTGGCTAGATGAATTGCCAGCAGTGCTTTGGAGTTTAAGGACAACTCCGAATAGGTCAACAGGCTACACACCATTTTTCCTGGTGTATGGAGCAGAAGCTGTGCTTCCAACAGATGTAATACATGATGCACCAAGAGTAGTGCTATATACTGAGGAAGAGGCTAAAGAAGCCAGGGAAAACGATGTTGATCTGCTAGAGGAAGCAAGAGAAATAACTCTGTCAAGAACAGCAGTATATCAGCAGAACCTCAAACGCTATCATGCGCAGAAGGTAAATCCAAGGAGATTCCAAGAGGGAGATCTTGTACTCCGGCTAAGGCAAGGAATAGAGGGCCGACATAAGTTAACTCCTCCATGGGAGGGGCCATTCATTGTGAGCAGAGCTCTGCACAATGATGCCTATTATCTTATAGATGCGCAGGCCCCCAAGAAGGACAAGGCGGACAGGTCCGGAGAAGAAACCAAGAGACCATGGAACATAGCTCTACTCCGCCCCTTTTACTCCTGAGCAACACAATGTATGTATTTCCATATTCTTGCTTTGTGTGCCGGCGCTTTATGCCGGCACAAGACTAATGAATGAAATGTCGGCATCCCGAAGAGAGCGGGCACTGCCTCCGAGATATATAGTTGCTTATTTTTCATTTTTATTTATATGCCGGCTGGCTTTATTTGAGCGTTTCGTATGTCGGCCTAGTAATGTGTCGGCACCAAAGGCCACTCTTCGACTCAGCTGCTGTCCGAAACCCGGCTTCATGGCTAGCAAGAGTAGATGCCGGAGATTGTCGACACATGGAAAACGGCTAAGGAAATGTAAAGCAAGTGAACCGGCATTTATGTTGTTACTAAGAGTAAAACTTGAAGTGTCGGATGATTTGAAGTCTAAGTTTCAAAGTTAAAGTACTGTATGTTCGATGAAGCAACCTTGAGGCTCATACGTCGAAAGCCAAATAAGGTAGACAAGTAGCCAAGGTTGTGAAGTTGAGGAAACAGGAAAACAAACTCGGTGACTTAGCCAAAAGATGATCCGGCATTGATAACAAGCAAACCGAGATAAAACTTGTTCAGGTAGCAAACCAAAGGAAATTAAACGTATGTATTACATCTGCACCCGGCATACCGGGGATCTGATAAAACTTAAAGTTTTTGGTGCTGCAAAGTCAAGGAGCAGCGGCAGAAGCAGAGCCGCCGGCTGGAGGAGCTGTAGCGGTGGAGATGTCGGCTTCAGAAGTGCCGGACCCAGCAGATGGAATGGAGCCATCACCTCCGCCCGGGACAGATGCCTGTTCCGGAGCATCAGTGTCGGCCTCTTCAGCTTCCTCTTCGTCTTGGCTGGAATCGGAGCCCTCAGCATCAGCAGCATCCTTGGCATCGTCTGCTGTCTTTTCTGGCTCGCGGATGTCCCGGACAAAGGCATCGGTGTCGGCATAATCCACATAACTGTGGGCCAGTTCCCGCCGACGCCGGATGTGTTCCGGATCCGTGGTCCAGATGGATCCTTCGCGCACAGTGCGCAAAGTCTCCAGATCAGCTTTTTCATACCAGGAGAGGAAGTAGCTGAGAGCTTCATCAGCTCCTACCCTCGCGCCAGAATCCCGCCATTCCCGGAGGCGAACCTTGGCAAGCTGCAGATCATTGCCGAGATCAACAGGATCAGTGGGCGTCCTTTGTCCCGGCCAGAGGGCAGAGAATGCCTCCTGGGCGCCATAAAAGAGTTCTTCTGTGTAGAGGGTCATGGCGTTCTTCCGGGATTGCAGGGCCAACAGCTGCTCCGACATGTCCCAGTTGGCTGAGTCAACCGGAACACCCCGGTTCTCTCGATCCAACTGCAGAGCCCTCTCAACGTCTTCGACGGAAGCAGGAAACATGTCTGAGAAAAATAGATAATATTAGCAAGAGGGGAATATGTCGGCATAGATGGTATGCCGGAAAGGATTATGGTATGTCGGGCAGAATAAGGAAAAAAGGGATTTGAAGCTTACTGGCGAGGTCAGCATTGAGCTGTGCAACTGTAACTTCCCATTTCGTTGCCTGCTCCTTCAAGCTAGACAGTTCGGCATGGGCGTTGGAGGCATCACTCTCGGAGGTGACAAGCAGCTCCTGGGCCTTCTTGAGTTGACCCTCCCTCTGCTCCTTCTCCTCCAGAAGCTCGGCAATCCGACCCTTCAACTGCTCTGTCTCGACCTTGTGAGCGGCATCCCGGTCGTCCAGTTGCTTGGCCACATCCACTGAGGACATACAGTCCTGGTGGCGTGCCTCCAGTGCAGCTTTATCATCTGAAAAGATTTGAAGTCAAAATAATGTGAAGATAGAAAGCAGTGGCAAGAGTTAAAGGATTTGAAGGACAAGGGAAGAGGTAAAAGATCTGCAGAATCCGGCATACCTGTCAGCTCCTTCACCCTCTTGACAAGCTCGGTGACTTGGGCTTCGGCACCAGCTGCGGAATATCGGTGAAAGGTTAAGTGTCGGCATATTTAGGTATGCCGGTAGGATGTGTGGAGAAAAGAGAAAGCAAGGCATCTGGCATATAGGGATATGTCGGCGAAGTTTACCTTTTTGGGACAATTCCAGCCGGAGCTTGCTATGCGCATCGGACAGCTTCCGATGCTCGCACACCAAGTCGTGGTACATGTCGGCGCGTGTGTTATTCATGCGCTGCAAAGCAGTCAGGATTTGAAAGATTGTTAACTGAAGTCTAGCATGTCAGTACAATTGAAGATTATATGAAATATTCATGCTGTTGAAGACCCGGCACAGGTGCTACGCACCTATCCCGGCCCTCGGTGACTAGGATTTGAAGCTCGAATCGAGCTTATATCTCGGTCAAGTGGATTTGAAAAATAACTAAGATGTGAAATAGATAAAGACCCGGCACAGGTACTACGCACCTATCCCGGCCCTCGGTGACTAGGATTTGAAGGTCGAACCGAGCTCATATGTCAGCAGTTAATTTGAGAGCAGATAATTAAAAGAGTATTGGAAAATCCCGGATGTCCGTATCCCGGACAGCCGACATTTTCGGGGACTGGGGATATACGTGGAAAGGACTTACGTTGGTGGCATCGGCCACGAGGTGAAGTCTTTGCTGGAGGCTGAGGAGCTCGCATGCGATAGGAATGGGCTTTGCGGCCAGGATATCAGATGGATTGCCAGTGGCCGAGGCTTCGGCCAACTTCTTGCTCCTAGAGTCCGCAGTGTCCATACAGCCGGCGTCATTCCACCTAACGCAGTGCTCCTTAAGAGACCCAAGGCTCTGGTCACTTTTCGTCACCAGGGGGACGATGCTCTCAAGTTCTGGCGTGTCGAAGAAGCTGGTCCGGTAGCCAGGCCGGGTTGCTGCCCTGCCAAGATGCAGGGCCAGGGCAGAGCTGGGCCGGGATGCTGCTTTGGAAGGAGCAGTGGCGGCGGATGGTGTGCCGGACTTGGTCGGCTGGATCTTGAGGGTGCCGGACTTGACCGGGGCAGAGGTCTTGTCCGGGATGAGGGTCTTGGCCGGGGCAGCGGTCTTGGATGGTGCTGGAATCTTCTTAGCAGAGGGAGTCTTGGGCGTGGGTTGTTCCGGCGCGGCCGGTGCAGCTTGGCCAGCAGAGGCAGGTTCCGGAGTAGTCCGGACTTCCGGCACTGCAGGGCCCTTTCCTTTCTTATCTATGTCGGCGCTCTTGTTGCTTGCGCCGGCATCATCAGTAGTCCCGGCGCCGCTGATGGGCGCGCCGGAGTCTGGGGCATCTTGTTGGGCTCCTGTGCCCATGTGGGCATCAGAAGCCGAAGGTTCCTGTTGAGCCCCCGAGTCCATGTGGACATCGGGGGCAGAGATATCTTGTTCCGGCGGAAGATCGTCCTTCGCCGGGGAGGTGGTCTTGTCAGGCGCAGGCGAAGATGCCGGCGCCGGGGAGGTCGTGTTACTTGCCGATGGTATGTCGGAGGTGGCAGTTTCCGTCGGCTTGGTAACCTTCAGGCCGCCACTCGAGCCAGAAGCTTGTTCCGGCGCAAGAGGAGCCCTGAAAGAGAGAAAACACCAAGTCAATAATCAAAGCAAGAGATATGTCGGAGGAAATACAAAGAAAAGAAACTTACCCTGAGGCAACAGGCCTCTGTTTCTTCGGAATAGGCATGCCAACCTTCTGCCTCTTCTGTGGCTGAGGTGTGTCGGGCTGGGGCTTCACGCCTCACTTTCGGCCGGCACGTCCGCCGGTGGAAGGAGGTCCCTAGTTCAGAGGGGCGGCATCGACAACCATGTCGTCCGGGATAGCTGAGGACGGCATTGGAAAGGCGTAAGCAACAGGAGTTTTTGGAAAAGCATAAGCAAGAGGTGTCGGGCAGATAAACATCCGGCAGTCTTCATCGGAATCGTCGTCACTCCAGTCTTGAGTGAAATGCCGGGATGAAGAGCCCTTACCCGAGGCAGCGGCAGCACGGGTGCTCCGGGGTAGCTTGTCCCAGTGCTCCGGGGCAGCACGGATCTTCAACGTCCGCAGCAGTGCGGTCTGCCGCGATCTTGATCCGGGAGTTCTCCATACTCTGGAAGCTGAACTTCTGCATGATGCAAACTAAAATGGGTCAGAAGCAAGAAATATGCCGGTGCAAGAAGTATGTCGGATCAGGCATTATAAGTATGTCGGCAAATAACAAATCTCGGGTCATGCATGATAAGTACCTATATGCCGGACAAGAGAGTATATATCGGCCAAAGTATTTACCGTTGGGGCGGGCCTGTCCCGGCTGTATGGTTCAAGTCCCCAGGCGAAGGTGGCCTGAGAGGACTTGCAGACGTCCTTGATCCGCCGCAGAATCTCGGCCGGGGTCAGCTCATGTGTAAAATGCCGGGTGGGGTCCATGGGCCCGCTCATTTGGCAGATTTTATGTGACCGGCGCTGCAGAGGAGAGACGCGCCGGCTGATAAAGCATGCCACAAGATCGTTAGGGGTAAGGCCGGCATCCCGGAGCTCGCCCTTAACCCGGTGGAGAGCATTCACCGGCATCACCGAGTTCTTCGGGTTGTAGCCCCAATTCTTCATAGCCAAGGGTGGCTTGTCCACAAATGGCGGCAGGTTGAGCATATCCACGTCGGTGGTGTTCTTGACATAGAAGAAGCTCTTCTGCCACTTCTTGCAAGATTCAAGCAGCTCCACCTTGGGGAAGTCCGAGCCCTTCCGGGACATGATGGTGGCCGCGCCGCATAGGGTCATGGGGCGGTCCTTCTTCTCCTGGGCCGTCTCCTACGGGTCATCCTTGCTCCGGGGCGGCTCTTGGACGACTTGCTTCCGCAGTTGGAAGTACTTCGCCCAGGCTTGGGAGAAGGGCTCTATGCCGGCGTAGCCTTCGCAGAATGCGGCGAAGGCGGATAGGATCATCACCGCGTTCGCCGGGATATGGTGAGGCTGCAGGTCGTAGGTGTCGAGGACATCCCGGAAGAAGTCCGACGCCGGCAGGCCGAAACCCCGCTCGAAGTGGGCGATGAAGACGACTCGTTCGCCGGGTTCAGGTGCCGGCGCAGTTTCCCCCGCCGGTAGCCGGCATGCAACACCCTCCGGCACTCTCCTGGTGGATGTGATCCAGGATATGTCGGCCGGGGTAACCTCCGACCCCTCCTAGCCGGAGCGTCCTTGGACCCGGGCCGAGTTATCTTCCTCCGAGGCTGAGGTACCTGTCATGCTTGAGGAGGCCATCTGGGTGGCCGGAACAAGGCGTGATAGCCGGAGTCCCGTGATGTTATTCCTATCAAGGCCGGAGAAAAGGGGGAGGTTAGTCTCTCCAGCATACCACTCTCCCAGAAGTTAGCAGGAAAAGGGGATCTACCATAGCAGTTAAAATCGGAAACAAAACACGGAAATAATTCCTACGGAAGAACAGCTGTGAACTACCGAAGAATATCACTGGCAATGCTAATCGACTCAGGGAGACATCAAGCAGAGAAACTGCCACAGATTCAAGCTAGCAGTGCTATCGTGGTGTAGCTACAGAGAAGCAGGAGGGATGAAGAACAAGAACAGAGAAAGAGGAACTCACCGAAGCTTGGCTGGCGGCAATGGAGCGGCGGCGAGCGTGCAGAGGAAGGTCCGATCTCTCAGCAATGTCGCAGAGAGGAGCGGCGGCGTCGTCGACGATGGTGCCGGACGTCGGCAAGCGGAGGCGCCGGCGTGGAGGTGGGCGACGGCCGCGGCTTTCCTTCTCTGTTCCTCGGTCCGGCGGTGAAGCGCAGGGGGCAGAGGAACGGAGGAAGAAGAAGGCACGGTGGGGGTAAAAAGAGCAAGTTACCCCCACCCCCGTATTTATACCAAAGAGGCCAGGGTCGTGGGGATCATGGGGAGTGTTCCACTACCCCGACCGTTTCCGCAGTGAGTCGCCACGTGGCGGCACGGAGTGGGGCGGCGGCTATTGTAACCGTGCCACCAGGCAATGATGGTGGGGAGTAACTGCGCTGTGAACCGTCACATCGTGTGACCGTTCGAGGTGGCAGGGCAGTTGCAAGTTTCGATGCAAACTGTCAGGCCTGGCTTCTCAAAGAAGTCTCGTCTATATGTCGGCATAACTGCCCGAAGAATAAGTTTCGTCCGGAATACCCTCAGGGCCAACCAGATTAATTTTTGGAGAAGGAACAGTGGCCGGCATATAATCCGATCGTCGGGGTATAATGGAGAACCGGGGTATAACGAAGAAATGACATGTTGAACCTGTCAAGGCTCCACAGTGATGACTGGGGAACCTCGGCAGCTTCGGGGACTAGTGTCGGGGGGATGACCCCCGGTAGGGTCAAGAGACTAGAAAGATACAAGGTCTATGGTTGACTTCATGCCGGATGACCAAGGAAGGGCCTGGCCGGAATATAGGAGCATTGGCCAGGCCGGCATATATCTGTATCCCGGCTAAATGTCCGGATATGCCGGATTAACCGGGATACTAACTGAGGAGTGCCGGCATATACTTAGATATGCCGGCCTATCTATTTGGTGTGTTGTGCAGGAGCAGGGGAGGCCGGATTACCCGACCTTCATAGGTCGTTGGTCCGGCATATAGGTCTAGGATATGGCCAACGGTCATATCCGGGATACAGAAGTCAGCTAAGATGTCATGTCCCTACAATCAAGGAGAGACTCTGCCATGTATGGAGAAGGATCATGTTGACAGGGTGCACAGTGGTGGACTACCTACCCTCACTGTGCACAAGTACAGCCCTTACCTCACACAGGTAAGGTCACAGTGCAGGAAGTACAAGGTACAAGGATATGAAGTCCCATCGAGAGCAATCAGGGAGAAAGTCAAGGGTCGCTGCCTTCGTCAGCAAGTCCTATTTGGAGTGTAGTTCGTGTCTTCTGGTCTGTTGTGACCGTTGTAACCCTGGCCACCACTATATAAGGTGGCATAGGGAGCCCTAGCAGGGGGTTGGTCACTCTGTGTTCCTACACTTAGCAGTTCATCTTCCTCCTCTAGCAGAGAGCTTGGAAGCACCATTGTTGTGTACTCCATCGTTCCAAATATATAACCAGTAGAGCAGGAGTAGGGGTGTTATCTCCTTACGAGAGCCCCGAACCTGGGTAGATCTGTGTTCCTTTCTGTCGTGCTCTTTAGCTCGTTCCCCTCTCCCGAATCCTCCAGCATCTAGTTCGGCCCCCATATAAGCCATCCTATGGCATATGTTGTTTCACCACGACGACAATGTGATCTTTATGTGATTGTGAGCTTTATATCTAGTTGAATTGGTAGATGTTATTATTCAGATATTATGCTACTCCAGTGCTTTATTATTGTAGACTCCGGAGACATATCGTATCGTAATGGGAAGGTGACTAGTGTGCTCATTATGTGTGTCTTTTTGGTTAATGTCTCTATGAATTGTTGGTGTTTGTTGGAACCATCTAGTGCGTTCACGGTGATAGTGTGGGACAATCTAGTTTGGGTACATACGGACTTTGAGGAGTGCTTCGTAGCCCTACGCATGATTAGTGTTCGTTTTCCATTGGAGAATTGTTTTGAGTTGCATATTGATGATAGTATCTATTGGTTCAATTATGTTATATTTGTTGAGAGTGTGTCCACTAGTGAAAGTATGATCCCTAGGCCTTGTTTCCAAGCATTGCACACCGTTTACTTCCTATTTTGTTACATGTTTGCTTGCAGCGATATTTATTTCAGATTATGTTTACTACTCATAATCATCACTACTACTTGTATTTCACTATCTCTTCGCCGAACTAGTGCACCTATACATCTGACAAGTGTATTGGGTGTGTTGGGGACACAAGAGACTTTCTGTATCGTAATTGCTGGGTTGTTTGAGAGGGATATCTTTGACCTCTTCCTCCCTGAGTTCGATAAACCTTGGGTGATCCACTTAAGGGAAACTTGCTACTGTTCTACAAACCTTTCTGTATCGTAATTGTAGGGTTGTTTGAGAGGGATAGCTTTGACCTCTTCCTCCCTGAGTTCGATAAACCTTGGGTGATCCACTTAAGGGAAACTTGCTGCTGTTCTACAAACCTCTGCACTTGGAGGCCCAACACTGTCTACAAGAACATACGCGTGCGTAGACATTAGGGCGTCGGAGCGTGCCAGCGGCGGTGGTGGCGGCGGGGTGCAGGGGCATCGGAGGGCACCGGCGGCGGTGGTGGCGTCGGTGTCCCGGGGCATCGGAGGGCGCCGGCGGCGATGGTGGCGTCGGTGTGCAGGGGCATTGGAGGGCACCGGCGGTGTGCAGTGGCGTTGGAGGGGAGGGCGCCAGCAGCGGTGGTGGCGTTGGAGGGCACCGGCGGTGGTGGTGGCGTTGGAGGGCGCCGGCGGCGGTGGTGGCATCGGAGGGTGGAGGCGTGGGCGACGGCGGCAGGGCCTCGGTTCCGCTCAAAGCTTGCTCTGGAACCGCCACGCCTTTGTCTTCTTCGTTTGGATCGAGATGGAGAAGACAGGGGCGGCGCGCACGTTTATATAACCCGGGACCTTTAGTCCCGGTTAGTAATACGATCCGGGACTAAAGACCCTTTAGTCCCGGTTCGTATTACCAACCGGGACTAAAGGGGTACCTTTAGTCCCGGTTGGTAAGGAGGCCCGGGACTAAAGGCCCATTTTGGGCGGTTTACAAAGTTTGCGCGTGCAGGGACCTTTAGTCCCAGGCCGTTTCACCGACCGGGACTAAAGGTTGTTTTGAATAAACTTTACAAATTGCAATTCATAACTTGACTGAATATTCGAATTAAATTTCTAAGAAATCTACAACTGCAAATCGAGTGATTCAAAATCCTACAAATCACAAATTTAAATATCTATCAAATGCCACTCTTCCCATATTTGTATGATAATCCAATAATTTTACATAATTAAAATACTCCAAATATGCTTATAGAAACTTTGAAAATTCATATCTAAAGATTTACAAATCTAAATTTAGTGAAACCAATTGTATTAAAACTATATTGATTAATATTATTTTTGCATAATCGAGATGGAGTCTTTCACGGGATTGTAGGGAAATTTTTCCGAGGCGGAGCTTCCGAAGATGCCGTAGGGCATGAGCACCAACGACATCTTTGAGAAGCTCCGCCACGGTAGATTTCCCAACCCTTTCCCCAACACTGTTAGAGGAGATGGAGTCTTTCACAGGCTTGCAGGGAAATTTTTCCGAGGCGGAGCTTCCGAAGATGCCGTAGGGCATGAGCACCAACGACATCTTCGAGAAGCTCCACCACGGTAGATTTCCCAACCCTTTCCCCAACACTGTTAGAGGAGATGGAGTCTTTCACAGGCTTGCAGGGAAATTTTTCCGAGGCGGAGCTTCCGAAGATGCCGTAGGGCGTGAGCACCAACGACATCTTCGAGAAGCTCCGCCATGGTAGATTTCCCAACCCTTTCCCCAACACTGTTAGAGGAGATGGAGTCTTTCACAGGCTTGAAGGGAAATTTTTCTGAGGCGGAGCTTCCGAAGATGCCGTAGGGCGTGAGCACCAACGATGTCTTCGAGAAGCTCCGCCACGGTAGATTTCCCAACCCTTTCCTCTATCCATGGGGATGAAACTCTCCCTGCCTTCTAGGTTGGCTTGTTGAGCTGCTTGCCATGGCGTATCGATGCTCCTTTTATAGGCACGGCGCCGCTTCTACTTTGTCTTGTTCCTCCGACAGGGGTGTCGTGCGCTACATGCTTTATCTCATCGAGCAGTGCATCCACCCACGCGTCCTTATCCTGCCGACAGTTTAGTCTCGGTTGCACCCACCTGCCGGGACTAAAGGTTACCCACACGTCCTTATCCCACCGACAGTTTTGTTAGATGACACAAAAACCACCTTTAGTCTCGGTTGTACCCACTAGCCGTAACTAAAGTTTTGTTAACTTATTCTAACTTATCAAAATATTATTAACTTGCTCATTAATACTAAAATGCTTTAGTAATTCATTAAATAAGATTCATCGTGATGCCATGGTGCATCCAAAATATTGGAACAATACATTACATAAAATGTTTAATACATGATTACACATGATTACACATCATTTCTTCGCTAGTGTCCCTTGCTTACGAGTGTGGTGTAACCATGGAGAATCTTCATCATTTAACTTGAGGCTTGTGTCAGTGTTCACTCTGAAGGGCGGAATTTCACCAAACTGATTATAATCTTGTGACATGTCTGTCTTGTCCTCCACTCCCACGATGGTTCTTTTCCCTGAAAGAACTATGTGGCGCTTTGGTTCATCACATGATGTATTCGCTTTGGTTCTTTTTCTTGGTTTGCTAGTCATGTCCTTCACATAGAAAACCTGAGCCACATCTTTGGCCAGGACGAATGGTTCATCAAGGTACCCTAGATTGTTGAGATCCACCGTTGTCATTCCGTACTGCTCGTCCAACTTTACCCCGCCTCCTGTCATCTTAACCCATTTGCACCGAAACAAAGGAACCTTAAAGTTAGGTCCATAATCAAGCTCCCATATCTCTTCTATGTAACCATAATATGTGTCTGTTCGCCCTTTGCCGGTTACTACATCAAAGCGGACACCACTGTTTTGGTTGGTGCTCTTTTTATCTTGGGCGACCGTGTAAAATGTATTCGCATTTATCTCGTACCCTTGGAAAGTCAATATAGTCGAAGATGGTAATTTGGCTAGCAAGTACAGCTGCTCTTCAACAACATTGTCATTCATGAGACGTCTTTGCAACCAAATGCCAAAAGTCGCCATGTGGAGCTGTAAAACAAAGGACTCAGACTGCCCTAGGTTTGCTTGGCGTACAATATTCTTGTATTCCTCACTATACGGAGCCACCAAGAGGGAATTTTGTAGAACTGTGTAGTGTGCTTGAGTCAAAGAATGACCATCCCTACATATCATTGGTTTCTTTCCGATCGTGCCTTTTCCACTCAGTCTCCCCTCATGACGCGATTGAGGAAGACCAATCGGCTTAAGGTCAGGAGCAAAGTCAGCACAAAACTCAATGATCTTCTCTGTTCCATATTCCTTGACGATGCTTCCTTCTGGCCTAGCACTGGTTACGAACATATTTCTTTAAGACTCCCATGAACCTCTCAAAGGGGAACATATTGTGTAGAAATACAGGGCCGAGAATGGAAATATCTTCGACTAGGTGAACCAGGAGGTGCGTCATAATATTGAAGAACGATGGTGGGAACACCAGCTCGAAGCTGACAAGACATTGGGCCACATCATTCTGTAACCATGGTAGATCTTCTGGATTGATTACCTTCTGAGATATTGCATTGAGGAATGCACATAGCTTCACAATTGCTAGTCGAACATTTTCTGGTAGAAGCCCCCTCAATGCAACTGGAAGCAATTGCGTCATAATCACGTGGCAGTCATGAGACTTTAGGTTTTGGAACTTTTTCTCTGCCATATTTATTATTCCCTTTATATTCGATGAGAATCCAGCCGGGACCTTGATACTGTTCAGGCATTCAAAAAAGGTGCTCTTCTCTTCTTTAGTAAGAGCGAAGCTGGCGCGACCTTGAAACAGTTCTAGATGTCGGTCTTCTGGGTCTTTCACACGTTGCTGGTCCTGTCGAGCTTCCTTTGTATCTTTTGTCTTCCCATACACACCCAAGAAGCCTAGCAGGTTCATGCAAAGATTCTTCGTTACATGCATCACGTCGATTGCAGAGCGGACTTCTAGGAATTTCCAATACTCAAGATCCCAAAATATAGATTTCTTCTTCCACATGGGTGCGTGTCCGTCTGCGTCATGCGGAACAGATTGTCCGCCAGGACCCTTTCCAAAGATTACTTCTATATCTTTGACCATATCGAATACATCATCACCAGTATGTTCCTTAGGCTTGTCCCGGTGATCTGCCTTACCGTTGAAATGCTTGCCTTTTTTTCTTACGGCATGAGTTTTGCTAAGAAATCGACGGTGCGATAGGTACACATTCTTCTTACAATTAGCTAAATATATACTTTCAGTCTCTTGTAAATAGTGCGTGCATGCCTTGTATCCCTTGTTTGTCTGTCCTGAAATGTTACTAAGAGCAGGCCAATCATTGATGGTAACGAACAGCAACGCTCGTAAGTCAAATTCCTCTTATTTGTGCTCATCCCACACACGTACACCTGGTTTGGCCCACAGCTGTAAAAGTTCATCAACTAATGGCCTTAGGTACACGTCAATATCGTTGCCAGGTTGCTTCAGACCTTGGATGAGCACTGGCATCATAATGAACTTCCGCTTCATGCACAACCAAGGAGGAAGGTTATCGATGCATAGAGTCACGGGCCAGGTGCTATGACTGGAGCTCTGCTCCCCAAAAGGATTGAAGCCATATGTACTTAGACCAAACCGTATGTTCCTTGCGTCACCTGCAAAATCTTTAAACTTATTGTCGATCTTTCTCCATTGAGACCCATCAGCGGGGTGTCTCAACATCCTGTCTGACAAACGGTCCTCTTTGTGCCATCGCAATAACTTGGCATGCTCTTTGCACCGAAACAAACGTTTCAACCGTGGTATTATAGGAGCATACCACATCACCTTGGCAGGAACCCTCTTCCTGGGGGGCTCGCCCTCAACATCACCAGAGTCATCTCCTCTGATCTTATACCGCAATGCAGTGCATATCGGGCATTCAGTCAAATTCTCGTAGTCACCACGATAGAGGATGCAGTCATTAGGACATGCATGTATCTTCTGAACCTCTAAACCTAGAGGGCAGACAATCTTCTTGGCTTCGTACGTACTGGTGGGCAATTCGTTATCCTTTGGAAGCATATTCCTCATCATTTTCAGCAACTTTTCAAATCCGGAGTCAGATAGACCTTCCTCTGCCTTCCATTTCAGCAATTCAAGTGTGCTACCCAGCTTTTTCAGACCATTTTGGCAGTTTGGGTATAAGGACTTTTTGTGATCCTCTAACATGCGATCCAACTTCTCCCTCTCCTTATTAGTTTCACATTCTCTCCGTGCATCAGCAATGGTCCGACCGAGATCATCAGGGGGCTCATCATGTGTGTCTCCTTCAGCTTCCCCTTCAGCTTCCCCTTCAGCTCCCCCTTCAGCTCCCCCTTCAGCTTCTCCCATGAAAGTATCACCGTATTCAGGGAACCCAGGATAGTTGTCATCATCCTCTTCTTCATTGTCTTCCATTGTAACACCTCTTTCTCCGTGCTTGGTCCAACAATTGTAGCTGGGCATGAGACCGTGCTGAAGTAGGTGCACGTGAAGGGTTCTTGAGAAAGAGTAATTCTTCTGATTCTTACACACACTACATGGACAGACAACAAAATCATTCCGCTTGTTCGCATCAGCCACACGGAGGAAATCCTGCAAGCCCTTAATGAAATCGCTTGAGACTCGGCTACCATACATCCATTGCCGGTTCATCTGCATTATTATGTAAGTATATAATAAACCAAATTAATACAAGGAATGAACTCACATTGCATATAAATCATATATACTCCCACATTACTCTCTAACATTACTCCACAAATCCCTCTATTTTCTTGAGCATAAAAAGAGCTATGTGCATGGAAATGAATCAAGAAAATGCCTCATACTTACAAGTTATTATTGCAAACAAATCCTACTCAAAAGTTATTATTGTAAATCACATAAGCTCACAATTACTCCCACATTACTTTCTAACATTAATTACTCCACAAATCCCTCTATTTTTTTGAGCATAAAAAGAGCTATATATGTGCATGACAAATTTCTACTCCATACTCATTTTGGTCAACATATAAGTACACCACCTCTACACATGTGCAAACTAAGGAATTAATTTAAGCTCAAATTCTATATAAATCAAATAAACTCCCATAATTACTCCCAAATTAAATCCACAAATCTCACCACATCTAGAGCATTATATGAGCTAAATTAGCAATTAAAGATGAGAGAGTGAAGTTGCTAACCTTTTGAACCAATTGGATAGATGAAATAACTCAAAATCTTGGATAATTTTGATAAAAAAAATTGGGCATGACCTCCCCACCCAAGCCAAGCTTCCGACCACCATTAGTGTACTGGCAGGCTCGGGGGAAGAGAAGCTCCATTTTGTAGGCGGAGGCCTTTAGTCCCGGGCCGTGTTAAAGGCCTGGGATTAAAGGTCGCCCTTTAGTCTCGGTCGTTAACACGGGCCGGGACTAAAGGCCGCCGCCAGTGGGGTTCCCGCCCGCCACCCCTTTAGTCCCGGTCCATGTTAACGACCGAAACTAAAGGTCCATTACGAACCAGGACTAGGTGTTGGCCGTACCCCAGCGGCACGAACCGGGACTAATGCCCCCTTTAGTCCTGGCCCAAATAGTTTGGGGACTAAAGGTGGCGGATATAAGCCTCTTTTTCCACTAGTGTACGCCCAACCCTCTTCACTGCAAACCCTAGCCATACCCCATCTTTCCCTCCTCCCCGCCGCTGACACAGTCCGCACCAACTAATCTGAGGCAAGCATGGCAGGCAACTAATCAGGCGAAAGGAATGGTGGTGCCATGGGCTGCACCCTTGCCGGAATGCTCAAGCAGTTTCCTGAGAGATTTATTCGCTTTCTCCGGGAGTACGACGTCCAGTCATCCACGCCATCGGGGACATGCTGGCTAAACTTTCTCATCTCCCGTCCCGTTTGAGGAGAGGATGGACATCGTGAGGAAGGTGCGTTTCATTGCTTCTCTTCCCTCTCTAGCTTCTGCTTCTCTCGGATTTCAACCTTTGGTTTATCCGATTTGATCCTTGTTTTACCTTTAGTTTCTTGGTGCACTCGTTTATCGGCGTTGGGATGATGACCGCCATTGTGGAGGTGATGACCGCCGCTGTGGGTATGATGACCATGATCGTGGCTACGCGTCGTCGCGGCAATGATAGAGATGGGCGCCGCCGTCGAGATGATTGTGATGATAGTCGGCGCTGTGACACACGTATTGAAGGACGCCGTGATGGAGGTAGACGTGATGAGCGCCGTCCTACTCGGTATGTTGGTACTACTTGTCAGATTTGCAAAATCCATGGTCATCCAGCCAGTGATTGTTGGTAGAGGTATGAGGATAAAGATAATTCCGATGATGATTTCAATCACAAAGATAAAAACAAAGGTGCACATCTTGCATCATATAGAGCGGACATAAATTGGTTCACCGATACTGGAGCTACAAATCATATCACCGGTGACGAGGGTTAACTCGACAAATGTCCTAGATGAAGGACTTAGGATCGGGGAGATAGGGCATCGGATGAACTCGAAGGTAAACTCAGTCAAACAAGGTGGCTATGAAAGTAAACGTGGGAGTAAAACCTGGCTTGCTTTCAATCTGGCCTACACCGTCCCCTCCTGGCCCCTATATATAGGTGGCCAGGTCTCGAGGATCGGGTAGGGTCCGATACAGATTACAATATCGACATACGGTAAGAACTCATATTTTGACTAGTATTACAATTGGGCCTAGCTTAACGGGCCTCAGGGGTACTCAACTGACGGGCTCTATTATCTATACCCTTGTCAGTAGCCCCCGAGATTCTACCAGAATTGCGGATTCGGGTTGAATCTCTAATCTTTAAATCTTTGACTTGTTCATTTCTTTGACTTCTTCATATCTTCAAATCTTCGACTTGGTCTTTTGACTTATTTTCATTATAATACCTCGCAAGGGGTTTTGATGAGCAAGCCTGACAACTCTGATGGATCAAGAGGCCAGTTAACTGCCGGAACAGATACTTGTCACCTACTTCAAATTCAATCTCCTTGGATTTGAATTCGGGAAACCGGTCAAATCCAATCTTTTGCCGCATTTAGGACTTACAAAGAATGAATCCCAGTGATTCTCAAGGTACCCAGTGCATCCACCAGGATTTTTCTTCGTGTCGTAGACACGGATACATACCAGCAGAGCGCATCCATGTGCGTATACCGGGCCACACAGGACCGATCCTGGGGTCTTACCTTCGTGATATATTTCAACCACGGCATTCAAGTTTTGTCGCGATGACGCAACTCGAGAATTATATTTCGTAGCCTTGTTTGACGGAATCAATATACACATCTTTTCGAGTTATCCTTAACTTTTTGTGAGTACCTCCCGATGGGAGTAGTCAATGTTTTGCTGATGATGTAGCCAAAGTTCCTTTGCTATTCTCTTTTTGTTGACTTATTTCTATCGGGTGCGCAACAGTGCTCCCGATGGGAGTAGCCTCCGAGGCTATAGCCGAAATTTTCGGGTATAGGCTCAAGAGAATATTTAAATTTGCTACATGCACTTCTTCTCGTATCATTTACTGGTTTTTCTCACTTTTGAATGGATTTTCCTTCTATGTTCGTTGCAAGCCCCCGAGTTGAAGACGAGGGAAGCCTGTTCGTTTTGACAAGATCTTGTGTTCCCTCTTTGCTTCTTCTCTCTCTTTTTATACGTACCTGTTTTCTTGATACTGTAACCCCTTGGTGCTATTTGCAATGTAAAAGTTCCGGAAATTTACTTTGGGCCTTGCCACTTCAGGGGCCCATTAGCACGTGCTTATAAATAAAGCACGTTTGACCAGGGTG
This sequence comes from Dactylis glomerata, assembly GCA_007115705.1. Taxonomy (NCBI): domain Eukaryota; kingdom Viridiplantae; phylum Streptophyta; class Magnoliopsida; order Poales; family Poaceae; genus Dactylis; species Dactylis glomerata. The sequence goes on from QXEO01000050.1 coordinate 675,412, forward strand.
AAAACCCTAATTCCCCCATCTTCCTTCGCCGCATCGTCTTCTCATCCCATCTAGGGTTTTACACCTCTGAAGCTTGTCCCCCATGGCCGATGCGAGTGATTCTCGGTTGAACATCGACGCCCTGGTGGTGAAGCGGGGTCGCGGCCGCCCGCGTGGTAGTAAAAATAAAACTACTGCTACAGCCATGGGGGCATCATCTTCTTCTCTGGTGAAGCGACGCCCCGGTCGTCCGGCTGGGAGCAAAAATAAGCCTAAGGTGCCCTCTGTCATACCAGGTCCAAGCGCTCCTTCCCCTGGTACTTCTTCTTCGTTGCCCGAGATCTACTCTTTCTTTTGTATCTGCAACGCGCAGTGCCGTGAGATTCAACGCCTGCCATCGAAATTCACGGATTTCATGGATGGGCGGGAACTGCGCGAAGCAGTTCTCCATGAACACTCTGGTGTAGGAACTCCATATGAAGTGGAGGTATGGTATAATGGCGCTGGCGAACAGTTCTTCAAGGGCGGCTGGTCGCGATTTGTGGAGGACCATGGCCTCCATCAGGGGTTCTTCATGACCTTTGATTATCATGTTGGCACGTCGAAGTTCGACGTGAGAATCTACGACTGCACCTAGTGCTAGAAGGAGTATGAAGCCGAAGCGTAGTTTCACTAGATTTCTTGGCTATGTAATCCAGCGGTCGTGCTTATTTGTAACAAACAATTGTATCTGAATTATGTGTTTTACCATGGGAACAAATCATGGTTCCGAGGTATGCATTTAATATTTTATCGGGTTCCTTTGAACCGTTTATTGTGCTGTCGAAAATATCGGGTTGCGATCAACCGTAGAGTATATCATGGATAATTACAAAACTTGTTAATATTACTTCGTACGACTCGAGGGTCCTAGCCCCCGAGTGTAAGTAAGATATTTACACATATAGTCGACTTGACCCAATGAACCCGACCTATGGCCTCATGTTTTGGATTCAGTGTGCCATAACTCGAAAAACTCCTTGGTCTCCTTATTTCGCCTATGCGTAGAACCGTCGTAGCTGCTCTGCATTCCACGGGTTACTCTCGTGTTGCCCCGTTTTCTTGTCTTATAGTTGATAAGCTCCTCCTGGTATCACTTCTGTCACGATGTAAGGTCCCACCCATGGGGACTCAAGTTTTCCATGGCTATCTTGCTTGAGTCATAGAACTAGATCTCCTACAACAAAAGATCGTAGACGAACTCGACTGCTGTGGTAATTTCGCAAGTTTTGCTGATACTGAGTAGCTCTGGCAAGCGCTACATCTCTTGCCTCATCGAGTGCGTCGACATCATCCTGCAGTGCTTCCGTGGAAGTTGCCTCATCGTATGCTACGATCCTTGGAGCTTCATGAGTTATTTCAACTGGAAGCACAGCTTCGGCGCCATGGACCAGGAAAAACGGTGTTTCTTGAGTAGCTGCGTTGGGTGTAGTTCGTAGACTCCAGAGTACGGAGGGTAGCTCATCTACCCAAGCATGCTTGGCTTTTTCAAGGGGTGCTAACAGCCGTTTCTTTATCCCGTTGCATATTAAGCCATTGGCTTTTTCGACTTGTCCGTTTGTCTTCGGATGTGCTACAGATGCAAATTTTAGTTTGATTCCCAGTCCTTCACAATAGTCCTTGAACTCCTTCGACGTGAAATTCGTACCATTGTCTATGATTATGCTGTGTGGTATTCCAAAGCGAAAGACTATAGATTTGATGAAACTTATTGCGGCTTTAGAATCTTGGGTTGTCACTGGGGCTGCTTCTACCCACTTGGTGAATTTGTCGACTGCCACCAGCATATAAACGTGCCCTCCTGGCCAAGACTTGTGCAATTTTCCTACCATGTCGAAACCCCACTGCGCAAAGGGCCAGGACAATGGTATTGGTTGTAACTCTGCTGCTGGCGCATGTGGCCGATATGCGAACCTTTGGCATGCTTCACACTTTTGAACTATATCTTTTGCGTCTTTAATGGCTGTTAACCAATAGAATCCTGCTCGAAAGGCCTTGGCTGTGATAGCTCTGCTACTCGCGTGATGTCCACATACTCCTGCATGAATATCCTTTAAGATTTCTTGTCCTTCTTGAGGAGTGACGCATCGTTGCAGGACGCCCGATATGCTTTTCTTGTATAGCTTTCCTTGTAATATGACAAAAGCCTTGAATCGTCATATTATTCTTTTTGCTTCTACCGTGTCTTCGGGTAGTGTTTTGTTTATCATGTATGCCAGATATGGCTGCATCCAAGTTTCTTCTATCATCATGACTTCTTCTGGTTCTGCTACACTTGTTTTTCCAGCCCCCGAGCCTGTCGGTTGCCCCTCCGTAGTCGAGGTTTTGCTGTTCTTTATTGATCGCTCTATGATTTCCTCCCAGAAGACTCCTTGTGGTACGGGTAAGCATTGGGACCCGATGTTTGCTAAATTGTCGGCTTCCTTGTTGCTGGCTCTGCTGACGTGCGAAACTTCGCATCCATGAAATGTTCCTTCGAGATAGTAGTATAAGTTTCTGTATGCTGTCATGTTGTCGCTGATGGCGTCGCATTTGTTCATTACTTGTTGAACGACGAGGTTCGAGTCTCCAAATATTTTAAGTCGAGTTGCTCCACAAGCTTTTGCCATTTTCATTCCGTGGAGCAACGCCTTGTATTCGGCTTCATTGTTAGCAGCTTGGGGAAAACTCATCCGTAACACATATTTCAGTTTGTCACCTTGTGGTGAAATCAGGACTACGCCTGCTCTTGAGCCTTGGATTCTTTTTGAGCCGTCAAAATGCATCGTCCAAATACTCGATAAATCTGGAGGACCTGCATTTTGTAATTCCAGCCACTCTGCTGTGAAGTCTGGCAGAATTTGCGACTTGATTACCTTTCGCTTTTCATAAGTGATGTCCAGGGGTGATAATTCAATTCCCCATAAGGAGACACGTCCTGTTGCCGAAGGGTTGTTCAATATATTGGAGAGTGGTGCTTCATTGACCACTATGATTGGGTGCACCACAAAGTATTGCCGTAGTTTCTGAGCTGTTGTGAAAACACTGTATGCGAGCTTTTGGTAGTGCGGGTACCTTTGCTTTGTTGGAGAGAGTACTTCACTGATGAAATATACTGGCCTCTGAACACCGTGAGCTTTTCCTTCTTCACTTCTTTCGACTACTAGTACTGTACTTACCACTTGATGTGTTGCTGCAATGTATAATAGTAGTGGTTCTTTTTTCGTTGGCGCGACCAACACCGGAGGTGTGGAGAGCACTTTTTTCAACTGCGCGAAGGCTACGTCCGCTTCTTCCGTCCACTCGAATTTATCATCCATTTTTTCATGAGCGCATAGAAAGGTAGTGCTTTCTCTCCTAGTCGAGCCACAAATCGACTTAGCGCCGCGATGCGCCCTGCGAGTTTCTATACGTCGTGTAGCTTTGTTGGTTTTCCCATTGTTAATATTGTTTCGATCTTTTCTGGGTTTGCCTCTATTCCTCTTGCTGATACTAGGAACCCCAAAAGTTGCCCTGCTGATACACCAAAGGAGCATTTTGTCGGGTTGACCTTGAGCTTGTACTTGTTTAGGTTGTCGAAGGTTTCCGCCAGGTCGCCGATAAGAGTCTCTTCCTTTCTCGTGGTGATGACCACGTCATCGATGTAAACTTGTATGTTTCGCCCTATTTGACTTCCTAGGCAGTTTTGCATCATCCTCTGGTAGGTTGCTCCTGCGTTTTTTAGGCCAAAAGGCATGACTTGGTAGCAGAACACGCCATAAGGTGTTATGAAAGCTGTTTTTTCCTCGTCTTCTTTCTTCAACTTGATCCGGTTGTAGTCGGAATATGCGTCCAGGAAGGAAAGCCTTTCGCACCCTGCTGTTGAGTCAATTATCTAGTCAATGCGAGGTAGTGGGAAGGGATCCTTTGGGCAGTGCTTGTTGAGAGACGTATAGTCGACACACACTCTTTGCACATCTGTGTTTTTCTTGGGGACTATAACTGTATTAGATACCCAAGTCGACGATTTGATTTCCCGGATGAACCCTGCATTTTCTAGCATGTGCAGTTCTGATGCTATTGCCTTCCTTTTGGGTTCATCGAATCTTCTCAATGGTTGCTTGACTGGTTTCGCTTGGGGATCGATGTTTAGTGCGTGCTCGACGAGTTCCCTGGGAACCCCTGGCATGTCTAAAGGACACCCGGCAAAGATTTCCCAGCGCTCACGGAGGAACTCAACGAGCGCGCTTTCCTATGCGGGATCCAAGTTTACTGCTACGGACGTAGTTTTGATTGGGTCTGTAGGGTGGATCTGGATTTTCTTCGAGTCCTGAGTTGCATCGAAAGCCTGATCTGGCAGGGATCGCCCGACGTCAGGTAGTACATTGTGGTCGGTTTCGCCTTTTAGTCTCGCATATTCTGCTGTCATGCCAAAGGTTTGTGCTAGTCTGTTGAATTCTTTGTCACAGGTGTTTGAGACTTCAAAGCTGCCCTGCACCGTGATCGTTTCTTTGGGTCCTAGGATCTTGAGTGTAAGATACACGTAATGAGGTACTGCCATAAATTTTGCAAATGCTAGGCGACCCAGGATTGCGTGATACTGTGAAGGCCAATCCATAACTTCGAATTCCAGTTTTTCTCTGCGATAATTGCTGCTGTCGCCGAAACAGACGTCGAGTTCTATTTTGCCCAAAGGATAATTTGCGGCTCCTGGTACTATTCCATGGAAAGAACAATCTGTTGGCTTTAAATTTCCAATGATATGCACATTGCTTTCAATGTTCTGGCGTATATCAGGTTTATACCACTTCCTGCATCCATGAATACTCTTCCGACATCATATCCTCCTATTTGAGCTTTGAGCACCATTGGTGAGTGACCTGGTCTGGGGACTTTCCTCGGGTGGTCTGCTCTGCTGAACCTAACTGGTTGATCGGACCACTTTAGATACTCCGTAGTAGCTGGTGGTGATGTTATTGCCATGTTGACTTGTCTTGATATGCTCTTCCTTTCTTTCTTCGACTTTGGTACTGGTTGGATCATTGCTAATATATATACTTTCGACTCCAGCTATTTTGCGAGTCGCTGCATTTGATATCCTTGATTTATACTTTTTCCTCCCTGTCGTGCCCCTTGGCTTGAATCCATGGCGTTTTGCAACCTTAGGAAGGTTCTGCAATCCTTCATTTGGTGGTTGGACACTCTCTTCCCGTCTAGGTAAGCATAATGGATGCGACAAGGACCATATAACATATCTTCTGCCGAAGGACCCGAGTACCTTGGCTTCTCCTTTCTCATGTTGTCTCTTGTATGAAATTTGATGTTTTCATAGCCATCTTCATTCCTTTCGTCATATCCTGCGGCTATCTGATTTCTTCTTCCGTGGTTGTCGCCATTGCGGTATCTTCGCCTTTGCCTTTTTTCGACTTCCGGTGATCGACCCCTTTTGTTATTGTACGCGTCTTCTCCATCGGCGAATCTGTTGGCTGTTTCCATTAGTTCTGATACTGTTTTTGGCCTAGCTCTTCCTATCTCTTCCACTAGGTCTGTACGGCGAAGGCCGCTCGAAAAAGCATCTATCACTCTTTCGTCGGAGACGTCTTCTGCTGAGTTTTTAATTACACTCCAGCGTTGTATATAAGAACGTAGGGTTTCGCCTTTCTGATGTACGCATGACTTGATTTCTTCTAGCGATGCTGGGCGCTTATATGTTGAGCGAAAGTTTCTCGCGAATTGACTCTCTAATTCTCCCCAACTTCCAATGGAATCGTTGGGTAGGGTATTTAACCAAGACCGTGCTGCGCCGGTGAGGTGTAACTGCAAACTTTGCATGGCTGTTGCTCTTGTTCCTCCTAGTATCTGTACTGCTTGCAGGTAATCTGACAACCATAGGGTTGGCTCTTGCGATCCATCGTACTTCTCTTGGTCATGCGGCAACTTAAAACCTTTGGGTACCCGCGTTTTGCGAACCCTTCGGGTAAAGCGTAGCGCGCCCATCTCCTTTTCGTCATCCTCATAGTTTTCTTCCCTCCATGCGTAACGTGAGTTATTTACCCTTGCTTGCGCTATTATGTTCCTTGCATCCTCCTTTATCTTTTGGCTTTTCTCGTCTTCTGAGGATTCGCTAGTTTTGTTCCGCGAAGACTTGCGCTTGACCTCTTCTTTTTTCCTTTTACTGCGGTGAGTCGACTTTTTCTCTGAAAAATTTCCTTTTAGCTTTTCTTTGACTAGCCCAAGGCTCCGTATCGCGGCTTGATGCATTTGCTCCCGTGGATCACCAGGTTTTGGCTGCGTGGTTAGTAGGTATGCTTGTGCTGCTATCAATGCTGCCTCTGGTGTTTCTTGTACGAATTCTTCCTCCTCTTCTGGTTGGTTCGCGCTTGGGCTTCTCATATAGCTTTCTTCTACTACACGTGTTGTTGTCCTTCTACTGTGCTTCAGGTCTTTGTGCCTCTCCATGCTGGATTCTGATGGGTTGGCATATTCGCTCCAATATCCTTCACTTGGTGTGCTGTTGTAATCTGGACTTCTCATAATCATATCTCTTTCCTGCCTTAGCTTTTTCCTGCGCTGGTGCAGCGCGTATTGGTACCCCATTAAAACTTTTCTTCTTGAATCTGTGGGTACATCAGTCCCGTGGTTGACAGCTGTCATGATCATTCTCCATTCTCCAGCCGAAACATGTACTTTCTCCTTCTCTTTCTTGCTATTGCTCCTTATTTTGTCGACTTGCATGTCGACCTCCTTGTTGCCGGAGTGATTTTCTTCTTCTTCTGCTACTTCAGTGATGATTACGCATAACTGATGTACACTCCTGGAGGCACTGCTGCTTCTGCTGGCGGTATCCCTTGATTTATCCACTATTTCTTCCACAATGATCCTTTGCCCGATTTCTTCGGGTTCCTCTAATTTTCCCAGCAGATCTTCTATTGCTGCTAAGCTGACTAGCGAGTTTACCTCGCTAGAAGAGCCTACCGATGATCCAGATGCTGTTATCCTCTCTGCTTTGCCCACCGACGGAATTGGTTTCGTCGGATCCGAAAGGCGGGTTGAACCCGAAGGTCCGATGTAGAAGCTTAGACTTCCGAACGTCAATTCCTTTTCTTGACTTTCGTCGACTTCTGGGTTGCTATTGGCTAAAAACAAAAAGCCGTCGAATTCATGATTCCAACGCCCATAGTCCCCATGGTCGGCGCCAATTGATGAGGGTTAACTCGACAAATGTCCTAGATGAAGGACTTAGGATCGGGGAGATAGGGCGTCGGATGAACTCGAAGGTAAACTCAGTCAAACAAGGTGGCTATGAAAGTAAACGTGGGAGTAAAACCTGGCTTGCTTTCAATCTGGCCTACACCGTCCCCTCCTGGCCCCTATATATAGGTGGCCAGGTCTCGAGGATCGGGTAGGGTCTGATATAGATTACAATATCGACATACGGTAAGAACTCGTATTTCGATTAGTATTACAATTGGGCCTAGCTTAACGGGCCTTAGGGGTACTCAACTGACGGGCTCTATTATTTATACCCTTGTCAACCGGAGAATTGAACAAGCTCTCTATTCATGAAAAGTATGATGGACGTGATCATGTTCACACCGCTAGTGGCACTGGTATGGAAATTAGTCATATTGGTCATTCAGTTTTGCATACCTCTGATAGTTCTTTGCATTTAAGCAACATTCTCCATGTTCCTAATACATCAAAAAATCTCCTTTCCGTTCATAACCTTACCTTTGATAATGATATCTTTATTGAGTTTCATGCTCTCTTCTTTTTGATAAAGGATGATGCAACAGGGACAACTCTGTTTAAAGGACCATGTCGTGATGGCCTTTACCCACTAGTGCCAGCTTCTATAGGATCATCCAAGCAAGCTTTTCTAACAATAAAGCCTTCATCTTCCACATGGCATCGCCGTTTAGGACACCCTTCATCTTTTGTCGTTCAAAAAATTCTTAGGAAGCATAAACTGTCTTATGAGCCCGAAATAAATCCTTACATTTGTGATTCTTGCCAATTAGCAAAAAGTCATCAGTTACCCTATCCTATCTCTACTAGTGTTTCCACTGTTCCTCCGAAGCAAGTGTTTTCTGATGTATGGGGACCTGCAACTATTTCTTTTGGCAATCATGCATACTATGTAAGCTTTATTGATGACTATAGTAAATTTACTTGGATTTATTTGCTGAAGAAGCGTTCTGATGTTTATCAACTCTTTCTGAACTTTCAAAAATATGTTGAGCGCAAGTTTGATCGGAAAATCATAACTATGCAAACTGATTGGGGTGGTGAATATGAAAAACTTCATGGTTTATTTCAAAAAGTTGGCATTACTCATCATGTATGTTGTTCCCATGCTGATCAACAAAATGGTTCTGCAGAATGAAAGCACCATCATATTGTTGAAGTTGGCCTCTCTTTACTTGCCAATGCATCTATGCCTCTTAAATATTGGGATGAAGCCTTCTTAACAGCCTCTTTTCTCATTAATTTTCTACCTAGAAAAGTAATCAATCATGACACCCCTGTAGAACGCCTGTTGCATACTGCCCCAAACTATGAGTCTCTTTGAGTTTTTGGATGTGCTTGCTGGCCTAATCTTCGTCCTTATAATACACGCAAACTGGCTTTTCGCTCAGTCCGCTATGTTTTCTTAGGATATAGTCCTCTTCATAAAGGAGTCAAGTGCCTTGACATCAAAACTGGTCGTAGATATATTTCTAGAGATGTTGTCTTTGATGAGAACGTGTTTCCCTTTGCCTCCCTAAATCCAAAATCCGGCCAATGTTTTTGATAAGAAATACTTCTTTTACCATCATCATCTTCAGGGGATGCACATACTGATGATCCTATGCCTGTTCCTATACTACCAATTGTTACTACGGATGATTCTGTTTTAGATAAGAGTGTTGCATGTGCAAATGCTGCTAGTGAAAATTTGGTTCAAAACACAAGTGAAACGGAAATAATAGGTGCTCCATCGAGTTTAGAAAGAGACAATTTTCTGGTGATCCCAAGGTGGATTTCCCGACACATGATGATCCCGAGGAGAATATTTTGTCGTGGCCCGAGGCTAACTCTGATGTCTACGAATGCTTCTATTCTTGTAGGCAGTGTTGGGCCTCCAAGTGCAGAAGTTTGTAGAACAGCAGCAAGTTTCCCTTAAGTGGATCACCCAACGTTTATCAAACTCAGGGAGGAAGAGGTCAAAGGTATCCCTCTCAAGCAACCTGATACATCTCAAACATATCTATAATTTTTGATGCTCCATGCTTGTTTATACACCATTTGCTTTGTGTTTTGTTTACACTTCGTGGAATTTTTATATATTTCCTAGAACTAACCTATTAACAAGATGCCACAGTGCCAGTTCTCTGTTTTCTGCTATTTTTGTGTTTCAGAAAAGTTACACAGGAAATATTCTCAGAATTGGACGAAATGAAGCCCGAAGTTCCTATTTTCCCCGACACGAGACGGAGTCCAAAGCAGATACGGAGGAGGGCCAGGAGGTGGCCACACCACCTGGTGGCGCGGGTGCCCCCCTGGCCGCGCCACCACCAGATGTGAGCCCCTGGGCCACCTCCTGACATTTCCCCTCCGCCTATATAAAGCCTCCAACGCAAAAACCCTAAATCAGTCGGCGTTTTCCCAGATAAAGTTCCGCAGCGGCGCCGCCGTTGAAGACCAATTTTGGAGGACAGAAGTCTCTGTTCCGGCACCCTGCCAGGACGGAGAATTGCCCCCGGAGCCATCTCCATTGACTCCACTGCCATCTCCATCGCCATTGCTGTCTCCCATGATGAGGAGGGAATAGTTCTCCCCCGGGGTTGAGGGCTCTACGGGTAGCTATGTGGTTCATCTCTCTCCCATGATGTGATCTATACGTGATCATGAGCTTTGTATCTAGTTGAATTGGTAGATGTTTCTCTTCATCTATTATGCTACTCAAGTGGTTTTATTATTGTAATCTCCGGAGATACCTTGTACCATGATGTGAAGGTGATAGTGTGCGCATTATGTGTGTCTCTTAGGCCAAATTTTGCAGTAATATTTGTCATGAGTTATGATCTGAGTTGGATGTCTCTATGAATTGTGGTATGTTAGTACCTCCTATGAATGCTCAAAAGGACAGCATGGGGTGTTCATAGTACTTGTGGAATACATCTTTAAGGGGAGCTCTTGCTACCCTACACAATGATTAGTATTTGTTATCCAACCAGAGAGTAGTTCCGTATAGTTGTGTTCAACTATGTTATCTTTGTTGAGAGTGTCCACTAGTGAAAGTATGATCCCTGGAAACACCGTTTACATCTTTAAGGGGAGGCCTTGTTTCTAAGCATGGAAACACCGTTTACATTCAGTTCTGTTACATGTTTGCTCACAGCGATATTTATTTCAGATTGCATTTACTACCTATAATCATCCATATTACTTGTATTTCACTATCTCTTCGCCGAACTAGTGCACCTATACATCTGACAAGTGTATTGGGTGTGTTGGGGACACAAGATACTTCTTGTATCTTAATTGTAGGGTTACTTGAGAGGGATACCTTTGACCTCTTCCTCCCTGAGTTCGATAAACCTTGCGTGATCCACTTAAGGGAAACTTGCTGTTGTTCTACAAACCTCTGCACTTGGAGGCCCAACACTGTCTACAAGAATAGAAGCGTTCGTAGACATCAAGCTCTTTTCTGGCGCCATTGTCGGGGATTGAAGAAGAAGAAGCTCCCACGTCAACCACGCGCCAAGCTCTTTTCTGGCGCCATTGCCGGGGAGGTAAGGTAAAAGGTACTCACATCCTCGTGTGTGAGTGCTCGAGGGTATTTCCTTTAGATTCTGCAATTATATCTTTTTGTTTCTTGTTTTTATTTTCACTAGTTAGGCTTAATGGGAAAAAAAATTACAGAGCTTTATAGTATTTATCTTGAGTTAGGACATGAAGTATTTGAAGAGAAAATTAAAAAACCTATGGAACTTTATTTGCATGCTAATAGCAATTTTATTAGTATGAATTCTTTGAACACCGTTATTGCTAATGCTATAGAAAAGTCTAAGCTTGGGGAAGCTGGTTTTGACGAGCATGATATTTTTTGTCCCGCAAGCATGGAGGAGAAAATTTACTTCGATGATACCATGCCTCCGATTTATGATGATTACAATGATGAGTATGATATTTTTAGTCCACCTACTATTGAGGAGAAAATTAGTTATGATTACAATATGCCTCCTATATTTGATGATTATGGTGATGAGAATAATATTGATAGCTATGTTGTTGAATTTGCTCCCACTACGATCAATAAGAATGACTATGCTTATGTGGGGAGTATTAATTATTTTATGCATGTGGCTCATGATAAGAATGTTTATGTGATAGTTATATTGTTAATTTTGTTCATTACGCTACTGAAAGTTATTATGAGAGAGGGAAACATGGTTTTATGCATCTCAATAATATTAAGTTTTCTCTCTTTATGTTGATTTTTTTTAAGTTGCACTTGTTTTATCTACCCATGCTTGTTACTCTGTGCTTCTTTGATTTATTTTCTTACAAGATTCCTATGCATAGGAAGTGGGTTAGACTTAAAAGTGTTTCATATTTTCTTTTTGATGCTCTCTTTGCTTCAAGCTCTTTTCTGGCGCCTTTGCCTTAAGCTCTTTTCTGGCGCTTATGTGAGCATCTTCTCAAATTACTGCGCCTAGCTCAAAGGCATTAAAGAAAAGCACTCTTGGGAGATAACCCAATATTTTCTTTTTAGTACTTTTTCTTTTTTGAGTCTTGGAAGTTATTACTACTGTAATGAACTCTCCTTATCATTTTTATTTCATTTTTGTGCCAAGAAGAACCTCTAGTTGGAGGAAGGTAAGATTTGGGGAAGTTGCTGTCCTAAAACAGATTTCTGTGCTGTACCGTAAAAATTTGTGAAAATTCCCAGAATGTCATTTTGATCTACAATTTCTTGTGCACGTGCCCCATGTTATTTTCTAACTTTCATTAGTTTTGCACTTTTCGATTTGAGCAACAGAATATTTTCAAAAAAATTGATCTTTACGAGCTGTTCTGTTTTGACAGATTCCTGCCACTATTTGTGTTTGCCTCTCAATCGCTTTCTTTTTGAGTTCTTTTGATCACAGAACTTTTGAGGAAGTTGCTACAGTAGCTTATGCTTTAATGGATGGTATATTTGAGTTTGAAACTGAACCAAAAGAGTAGATTTATTATCATGTTTATACTAATGTTGCTAATAGAATTGTGTGGAGTTTTATATGAAGGAAGTTTTCAAGTGTAGGGAAAGGAGAGTGATGAGATGAGATGAAGTATGGACAAAAGCTCAAGCTTGGGGATTCCCATTTCACCCCAAGAAATATTCAAGAGGTACAAGCATCAAATCTTGGGGATGCCCCCGAGGCACCCCTTCTTCATCGGCAAAAATTAGGTCACCTTTCAAGACACTATATTTTTATTGCCTAATGTACTATGCGTTTTTCTTGGAGCGTCTTTACTTTCGCTTTCAGTTTTTTTGTTTTGTTCGCTGCAATAAATAGTTGGACCCCAACAAATTTCTTTTGTAGAAGACATACTCTATTTTTCATTGCCAAGAACACTCTAGTTTTCACTCTTATTGTTCAACGAGTGTTCTCTTTTCTAGTATTGCGTTTAGCTTTCGTTTTTCGCCTTGAATTTTGTTCAGATCTTTTTTTATCTTTGTATCAAGGTGTATTTAGACCACTAGTCTATGTTGGTTTTCATCAAAAGAGTTGTTTCAAAAAGTTTTGAATGGTGCTAGAAAAGAGAAAAAAGTTTCATGACTATAGTGGTACAAATGGGAGCTTGTTTAGAGTGTGGCTTAGACTTTTGCATGTCATGCTTGATGTCATTTTGATAGTATGCTTAGTAGTTTTTGCTGTAGCATGACTTGTCTCAAATGACGGAGATTGCTTAATGAGCCTTTGAAAAAAATCATGCATTGTTTTTGTTATATGGGAGCATATTATTGTGGTTTTCTCCTTTGATGCTTTATTTGGGTTGACTTGGCGCATGCTTACAACATGTTTGACTCTAACAAGTCGCCATATAGCCTCTATGATCATTTGGTTTTTGACTTGTGATACCACTTTATGCTTCGGTTAATGATGTTTTGTCGCTATGCATGATTATGGCCGTTATTGCTCTCTTAGTTGGTCGCTCCCAGTCTTTTGCTAGCCTTCATTTTGTACTGAGAGGGAATACTTCTCGTGCATCAAACTCGCAAAAACCAAGTTTTCTAAAGTGTCCACTATAAATTCCTATGCATGGTATTTGCAAGCCATTCCAAGTAAATTTTCATGTGCTACCTTTCAAAAAACCTTCAAAATACTTCTCATTTTGTGACACTGTTTTCAGCTCAGTAGTGGTCGGATTTGCTATCTTCCATATTATTTTATTCCAAAAAGAAAAAAAAGAAAAAAAAAGAAAAAAGGGACTCCTCCATGGTATGTGAAAGTTGGTGGGCACCCGATGAAATCGGTTAGCCATGGTTTGTGAAAGGAAAAGTGGGGAGGAGTGCCAAGCTTTATAAAAGAGCACCAAAGTGCCAATCTCTCTCTCAAAAACTTGCTTAGTATGGAAGAAAGTAAGAACCCCATTGCCAGTCGTTGACAAGAACAACCACCACTCAAAACAAATTTTTATCTCTCTGTTTTACAAATGAAAAGCTCCAGCACATGTTCAATCACTGCTTACCTCTGCGAAGGGCCTTTATTTTACTTTTATGTTGAGTCTCCACCTTCTACCTTTATGCACCGTCTAAGAGAGCATAGTTGTCATTCTGAGTTTAATGTGCATAGTCCCAAAATTTATTATTGATTGATTCATGATTATGGTTTTGCTTGTTCTTAAATTATTTGTATCTAGTCGCCCTCTTAAACTTGAAGGTGTCCCATGCATTTATGTTTTGCTACTCCATGAAGGTCAAGCTGAAAACCACTTTGCTATGTTTTTCTATATGGTTGAAACACACACTTGACTTTCAATGCTTCATTACTCATGATCTTTTGTTTGTGTTACTTTTCATGTTATAACATGGTTGCTAAGTTTTATTGTCAAGATTATGTCTTTTATGCCCATGTTTACAGTACTTTGATCTCAGCACTCAATGCTTTACATCGTTGATCAAGATTGTGATGGTGCATGTCACCTCAAAAATTATTGTTTTGTTATCACTTACCTACTCGAGGACGAGCAGGAGTTAAGCTTGGGGATGCTTGATACATCTCAAACGTATCTATAATTTTTGATGCTCCATGCTTGTTTATACACTATTTGCTTTATGTTTTGTTACACTTTGTGGCATTTTTATGCATTTTCTAGAACTAACCTACTAACGAGATGCCACAGTGCCAGTTCCCTGTTTCTGCTATTTTTTGTGTTTCAGAAAAGCTACACAGGAAATATTCTCAGAATTGGACAAAACAAAAGCCAAAGTTCCTATTTTTCCCGAAGCGTCACGGAGTCCAAAGCAGAGACGGATGGGAGCCAGAGGGCGGCCACACCCCCCCATGGCGCGGGCCACCCCTTGGCCGCGCCAAGGACTGGTGTGAGCCCCTGGTCCACTTCCTGACGCCGCCCTTCCGCCTATATATTCCCCTCGATGGGAAAATCTAAAGACCCAATCAATTTTCCATGAAACAAACTGCAAGCCGCTGCCGTCGTCGACGCGTGACCAGGAGGGTCCAGAAGCTCTTCCCGGCACCCTGCCGGAGAGGGGAATCATCGCCGGAGGCCTTCTTCATCACCATGCCTGCCTCCGGAGTGATGCGTGAATAGTCTACCTTGGACTATGGGTCCATAGCAGTAGCTAGATGGTTGTCATCTCCTCCATGTGCTTCATGTTTAGATCTTCTGAGCTACCTATCATGATCAAGATCATCGTTGTGTAATTCTACATGTTGTGTTTGTCAGGATCCGATGAATATTGGTACTATGTCAAGTTGATTTGCTGAATTATTATCTTTATGTTATCTCTATGTTGTTTATGATCTTGCATGCTCTCCGTTGCTAGTAGATATCTTGGCCGAGTAGATGCTAGTGACTCCAAGAGGGAGTATTTATGCTCGATAGTGGGTTCATGCCTCTAGTAATATGGGGGAGTGACAGAAACCTCTAAGGTTGTAGATGTGTTGTTGCTACTAGGGAGAAAATAACAATCTTGTGTTCAAGGACATTTGTATTGTTTACATTACACACTTTGCTTAAGGCGATAATCTGTTGCTTGCAACTTAATACCCAATGGTTGCTCGGACGACATCCGGAGGGTGGATTATTAGTCATAGATGCAGTTGGATTACGGTCTATGTATTATGTTGTAATGCCCAAGTGAATCTCATAGTGATCATCATGACATTTGTATGCTTGCTTTATTCTATCAATTGCCCAACTGTAATTTGTTTACCCAGCATATTATTTATCTTATGGAGAGACACCACTAGTGAACTGTGGACTCCGGTCCATTCTTTTACATTGCTAATATCGTTTACCATTTACTCGCTTTATTTACATTCTTGCAAACTACTATCTTTTACCACTCGATACGCTTAATCCTTTGTTTACAGCAAACCGGTGAGATTGACAACCTCACTGTAAGTTAGGACAAAGTACTTGGTTGTGTTGTGTGCAGGGTCCATGTTGATGCTGGTGCAAAGCTACGCCCTGGACAAGGCGCCATACATACATTGTCTGGAGCTATCGCGAAGCTAGCAAGCATCAACCTTCGGAAGTTGGTTCTTTCTCCTAGTGGTTCTATAAACCTTGGTTTCATACTGAGGGAAGACTTGCTGCTGTGCTCATCACACCTTCTCTTGGGGTTTCTAACTGGGCGGTCATCTACAAAACTCCTACATCAACACCACACCATCAGCGGACGGAGCAAGCAGGCAAAGACACCGGTCTCGCAACGAGGACAGCCACACAAGACGCAACCAAATAGCCGCGGGATACGAAAGAAGGGACGAGGAAGGCAACGAGAGAGGGGAGTACCAAGACAAAAACAGTCGTGGAAGAGAACAGCCGAAGTATTCTAGCCCATCGGCGGAAGACATGCTTCATGGACCCTGCCGCATCCACTACGCGTACTTAGATGGGAAGAGAGTTTCCAACCACCTGATGAAAGACTGCAGAACATTCCTAAGGTTACAAGACGCTCTAGAGTTAAATCAAGGAGCACATCGAGGAAGCACAAACACAAGTCAAGGATATCACATGCAAAATAATGCAAGACATATAGAGTCAAAGGTGTACATATCCGCAATGATCCAGCCTGTCCCGAAGTCCAAAAAGGAGCAGAAGAGTATATCAAGGCAAGTGAACTTAGCAATATCATCACCACCAGCCACTACAGAATATCTGCGGTGGTCCGTCCAGCCAATCAGGTTCAGTAGAGCAGATCATCCAAGGAAAGTACCCAGGCCAGGACATGCACCAATGGTATTGAAGGCGCAAATAGGAGGGTACGACATTGGACGAGTATTTATGGACACAAGCAGTGGAATAAACCTGATATACGCAAGGACTCTGAAGGCAATGAGCATATCGGTGGAATGGTTGAAGCCGACAGATTGATCTTTCCATGGAATAGTACCAGGAAGCGCAAATCACACCCTCGGGAAAATCGAACTCGACGTTTGTTTCGGCGACAGCGGTAACTTTTGTAGAGAGAAACTGGAATTCGAAGTGATGCACTGGCCCTCACAGTACCATGCAATCCTGGGACGACCAGTATTTGCAAAATTCATGGCAGTTCCTCACTACGCATACCTAGCACTCAAAATTCCAGGACCCAAGGGGGTCATTATAGTACAAGGAAGCTTCGAAGTATGCAATACCTGCGACAATGAATTCAATAGGATGGCGCAAACCTTCGGCATGACAGCCGAATATGCAAGACTCAAAGGTGAAACTGATCACAATGTAATACCCAACATCGGTCGATCCCCGCCAGACCAGGCTTTCGATGCAACGCAAGATTCCAAGAAAATTCTGGTTCACCCTACAGACCCAAACAAAACCACCTCAATAGCGGTAAACTTAGACCCCGCATAGGAAAGCGTGCTCATCGAGTTCCTCCGTGAGTGCTGGGAAATCTTCGCCTGGTGTCCTTCAGACATGCCAGGGGTTCCCATGGAACTCGTCGAGCACGCACTAAACGTGGATCCAAAAGCAAAGCCAGTCAAGCAACCTCTGTGATGGCTCGATGAACCCAAAAGAAAAGCAATAGCGGCCGAGCTACACAGGCTAGAAAACGCAGGTTTCGTCACAGAAATCAAAGCATCAACTTTGGTGTCCAATCCAGTAATTGTCCCCAAGAAAAATACGGACGTACAAAGAGTATGTATCGACTACACATCTCTCAACAAGCATTGTCATAAGGATCCCTTCCCGCTACCTAACATTGATCAAATAATTGACTCAACAGCGGGGTGCGCAAGGCTTTCCTTTCTGGACGCATACTCCACCTACAACCAGATAAAATTGAAAAAAGAAGACGAAGAAAAAACAGCTTTCATCACACCATATGGCGTCTTCTGCTATCAAGTCATGCCTTTTGGCCTCAAAAACGTAGGAGCAACCTATCAACGGATGATGAAAAATTGCCGTGGAAACCAAATAGGCCGCAACATTCAAGTCTAAATCGACGACGTAGTTATCACCACAAGAAAGGAGGAATCTTTGATCAGCGATCTGCAGGAAACCTTCAACAACCTTAACAGGTACAAGCTCAAGTTAAACCCGACAAAATGTTCTTTTGGCGTCTCCGCAGGGCAACTTCTGGGATTCCTGGTATCATCAAGAGGAATAGAGGCAAACCCAGAAAAAATCCAGGCAATATTAACAATGGGAAAACCAGCAAAGCTACACGACATGCAGAAACTCGTAGGACGCGTAGCGGCATTAAGTCGATTTGTCGCACGATTAGGAGAAAAAGCCCTCCCTTTTTATGCACTGATGAAAATGTCAGACAACAAATTCGAGTGGACATAAGAGGTAGATGCAGCGTTCACGCAGCTGAAAAAAGTGCTTTCCACACCACCAGTGTTGGTCGCACCGAAAGAAAGGGAGCCACTGCTACTATATATCGCAGCCATACATCAAGTAGTGAGCACGATGCTAGTAGTCGAACAAAGTGAAGAAGGGAAGGCGCACGGAGTACATCGACCAGTATACTTCCCCAGCGAAGTCATGTCACTAACAAAACAGAGGTACCCGCATTATCAAAAGCTTGCATACAGTGTATTTACAACAACACAAAAATTGTGCCAATACTTCGTGGTACACCCAATCATAGTGGTTAATGAAGCCCCACTATCAAATATATTGAACAACCCTGAAGCAACAGGACGTGTCTCCTTATGGGGAATCAAGTTATCCCCCTGGACATCACGTACGAGAAAAGAAAAGCAATCAAATCTTAGGTGCTGCCAGATTTCATTGCAGAGTGGCTCGAACTACAAAACATAGGACCGCCTGACTTGTCAAGTGTATGGACAATTTACTTCGATGGGTCGAAAAGGGTCCAAGGCGCTGGAGCAGGGGTAGTCTTAATATCACCGCAAGGGGATAAGCTAAAGTACGTATTAAGGATGAGTTTTCCACAAGCTTCTAACAATGAAGCCGAATATGAGGCCCTCCTTCACGGAATGAAGATGGCCAAAGCATGTGGAGCAACCCGACTAAAAATATTCGGGGACTCGAATCTCGTCGTCCAGCAAGTGATGAACCGATGTGATACCATTAGCAACAACATGACGACGTACAGGAATTTGTATTACTATCTAGAAGGAACCTTCAATGGGTGCAAAGTTTCACACATCAGTAGAGCCAGCAACGAGGAAGCCGATAATCTAGCAAACATCGGGTCCCAATGCCTGCCTATACCACCAGAAGGTTTTTGGGAGGAAATCATCGAGATGTCAATAAAAGGCAGCAAAAGTTCGACTCCAGGGGAACCAAGTTAGCATCCGGTGATAGGCTCGGGGGCTGGCAAGCCAGGAACAGAAAACATTGCAGAACCAGAGGGAGTCATGATGATTGAAGAAACTTGGATGCAGCCATACTTAGCGTATATGATGAACAAAACACTACCCGAAGATACAATCGAGGCACAAAGAATAATACGACGATCCAAAGCTTTCGTCATACTACAAGGAAAGTTATACAAGAAAAGTATAACTGGCGTATTGCAGCGATGCGTCACCCCTCAAGAAGGGCAAGACATACTAAAAGACATCCATGCAGGAGTTTGCGGACATCATGCTAGCAGTAGAGCTATAGCAGCCAAGGCTTTTCGTGCAGGATTCTATTGGTTAACAGCCATCGAAGATGCAAAAGACATAGTCCGAAGGTGTGAGGCCTGTCAACAATTCGTGTCCAGACCACACGCACCAGCAGCAGAACGTCAGCCAATTCCACTGTCCTAGCCCTTTGCACAATGGGGTTTGGATATGGTAGGAAAACTGCACAAGTCATGGACAGGAGGGCATGTCTACATGTTGGTGGCAGCAGAGAAATTCACCAAGTGGGTAGAAGCAGCCCCAGTAACAACTCAGGATTCCATAGCAGCAATCAACTTCATCAAGTCAACAGTATTTTGCTTCAGAGTGCCACACAGCATCATCACAGACAATGGAACAAATTTCACATCCAAAGATTTCAAAAGTTATTGCGAAAGTATGGGAATCAAACTAAAGTTCGTGTCCGTCGCACATCCCAAAACAAACGGGCAAGTCGAGAAAGCAAACAGCTTAATATGCAACATAATAAAAAAGAGGTTATTAGCACCCCTGGAGAAAGCCAAGCACGTTTGGGTAGACAAGTTACCCTCCGTGCTCTAGAGTCTAAGAACTACGCCTAATGCGGCTACCCAAGAGACACCCTTCTTTCTGGTCGATGGCGCAGAAGCCGTGCTTCCAGTCGAGATTACTCATGAAGCCCCAAGAATTGCGGCTTACGACGAAACGACTTCTACAGAGGCACTTCAAGATGATGCCGACGCACTCGACGAAGCAAGAGATGTAGCATTAGCCAGAGCTACACAATACCAGCATAGTCTACGGAACTATCATAGTACTCGAGTCCGTCCCCGATCTTTCGTAGTAGGGCATCTAGTCCTATGGCTCAAGTAGGATGGCCATGGAAAATTAGAATCCCCATGGGTGGGACCTTACATTGTCACAGAAGTCATACCAGGAGGAGCTTATTGACTACAAGACAAGAAGACGGGCAAAGATGAGAGCAACCCGTGGAATGCAGAGCAGCTCCGGTGTTTTTACGCATAGAAGATGTCATTGATAAACAAGAACGACGACGGCAATAAAAACCTATGAGTTATGACCCTCTAAACCCAAAACATGAGGCCACAGGTCGGGTTTCTTGGGTCAACTCGACGATATGTAGAATATGTCATGATTTTCCGCTCGGGGGCTTCGACCTTCGAGTCGTTATAAAGAAACATAAATATTACTGAGATCATGTATTCATGTCTTCTCACGAGTTACTACGAGGTTGTTCAAAACCCTATATTCGACAAGAAAAAACACAGCTAGCAGAAACACGAAAGAAAATCAACACCAAGAGAAAACACACCTCGGAACGCTGATAGTTCCTCTGGTCTATTACTGAACACAATAGCATAAAACAAAGTTCGTTACATCTATTTATTACATAAAGCGGGCCAAAGGAGCACAAGTCAGAGGATTACATCAAGAAGAAAGTAACATCCACTGGAAATGCACTTCAGCTTCATACTTCCTCTGGCACTGAGTGCAGTCATAGATCTTCACGTCAAACTTCGACGTACCACAATGGTAGTTGAAGAGCATGAAAAACCCTTGATGCAGCTCGTGGTCCTCTGCAAATTGGGGCCAGCCACCCCTGAAGTACATCTCACCATGGCCATCGTAGTACACCTCCACTTCATACGGAGTTCCTCCTCCAGATTGTTCATGGAGGATAGCCTCTCAAAGCTCGCGCCCGTCCATGAACTGAGTAAATTTCAGAGGAACATGCTGCTGCTCACGGCATTGAGCACCAGCAATAACGAAGAAAGAGAAAGTTTTGATAGGAGGAGGAGAGGCATTGCGAGGAGTAGCGCTTGCAACTTGGGAAACACCAAAAGATGGTTTGGGCTTGTTCTTACTTCCCAAGGGGCGGCCGAGGCGCTGCTTCATAGATGCAGATGACGATGAATCCACCAGAGAAACGTCCTTTGGTTTGTTCTTACTGCTGCATGGACGGCCACGCCCCCGTTTCTCTCCATCGCGGCACCGGTGTCAAGGTCGACAGCACCGGCATCCGCCATGGGAAGGTTGTGCTTGAAGGAGAGAAACCCTAGATGAGATTTGAAGGAGGAAGACGATGCAGCAGAGAAATCTCACAATGAAGGGATTAGGGTTTTCCCTGGCAAGCTAGCGTACCTTATTTATAAGTAACCCTTTGTGGGCCTTTATGAATTACGGGTCCAATTAAAGTTACAGGCTTTGACATTTTGTCCAAAAGAGAGAAAGGAACAGCGGAAAAATATCTAAAGGAAAAAAGAAGAAATTCGCAATCCTCCAAAGAGAACAAGCGATGCAGAAGAAAAATATTTGAGTCTATAAAAGGTTGCAAGCACCCCCTTATATCCTCGGGGGCTACTACCATCGGGAGCGCTTGGCGCGCACCCGACGAATTAGCATAAGAATACTACAGCTGGGAAGATGAGAAGACAATATATTTGAGCCTATACCCGAAAAACTTTCGACTATAGCCTCGGGGGCTAATCTCATCCGGAGCACTGGTCGTGCACCCGATGACAATGGACAACATTGGTTAATGATCAAGAATATCATCGACTACTTTGTCAACAAAAATCTTCGACTATATTGTCAACAAAATAACATCGATTACTCTCATCGGGAGCTATTCACGATTATTTGAAGGAAGAGTAACTCGAAGATTTTGCACACTTCAACAGTCAAACAAGGCTTGCAAGGAAAAATTAATGATTCTCAGGCTAAGTCATCGCGACGAAGCTTGAATTCTGTGGTCATAAAAGATCATGAAGGTAAGACCCCAGGATCTGTCCTGTTTGGCCTAGTATACGCACCTGAATGCGCTCTGCTAGTAACTTTCTGTGTCTACGACATGAAGAAAATCTCGGTGGACGCACTGGGTACCCTGAGAATTACTGGAACTCTTTCTTTGTAAGTCCTAAATGCGGCAAAATATTGGGTTAGACCAGGTACCAGACTCAAGTCCAAGGGGATTGAGTTTGAAGTAGGTGACAAGTATCTGCTCCGGCAGTTAATGGCCTCTTGATCTGTCAGAGTTGTCAGGCTTGTTAACCAAAAACCCATGCGAAATAATATAATGAAAATTGCTTAATTGAGTACAGGGGAAAGAAGAAGTCCGTTAAGCTAGGCCCAAGTATAGTCATAGTCGAAGTATGAGTCAATATCGTATATAGACATTGTAATATGTATCGGACCCGACCGGTTTCTTGAGACCTGGCCACCTATATATAGGGGCCAGGAGAGGCCGGCCAGGGACAGATTGAGAGTAAGCCAAATTCACCGCCACGTTTATTCTCGATACACGCCTTGTTTGACTGATCTTTACCTTTGAGTTCATCTGACGCCCTATTCCCACGATCCTAAGTCCTTCATCTTGGACATTTTTTGAGTTAACCCTCATCAGGGTGTGTTGGGGACACAAGAGACTTCTTGTATCTTAATTGCAGGGTTGCTTGAGAGGGATACCTTTGACCTCTTCCTCCCTGAGTTCGATAAATCTTGGGTGATCCACTTAAGGGAAACTTGTTGCTGTTCTATAAACCTCTGCACTTGGAGGCCCAACATTGTCTATAAGAATAGAAGCGTTCGTAGACATCACAACCCTGCAATTAAGATACAAGAAGTCCCTTGTGTCCCCAATACACCCAATACACTTGTCATATGTATAGGTGCACTAGTTTGGCGAAGAGATAGTGAAATACAAGTAATATGGATGATTATAAGTGGTAATTGCAATCTGAAATAAAAATCGCTGCAAGCAAACATGTAGCAGAACAGGTTGTAAATGGTGTTTCAATGCTTAGAAACATGGCCTAGGGAACATACTTTCACTAGTGGGCACTCTCAACAAAGATAACGTAATTGAACACATAAATATCATTCTTCACTATGCTACACTAAACTACTCTCTGGTTGGATAACAAACACTAATCATGAGTAGGACTACAAAGCACTCCTTAAAGTTCGCATTCCCCAAACTAGATCGCCCCACACCATCACCTTGAGCGCACTAGATGGTTCCAACAAATACCACAATTTATAGAGACATCCAACTCAGATCATAACTCATGATAAGTATTACTGTAAAATTTAGCCTAAGAGACACACATAATGCACACACTATCACCTTCACATCATGGTACAAGGTGTCTCGGAGATTACAATAGTAAAACCACTTGAGTAGCATAATAGATGAAGAGCAACATCTAACAATTCAACTAGATACAAAGCTCATGATCACATATAGATCACATCATAGGAGAGAGAGATGAACCACATAGCTACCGGTAGAGCCCTCATCCCCGGGGGAGAACTACTCCCTCCTCATCATGGGAGACAACAACGTCGATGGAGATGGCTGTGGAGTCGATGGAGATGGCTCCGGGGGCAATTCCCCGTCCTGGCAGGGTGCCGAAACAGATACTTCTGTCCCCTGAATCTCATCTGCGATGGTGGCGGCACTGCAGAACTTTATTTGGAAAAACGTCGATTTTTTTAGGGTTTTCCCGTCGGAGACTTTTTATAGGCGGAGGCACAATGTCAGAGGGCACCCAGGGGCCCCACACCATAGGGTGGCGCGGCCAGGGCGGCACCCGCACCACCACCTGGTGTGGCTGCCTCCTGGCCCTCCTCCGTCTCTGCTTTGGACTCCGTCTCATGTCGGGGAAATAGGAACTTCAGGTTTCGTTTCGTCCAATTCCGAGAATATTTCCTGGGTAACTTTTCTGAAACACAATAATAGCAGAAAACAGGAACTGGCACTGTGGCATCTTGTTAATAGGTTAGTACCAGAAAATGCATAAAAACGCCATGAAGTGTAAACAAAACACAAAGTGATTGGTGTAAAAACAAGCATGGAGCATCAAAAATTATAGATACGTTTGCAACGTATCAAGCATCCCCAAGCTTAACTCCTGCTCGTTCTCAAGTACGTAAGTGATAACAAAATAATAATTTTTGTGGTGACATGCACCCAACACAATCTTGGTCAAGTCTATGTAAAGCATTGCTAGCTAAGATCAAAGTACTCTAAACATGGGCATAAAAGATATAATTCTAACTATAGAACTTAGCAACCATGTTACAACATGAAAAGTAACACAAACAAAAGATCATTAATAATAATGTATTGAAAGGTATTTGTTTGTTTGAAGCATAGAGAGAACATAACAAAGTGGTATTCAGCTTGTCCCTCATGGAGTACCAAAACATAAATGCATAGGACACCTTCAAGTTCAAGAGGGTGACTAGATACAAATAATTTGAGAACAAACAATACCATAATCATGAATCAATCAATAATAAACTTTGGGACTATGCACATTATACTCAGAATGACAACTATGCTCTCTTAATCGGTGCATAAAGATAGAAGATGAAGACTCAACATAAAAGTAAAAGAAAGGCCCTTTGCAGAGGGAAGTAGTGATTGCAAGTTTTATAAACCTTCCAAAAATTATGGTACTTATTAGCTTTGAGCTCTCATTGCCCCTATCATAGGCATCTTGAGTGGTTAAGGTTAATGTGAGTGCAAATATGAGATATATGCTTGACAAGTCATAAGTTGAAAATCTCATGTCCCTTGAATACGAGTACCTAAACCATGCTAATCGACTTAGGTCCCAAGTAAGTTCTTGTCATTGTAAGCATACATGTATCATTGAGAACGCCAATGGGGTACCTCCTGCCCGATGATATGGAAACTGTCCCACATCAAAATGACAAGACAAACAGACAGTGAACACCTCGTCATCTCTTTTATTTACCATTGGGTATAACTTTTTATTTTGAGATGCGTCGTCGAATGTCCACTATGGTTATGCTGTAAATTTCCACCATGAATGATGGATGGTTGAGATTAGCAGCCCAGGCGTTTCTCTAACACATATACAAACTCCATGAACTCACAAGTTTCCAACTCCTTTCACACAGATAAACATCCAAAAACAAAAGATCATGATATCAACTAAATAGAAATAAGTGCAATGTTGAAAGCGTGCCCCATGACAGCATGGCTGCGCTAACTCCCAACTTACAACTTGCAAGCATAAAATCATTATAAGAGAGCCACAATGGTCAAGTTTATTAAGTGCAAGAAAGTAAATAAGCCATCAAGTTCGTGAGAGCTTTACTACTCCCTCCGGCCCGAAATACTCTTTGTGTACCATTCATTAAACCATTTTTTACAAAAATGTCCTCCCATGTGTCAATCTTCTAAATCCAGATCCTCTAATTCAAAATCACGGATGCTCTGCTAGCTCCGCCATACGTCCTCCGTCCTCCGTCCTCCCACACGCCACCTTCCGCTACTCCCACACCATGGAGAAGGGGTAGCCTGCGGCCACCACCTAGGTCCTCGCCCGGATCGAGCCAGCATCTCATCCCGGGCAGGACGTGCTCCGGTTCCTCCTGCCAGCATCTCACGGATCGAGCCAGTAGAGCTTCCTCCCGCCAGCATCTCACAGATCGAGCCAGCAGCTCATCCCAGCAGGACGTGCTCCCGATTCCTCCCGCCAGCAGCTCGTCCCGGCAGGACGTGCTCCCGCTTCCTCCCGCCAGCAGCTCGTCCCGGCAGAACCTGCTCCCGCTTCCACCCGCCAGTATCTGCTCCCGCATCCTCCCGCCAGGACCTCCTCCGGCCAACTAACACAAACCGCAGCTCGCCGGGGTCACCTGAAACTGCAGCTCCACGGCGTCGCCGGAAACTGCAACTCGTCGGCATCGCCGCCGGACACCGCAGCTCACCGGCGTCACCGAACACTGGAGCTCTTTGGCGTCGCCGGACACTGCAGCTCGTCGGTGTCGCCGGAGACTACAGCTTGTTGGCATCGCCGGACACCGCAGCTCATCGGCGTCGCCGGACACCGCCTCAGCCGCCAAGATGGACATTGATTTGAACTTCAGTCCTCCGCAAGGCGAGGATGATGGAGTACCTGAAGATGTACAAGAACATGGTCAGGATGACAATGTGGGCGATGAAGCAGCAGGTAAATTTGATGATTCTTATTTTAGTATAGGAGCGCTCTCCAAGTCATTGCTAGTTGCTTAACACTTCATTGCAAGAGAAATGAGCTGCAAGAAAGACAGGCTACAGCTTCAGAATATGGATTTTCATGGTCTTCCTCTTGAGAAAAAGAACAAAGAGAAGATCAACATGAACAACCATGTTACATATCTAACAAGATGTAGAGATTATCATTCCTACAATTATGATACTCTATATATATTTATAGCAAACAGACAGAGTATGATTGCCCCCCAAAGCAATTGGGGCATATCTTTATTTACCCCAATCTTAGAAACATAGAATAGGATGGAAATGTCTGTTTACAGCAACACAAGCCATGCCGGCTACCATGGAGTGAAGTGAGAGTACAAATATAAGATGTGCTCACAAAATGATGCGTCCACTAGAGAAGATCTACATATTATTATACCCTACAAGATTCGATAGAAGCAGGTGAAAAACAGCACTAAAAAGTTCCAGTGGTTGCATACCATTAGATGAGTATGTCTGTTGAGCACCCATATTCTTCTTGTTAGCTGCAGGCCCTATCCTCATATGTCTCGAAGACAACTGCACTCCATTCAGCAGCCAAATCACCAACAAATATGTTGTGATCAGAACCATCATCACCACGCTTGTCACCAGCGCTAGCAGAAGCCCAGTTTAGCTTAAAAACCATAACCCTCAGGCTGTCCAGTTGATTTGTTGCGGATAACTTTCACTGAGATGACCTGCAATTTCTAGAGAGCATTAATAGCCATACAGAAAAAAGTAGAAGCAGGCAGGTTAGTACAGAGTGGGTTCAAGATATAAGCTAGATGTAATACCATGATCTGCAGCATACATAAGTTATTTTGTTGTTAATTATCATGAGCATGCAAATATTAATTGAACTACTCTTGTTGCAGGTTTTGAGCGTCGTAGCCATGCTGATCTGCCAGAGACACACAAATTTGGGGCATTGGCAAGGTCATGTTCTTGACTGCAGTTGCGAGGCCAAGATTTGATGAATCTAAAGATAAAAAAGTATTGTTTGATGGAAAGCTTGGGGTATGGGCATTCGTTACAGAAACTCCAGCAAAAAACAACTCAAAGAACAGACTCAAGGGCACTATTGAGCTTAAATCACTCGTTGTTACACGTGACATGATGAGAGAGTACCTTTTAGAGAAGGTCATCCCCGCTATCCACGCCCGGTGGCCAGACGATGATGAAATCATATTCATCCAGCAGGACAATGCTAGAACCCATGTTAAAGGGGATGATCTTGCATTTCAATCTGCCGTAAAAGAATCGGGGCTTCAGATCCAACTGGTTCAGCAACCCCCTAATTCACCCGATATGAATGCCCTGGACCTTGGCTTCTTTAGCTCCATCCAGTCACTCACACTTCTCGACGCTCCTAATACTCTCGAAGAACTAATACAATCCGTTGAACGAGCCTATGATGGTTATGATGTCAAGAAGCTGAACCGAGTGTTTGTAACTTTGCAGTCATGTTTGGTGGAAATTATGGAAGACCAAGGTGGCATGGGATATAAGATCCCACACATGGGCAAGGAAAAGTTGCAAAATGAGGGTGAGCTTCCTATGGCTCTAAGTGTTGATGCCCAGCTCTATCAGAGAACCTTGGAGATCATAGCTGGCCACGAAAGTAACCTAGACAGTAGCTTGGTTGAAGAAGGCACTAGAGGAAAAGGTACTAAAAGGAGAAGACACATGGGCAAGGAAAAGTTGCAAAATGAGGGTGAGCTTCCTATGGCTCCAAGTGTTGATGCCCAGCTCTATCAGAGAACCTTGGAGATCATAGCTGGCCACGAAAGTAACCTAGACAGTAGCTTGGTTGAAGAAGGCACTAGAGGAAAAGGTACTAAAAGGAGAAGACACATGGGCAAGGAAAATTTGCAAAATGAGGGTGAGCTTCCTATGGCTCCAAGTGTTGATGCCCAGCTCTATCAGAGAACCTTGGAGATCATAGCTGGCCACAAAAGTAACCTAGACAGTAGCTTGGCTGAAGAAGGCACTGGAGGAAAATGTACTAAAAGGAGAAGACACTAAAGGAATAGGCACTAAAAGGAAAATACACCAACGGAAAAGGCACCTTATATTGTTCATTGTGTATAAAAATATATTGCTGTGTTATGTTTTGTCTCTTGCATTTATATACTGCAAGGTTACCATATGAATTGACATGGAAAAGTATCCTAGACAACAGCTTATACTGTGATATATTGTTGTGTTCTGTGTAAATGCTCATGCTCTGTTAGTTAAATGATCCATATGTTACAGCTCCATTCATTTGTAACACAAGGATAGACCCTTAAAAAAATAGATGAAGTAAACGAAAAACAAATCTCACAGGAATTGGGTGTAGAACAGAAGGCCACGCCCACCGCGTCATGTCATTCTATCAGTTAGTTCTCGTGGAAAAAACAGAGCAAAAATCCAATCCAATCCAATCTTGCAGCATTTTGCATCGGGAGCTCTGAATGATGGTTACCTGCGCCTGGCAGCACGCGGCGTCGAGGGCCCTGGCGAGCGGCAGCACCGGCTCGGTCAGCTGCGCATCCAGCTGCTCCCTGCACCGCTCGATGCCCTCGGCCAATCGGCTCCTCCGCACCACGAGCTCGTCCGCGCGCCCGGAGCAAGTCCCGCCGCCGCCGCATCTCGTCCAGCGCCGCGCCCTGCCTCGCCGACTCCCTTCTCGCCTGCGCCAAGCCCACGCAGCGTTTGAGATCAGCACGACAACAAGGGGACGACGAGCAGACCACAGCAAGGCAAAGCAAAGCGATTATGGGCGTTCGTACCTCGAGCGCGGCCTCGAGGCGGCGCGTCAGTTCCACCCACGCCTCCGCCGCGGCGTCGAGCTCCGTGGCGAGGCGGGCCCGGATATCCGGCCATGCGGCCGGTGGTGGGCGTGGCTCCACGCGGCCCGTCCGTCAGGCGCGAACTGCTCGGGGCTCATGTAGGCAGCCCCGTCTTGCACGGGTTCGTGGCAAGCGCAGGCGGCGAGCCGCCGAAGAGCAGATCGAGAAAAAAATTCGATCTTGATCTAGCGAAGAGCAGAACGAGGAGGGAGATGAGGCAGCAGCAGATCACCGTGGCAGCACCGTGGCAGAAGCAACGCACTGCGGCGTGGGGCGGAGCGAGGCGGCGGCGGAGTGCGGTGGCGCGTGGCTCAGGCAGATCGAGCGTCGCGGAGAGTGAGGATTGAGGATGAAGAATGGGGAGTGAGATTTGGTCGGGAGGAAGAGCCAGGAGAGGGACGGTGGGGTTTGTCGGTAATAAGTGTGGGTGGTTTCTGTAAAACTTGCACCGCGAAGGGTATTTCGGGTCGGAGGGAGTAACTAATTTTCTCATAACAAAAAATTTAATTTGGAAGATAGATAAAAGCATGATGAATATACTTGGAATAGAAAAATGCTAATAGGTAGATATGGTGGACACATTGGCAAACTTTAGTTTTTGGAAGTTGGATGCACGAGTAGAGCTCATACTCAGTACAGGTGAAGGCTAGCAAAAGACTGGGAGCGACCAACTAAGAGAGCAATAACGACCATAATCATGCATAGCGACAAAACATTATTATTCAAAGCATAAAGTGATATTACAATTCAAAACTAAATGATCATAGAGGCTTGAGGCGATTGGTTTATAGTCATAACATGGTGCAAGCATGCGCCAAGTCAACCCAAATAAAGCATCAAAGGAGAATACCACAATATTATGCTTCTACATGATAAAAACAATGCATGATTCTTTCAATGGCACATTAAGCACTCTCAGTTATTTGAGACAAGTCATGCTACAACAACTACTACTAAGCATATAATCAAAATAATATCTAGCATGACATGCTAAAGTCTAAGCCATAGTCTAAACAAGCTCCCTTTTGCACCACTATAAGCATGAAACATTTTCCTCTTTTCCAACACCAATCGACCAATTTGAAACAACTCTCAAGGATGAAAAGCAACAAAGACCAGACGTCTAAACACACCTAGCTACAAAGAACTAACAAGTTCTAAACAAAAACGGAGGCAAAAAATAAAAGCTAAACGCAGTACTAGAAAAAGAGAACACTCATTGAACGATAAGAGTGAAAACTAGATTGTTCTAGGCAATGAAAATGGAGCGTGTCTCTCTCCGAAACAAATATGTTGTGATCCAACCATTTACTGTAGCAAACAAAACAAAAGAAAACTGAAAGCAAAAATAAAGACGCTCTAAGAAAAACACATAGCATATGAAGCAATAAAAATATAGTGTCTTGAAAGATGACCTGATATTTTTGTTGATGAAGAAGAGGGTGCCATGGGGCATCCCCAAGCTTTGACGCTTGTACTTATTGGATATTTCTTGGGGTGACATAGGCATTTCCAAGCTTAAGCTTTTGTCAATCTTTCATCTCATCTCATCATTCTCCTTTCCCTACACTTGAAAACTTCCTTCATACAAAAATTCACACAATTCTCATTAGCAACATTAGTGTATGCAAGATAGTAGATCCACTTTTGGTTCAGTTTCGACTCAAGTACAACACATATTAACACATTAACTACTGTAGCAACTTCTCTCAAAAGTTCCGTGATCAAAAGAACTCAAAAAGAAAGAGATCAAGAGGCAAATGCAAATAGTGGCAGAAATCTGTCAAAACAGAACAGCAGGTAAAGATTGATTTTTTCGAAAATCTTCTGTTGTTCAAATCTAAAAGTGAAAAACTAATAACTGTTAGATAATAACATGGGGCATGTGCACAAGAAATCACAGATCAAAATGACGTTCTAGGAATTTTCAAGAATTTTTACAGCGAAGGACAGAAATCTGTTTCGGGACAGCAACTTCCCCAAATCTTACCTTCTTCCAAGTAGAGGCTATTCTTCGCACAAAAATGAAATAAAAAGGATAAGGAGAGGTCATTACAGTAGTAACAACTTCCAAGACTCAACAAAAAGAAAAAATACTGAAAGAAAACATGATGGGTTGTCTCCCAAAAGCTCTTTCTTTATAGCCATTAAGATGGGCATAGTGATTTTAAAAGATGCTCATGCAAGCGCTAGAAAAGAGCTTGATGCAAAAGAGAGCATCAAAAAGAAAATACGAAACACTTTTAAATCTAAACCACTTCCTATGAAAAATAATCTTGTAAAGAAACAAGTCATGAAAGCACAAAGCAACAAGCATAGGAAAGCAAAACAAGTGCAACTTCAAGATTTTCAACATAAAGAGGGGAAACTTAACATTGTTGAGATGCATAAAACCATGTTTCCCTCTCTCATAATAACTTTCAGTAGCATCATGAATAAAATTAACAATATAACTATCACATAAAACATTCTTATCATGAACCACATGCATAAAAGAATTAATACTCTCCACATAAACATAGTCATTCTTATTAATTGTAGTGGGAGCAAATTCAACAAAATAGCTATCATTATTATTCTCATCACCATAATCATCAAAAATAGGAGGCATATTGTAATCATAACTAATTTTCTCCTCAATAGTAGGTGCACTGAAAATATCATGCTCATCAAAACCAGCTTCCCCAAGCTTAGACTTTTCCATAGCATTAGCAATAATGGTGTTCAAAGAATTCATAAAAATAACATTGCTATTAGCATACAAATAAAGTTCCATAGGTTTTTAAATTTTCTCTTCAAACACTTCATGTCCTAACTCAAGATAAATACTATAAAGCTCTCTAATTTTATTGTTGTTTTCCATTAAGCCTAACTAGTGAAAATAAAAATAAGAAACAAAAAGATAAAATTGCAGAATCTAAAGGAAATAACTTTGAGCACTCACACACCAGTAATAGTACTAGAAGATAGCTTAGTAGCCAGAGGATGTGAGTACCTTTTATCTTACCTCCCCGGCAACGGCGCCAGAAAAGATCTTGATGTCTACGAACGCTTCTATTCTTGTAGACAATGTTGGGCCTCCAAGTGCAGAGGTTTGTAGAACAACAACAAGTTTTCTTTAAGTGGATCACCCAAGGTTTATCGAACTCAGGAAGGAAGAGGTCAAAGGTATCCCTCTCAAGCAACCATGCAATTAAGATACAAGAAGTCTCTTGTGTCCCCAACACACCCAATACACTTGTCAGATGTATAGGTGCACTAGTTCGGCGAAGAGATAGTGAAATACAAGTAATATGGATGACTATAAGTGGTAATTGCAATCTGAAATAAAAATCGCTGCAAGCAAACATGTAGCAGAACGGGTTGTAAACGGTGTTTCAATGCTTAGAAACAAGGCCTAGGGATCATACTTTCACTAGTGGACTGATGGCGCGGTGATGATGGTGCCAGAAAACTTATTGGCTTGTAGTAAATGACCGGCCAGTTGGTAAACCCCAAGAGAAGGTTTTGATGAATATAGCAGCAAGTTTTCCCTCAGTTAAGAACCAAGGTATATCGATCAGGAGAAAAGCAGACAATAATGACTGAAGGTGATGCTTGCTAGTTTGCGACAGCTTCAGACAATTTATATGTGGCGCCTCGTCCAAGCTTTGCTTGCTAGCTGCAACGCGGAACCTGCACACAACACAACCAAGTACTTTGCTCCCAACTTGCGATGAGGTTGTCAATCTCACCGGTTTGCTTGAAACAAAGGTTATGAGCGTATCGAATGGAAAACAGTAGAAGTATGCGAGTAAAGTAAACAGGTGATAGCAATATGATGGAAATAGGACCGGGGTCCACAGTTCACTAGTGGTGTCTCTCCATAAGATAAAATAACACATGTTGGGTAAACAAATTACAGTTGGGCAATTGATAGAATAAAGATAACGTGATATGTCAAGAAGATCACTATGAGATTTACTCTGGGCATTACAACAAAATACATAGACCGCCATCCAACTGCATCTATCACTACTAGGAAAACAGCTATAGATAGGAGTGTTACCCGTAGCGCATTTTAAAAACGGTGCGCTGTGGGTATATACCCGTAGCGCACCAAGCGCTGTGCGTTGTGGATATTGTGGTTACCCGTAGCGCATGCCTATTTCCAATGCGCTACGGGTAATATGGGCTCCGGTGGGCAGGACTCCCTCAACTTACTCGTAGCGCACGATTGAAGCATTGGAACTGTGGTGCGCTACGGGTATATTTTGTTGCAATTTTGCCCCGCCACACACCCCCCCCCCCCCCCCCCCCCGTGGATCGCCTTTCTAGTCTTTTGAAAAATTAAAGAAAATGATAACAGGTTTGAAAATTTTCAAAAAATGAGATTTAGTTATGTTATGTGAACTAGTAAGTTTCCAAAGGGAAGATGCAGTTTTTTGATGTTTTAGTTTTTGGTGCGAAATAAATTACGAAATTCGAAACACTTACCCGTAGCGCATAGGTGAAGTGGTGCGCTACGGGTAAGTGAGAATCTTCTCACACATCCAATGGCTCACAACGCTTCCAAACAAACACACATCCGTGGCATTATCAATGAAGGCTTCTGATTGGTCGAGAGGGGGTCACGTGGATCCAACCTCTCTTTGTCCTTATCTCACCTCCCCTCTCTCTCTTCTTCATCCATATCTCACCTCATATTTCTTTTCTCTCTCTCTCTCTCTCTCTCATACACATACATAAGCATGAGAAGATCCTCTCCGACGAGCACTCCGGCCAAGTTTTTCTCCGGCGAGCTCCTCCCCGGCAAGCTTCTTCGTGATGACCTTCTCTCCGACGAGCTCCTCTTCGACGACCTCCTCCCCGACGACCTTCTCTCCGGCGAGCTCCTCTCCGGCGACCTCCTCCCCGATGACCTTCTCTCCGGCGAGCTCCTCCCCAACCACCTCCTTCCCAATGACCTCCTCTCTGGCGACCTCTTCTCCGATGAAGTCCTCTCCGGCGACATCCTCTCCGGCGACCTCCTTCCCATTCTCCTCTTTGATGGCAGCTCCTCTCCGGTGACCTCTCCGGTGACCTCTCCGGCGACCTCTCCGGCGGCCTCTCCGGCGACCTCTCCGGCGACCTCTCTGGCGACCTCTCCGGCGGCTTCTCCGGCGGCCTCTGCGGCCTCTCCGGCGGCCTCTGCGGCCTCTCCGGCGGCTTTTTTTTGAATTTCGAAAAAAATACCCGTAGCTCATCGGCCCTAGTGCGCCACGAGTACGTAAAAAAATCATTTTTTTGGAATTTCAAAAAAAATACCCGTAGCGCACGGACCACGTTACCCGCAGCGCATGGGCTGGTGCGCTACGGGTAAGTAAATTACCCGTAGTGCACCAGACCATGCGCTGCGGGTAATTAATTACCAGTGGCGTGGTACCCGCAGCGCCGAGCCATGCGCTACGGGTAGCAAAAACACGTGCGTTGCGGGTAGCCTTTTCCCTAGTAGTGTATGACTAATAATCCACTCACGGGGATATCGTCTGAACACCCCATGAGTATTAAGTTGCGAACAACAGATAATTGCATTAATCAAAGTGTGTAATGTAAACAAAGCATATGCCCTTGAGCATATGAATGTTGTTTTCTCCCTAGTAGCAACAGCACATCTACAACCTTAGAGGTTTCTGTCACTCCCCCGGGTTAAATAGAGGCATGAACCCACTATCGAGCATAAATACCCCCTCTTGGAGTCACTAGCAACTACTCGGCCAAGATAGCTACTAACAACGGAGAGCATGCAAGATCATAAACAACATAGAGATAACATAAGATATATTTTAGTATAGCAACTCAATCATAACACCAATATTTATCGGATCCCAACAAACCAAACATGTAGAATTACATAACGGTGATCTCAATCATGTAGGGCAGCTCATGAGATCTAAACATGAAGCACATGGTGGAGAAGACAACCATCTAGCTACTGCTATGGACCCATAGTCCAAGGTAGACTACTCACTCATCGCTCCGGAGGCAAGCATGGCGATGAAGAAGACCTCCGGTGGCGATTCCCCTCTTCGGCAGGGTGCCGGGAAGAGCTTCTGGACCCTCTCGATCTCGGGTCGAGGACGGCGGCGGATCGCGATGTGTTTCTGGAAAATTGATCGGGTACTTAGTTTTTCCCGTCGGGGGGTCTTTATAGGCGAAGGGACTATGTCAGAGGTGGAGCCACGTGGCCTCACGCCTGGCTGGCGCGGCCCCTGTGGCTCCCTACTACTCTCCTTCGGATCTCTGGAAGCTCCCGGACAAAATAAGACTTCAGGAACTTGTTTCGTCCAATTCCGAGAATATTTCCTGTGTATCACTTCTGAAACACAAAAACAGCAGAAAGCAGGGAACTGGCAGTGTGGCAACTTGTTAATAGGTTAGTTCCGGAAAATGCATAAAAGTGCCACGAAGTGTAACGAAACAGTAGGCAAATGGTGTAAAAACAAGCATGGAGCATCAAAAATAATAGATACGTTGGAGACGTATCAAGCATCCCCAAGCTTAACTCCTGCTCGTCCTCGAGTAGGTAAGTGATAACAAAAGAATAATTTTTTAGGTGACATGCACCTACACAATCTTGATCATATATGTAAGCATTTGTGAGCTGTGATCATAAGAACTTAAAACATGGGCATGAAGATATAATCTTGACAATAAGAACTTAGCAACCATGTTGTAAACATGCAAATGAACACAAACAAAAGATCATGAAAATGAAACAATGAAAGTCAAACGTGTGTTCAAATCATAAGGAAAAACATACAAATGGTTTTCAGCTTGTCCTTCAAAGAGAGCAAAACATAAATGCATAGGACACCTTCAAGTTTAAGAGGGCGACTAGATACAAATAATTTAAGAACAATTGAAACCAACAATATGAATCAATCAATGAAAACTTTGGGACAATGCACATTATACTAAGAATGACAACTATGCTCTCTTAATGGTGCATAAAGATAGAAGGTGGTGACTCAACATAAAAGTAGAAGAAAGGCCCTTCGCAGAGGGAAGCAGTGATTGCAAGTTTTATAACCTTCAAAAATTATGTTACTTACCGGCTTTGAGCTCTCATTGCCCCCATCATAAGCATCTTGAATGGTTAGAGTTAATGCGAGAACAATTATGATGCATATGCTTGACAAATCATAAGTTGAAAACCTCGTGTCCCGTGAATACGAGTACCCAAACCTCATGCTACTTTACTTAGAGTCCCAAGCAAGGGTCTTGTCATTGTAAATATATGCATATCATTGAGAACCGCCAATGGGGTACCTCCGTTCCCGATGACATGGAACAAGCCCACATCAAAATGACAGGACAAGCAGACAATGAACACCTCGACATCTCTTTTATTTGCCATTTGTTTAGCTTTTTATTGTGAGATGCGTCGTCGAATGTTCACCATGGGTATGCTGCAAATTTCCACCATGAATTATGCATGGCTTAGATTAGCGGCCCGGCGTTTCCCTAACACATATACAAACTCCATGATCCCCACAAGATTCCCAATTCATTTCACACCGCGGGCATCCATAAACAAAAGATCACGATATCAACTCAAATAAGAAGTGCAATGTTGAAAGCTTGCCCATGACTGCATGGCTGGGCTAGTCTCCAACTTACAACTTGCAAGCATAACAACTCAACATAAGAGACCACAATGTCAAAATTTTAAGAATAGGAAAAAGTAAAGTGTGCCTTCCGGTTCGTGAGAGCTTTACTGACCGAATTTCGCATAACACTGGTAAGAGTTTAATTTGAAGAGAAAATAAAAGCAAGTCAAATTTACTTGGAATAGCAAATTGCTAGTAGGTATGTATGGTGGACACTTTGGAAGACTTTGGCTTTTAGGAGTTGGATGCACGAGTAGAGCTCATACTCAGTACAAGGCGAGGGCTAGCAAAAGACTGGGAGCGACCAACTAAGAGAGCAATAATGGCCATAATCATGCAAAGCGACAAAGCGACATTAAAAGAAGCATAAGATGGCATCAAAAGTCAAAAACTAAATGATCATAGAGGCTATTGGCGACTTTGTAAGAGTCTAACATGTGTGAGCATGCGCCAAGTCAACCCAAATAAAACATCAAGGAGAAAACCAAAATAATGCTTCCATACAATAAAAACAACGCATGATTTTTTCAGAGGCTCATTAAGCAATCTCAGTTATTTGAGGCAAGTCATGCTACAGCAAAACCACTAATCATACTATCAAAAAGACATCAAGCATGACATGAAAAAGCCTAAGCCGCAGTCTACACAAGCTCCTTCTTGTACCACTATTTTGCATAAAGCTTTTTCTCTTTTCCAACACCATTTGAATTTTTTTAAAGACACCTCTTTTGATGAAAACCAATAAATATCAGAGGCAAAAATACACCTTGATGAAAAGATATGACAAGGTCTGAATGCAAATCAAGGTGAAAACGAAAACCAAAAGCAGTAGCGGAAAAAGAAGAGCACCCGGTGAAATTGTAAGAATGAAAAACGGAGTGTTCTTGGCAAATGAAAACAAGTACATCTCCTCCAAAGGAAATTTGTTGGGGTCCAACCATTTATTGAAGCAAATAAAACTAAACTAACTAAGAAAACTAAAACAATTAACGCTCCAAGAAAAACATATAGTGCATGAAGCAATAAAAATATAGTGTTTTGAAAGGTGACCTGATTTTTGTCGATGAAGAAGGGGTGCCTCGGGGGCATCCCCAAGCTTTGACGCTTGTACTTCTTGGATATTTATTGGGGTGATGCATGGGCATACCCAAGCTTGAGCTTTTTTCCATTCTTCAACTCATCTCATCATTCTCCAATCCCTACACTTGAAAACTTCCTTCATACAAAACTAAACACAATTCTATTAGCAACATTAGTGT
Source organism: Dactylis glomerata (assembly GCA_007115705.1). Classification (NCBI taxonomy): domain Eukaryota; kingdom Viridiplantae; phylum Streptophyta; class Magnoliopsida; order Poales; family Poaceae; genus Dactylis; species Dactylis glomerata. The sequence continues at coordinate 713,458 of QXEO01000050.1, forward strand.
AGCATAACATATAATCAACCTCGTTTTGCTTCAGGTTTCAACCCAAAACCACCACATATATAGCATATAATACTGTAGCAATTTCCCCAAAAGTTCCGTGATCAAAAGAACTCAAAAGAAAGCGATAAAGCGGCAAACACAAATATTGGCAGAAATCTGTCAAAACAGAACAGCTGACAAAGGCCGAATTTTTGAGGGGTTTTATGTTGCTCAAATCAAAAAGTGTTCAACTAACGAAAGCTTAGATATAACCTGGGTCATATGCACAAGAAACCTCAGGTCAAAAAGATATACAGAGAATTTATACGAATTTTTACGGTACAGCACCAAAAACAGTTTCAGGACAGCAACATCCCCAAATCTTTACCTCACTCGAATTAGAGGCTTCTCTTGGCACAAAAACAAAATAAACAAGATAAGGAGCAGTAATTACAGTATTAATGACTTCCAAGACTCAAATAAAATAAAAAGTACTGAAAATAAAAACATTGGGTTATCTCCCAAGAGTGCTTTTCTTTAACGCCTTTGAGCTAGGCGCAGAAAATTGCGAATCAAGTAACATCAAGTGATGAAGCATCAAGCTCATAATTTGCTCTAAGAATAGAGTCAAAAAGTAATTTCTTCCTTTTCGTAGGGAAGTGTTCCATACCTTTCTTGAGTGGGAATTGATATTTGATGGTGCCTTCTCTCATATCAATGATGGCACCTACAGTTCGAAGAAAGGGTCTTCCCAAAATAATAGGACATGAAGCATGGCATTCAACGTCCATAACAAGAAAATCAACGGGAACAAGGTAATTGTTAACCACAATAAGAACATCATTAATCCTTCCCAAAGGTTTCTTCTTAGCAACATCAGCAATAGGAACATCATAATAACACTTTTCAAGTGGCGGTAAATCAAGCATGTCATAAATTTTTCTAGGCATGATAGAAATACTAGCACCTAGATCACATAAAGCTTGGCAATCATAACCATTAACATGCATATCTATGATGGGTTCCCAACCATCTTCTAACTTCTTGGGAGCAGAAGCTTTCTGCTTCAACTTTTCATCCCTAATTTTCATGAGAGCATTGGTAATATGCTTAGTAAAAGCAACATTTAAAGAACTAGCATTGGGAGTCAAAGCAAGCTTTTGCAAGAACAAAATAACTTCAGATATATTGCAGCCATCAACATCAAAATCATTAAAAGAAATAGAGCTATCATCTCCCACACTCCAAAAAATTTCAGCACTCTTTTGAGAAAAAGTTTTGGCAGTTTTAGGCTTTTTAACACAAGGAGTGGTAGTTTTCTCTACACCAATCAAAGTAAGAGGATTGCTAGCATTAGGAACAACATCATTAGAGGTAGTAATGGCACATACCTTCATCTCTCTAGCCATCTCATCTTCTCTTTCCCACCTGGCATGCAATTCCGCTAACAATCTAATATTTTCATCAATCCCAACTTGAATAGCATTAGCAGTAGCAAAAACATTGTTCTCTTTCACATCATTAGGCAACACTTTTAATTTCAGAAGTTCAACATCATGAGCAAGGCTATCAACTTTAGAAGGAAGAATATCAATTTTGCCTAACTTTTCCTCAACAGACTTGTTAAAAGCAGTTTGCTTACCGATAAAGTCCTTGAGCATTACCTCAAGCTCGGAGGGCGCGGCCCTAGTGTTGTTGTAGGAATTACTGATACTCCAAGTTGATGTGGGAGATCAGAGGTCCTTGTGCGTGGTGAATGACCAGCCCATTGGGAACCACAAGAGGAAGGTATGATGAGTATAGCAGCTTGTTTTCCCTCAGTTAAGAAACCAAGGTTTATCGTTCAGGAGAAAAGCAGACAATGACGACTGAAGGTGATGCAGACTGGCTTAATAACACTCCAACAAGGGCGCCGTTTAACGATACTTGTTGACTCGTCTTCGGCCAGCAGCAACGCAGAACCTGCACACAACACAACCAAGTACTTTGTTCCCAACTTGCGATGAGGTTGTCAATCTCACCGGTTTGCTTGAAACAAAGGTTATGAGCGTATCGAGTGGAAAACAGTAGAGTATGCGAGTAAAGTAAACAGTGCGAGTAAAGTAAACATATAATAGCAATATGATGGAAATAGGACCGGGGTCCACAGTTCACTAGTGGTGTCTCTCCATAAGATAAATAACACATGCTGGGTAAACAAATTACAGTTGGCCAATTGATAGAATAAAGATAAACGTGATATGTCAAGAAGATCACTATGAGATTTACTCAGGGCATTACAACAAAATACATAGACCGCCATCCAACTGCATCTATGACTAATAATCCACTCCCGGGGATATCAATCCGAACACCCCAAGAGTATTAAATTGCGAACAACAGATAATTGCATTAAGCAAAGTGTGTAATGTAAACAAAGCATATGCCCTTGAGCATATGAATGTTGTTTTCTCCCTAGTCGCAACAGCACATCTACAACCTTAGAGGTTTCTGTCACTCCCCCAGGTTAAATAGAGGCATGAACCCACTATCGAGCATAAATACCCCCTCTTGGAGTCACTAGCAACTACTCGGCCAAGATAGCTACTAACAACGGAGAGCATGCAAGATCATAAACAACATAGAGATAACATAAGATAATATTCAGTACAGCAACTCAATCATAAATACCAATATTCATCGGATCCCAACAAACCAAACATGTAGAATTATATAACGGTGATCTCAATAATGTAGGGCAGCTCATGAGATCTAAACATGAAGCACATGGTGGAGAAGACAACCATCTAGCTACTGCTATGGACCCATAGTCCAAGGTAGACTACTCACTCATCGCTCCGGAGGGAAGCATGGCGATGAAGAAGACCTCCGGTGGCGATTCCCCTCTCCGGCAGGGTGCCGGGAAGAGCTTCTGGACCCTCCCGATCTTTGGGTCGACGGCGAAGGCGGATCGCGATGTGTTCTGGAAAAGTGATTGGGTCCTTAGGTTTTTTCCATCGGGGGGTCTTTATAGGCGAAGGGGCGATGTCAGAGGATGGCCCAGGTGGCCTCACACCTTGGTGGCGCGGGCCAGGGGCTGGCCGCGCCAACTATGCGTGTGGGCCCCTGGTGGCCCCTCTCCTTCTCTCCTTTGGATCTCTGGAAGCTTCCGGGTAAAATAAGACTTCAGGAACTTGTTTCGTCCAATTCCGAGAATATTTCCTGTGTATCACTTCTGAAACACAAAAACAGCAGAAAACAGGGAACTGGCACTGTGGCAACTCGTTAGTAGGTTAGTTCCGGAAAATGCATAAAAGTGCCACGAAGTGTAACGAAACAATAGGAAAATGGTGTAAAAACAAGCATGGAGCATCAAAAATTATAGATACGTTGGAGACGTATCAATTACCATAAGAATTACCATAACCATTAGCATTGGTAGAAGGATACGGCCTATAATTGTTACTAGCAAAATTGTTCCTATAAGCATTGTTGTTAAAATTATTGTTTCTAATGAAATTCACATCAACATGCTCTTCTTGAGCAACCAAAGTGGCTAAAGGAACATTATTAGGATCAACATCAGTCCTATCATTAGCAAGCATAGCCATAATGGTATCAATCTTATCATTCAAGGAAGAGGTTTCCTCAACAGAATTTACCTTCTTACCTTGTGGAGCTCTCTCGGTGTGCCATTCAGAGTAATTTACCATCATGTTGTCAAGTAGCTTTGTTGCGGCGCCCAAGGAAAGGGACATAAAAGTGCCTCCAGCAGTTGAATCAAGAAGGTTCCTCGAAGAAAAATTCAGTCCTGCATAAAAAGTTTGGACAATCATCCAAGTAGTCAGTCCATGAGTGGGGTAATTCTTTATCATAGATTTCATTCTTTCCCAAGCTTGAGCAACATGTTCATTATCAAACTGAGTAAACTTCATAATATTGCTACGCAAAGATATAATCTTAGCAGGAGGATAGTATCTACCAATAAAAGCATCCTTACACTTAGCCCATGAATCAATACTATTCTTAGTCAAAGACAACAACCAATATTTAGCTTTTCCTCTCAAAGAAAAAGGAAACAACTTGAGCTTAATAATATCACTTTCTACATCCTTATATTTTTGCATCTCACATAGCTCAACAAAATTGTTGAGATGAGCTGCAACATCTTCAGTACTAGCACCAGATAATTGCTCTTTCATAACAAGGTTCAACAAAGCAGGCTTAATCTCATAAAAGTTTGCAGCAGGAGCAGGTGGTGCAATAGGAGTGCAGATAAAATCACTATTGTTCGTGCTAGTAAAGTCACACAACTTGGTGTTTTCAGGATTGGCCATTTCAGCAAAACTAAAGTAAACAAGAAAAAACAACTACCAAGGATTCTAATTTTTTTGGGTTTTTGATATAAAACGATGCAGGTAAAATAAATAAAGTAAAGCAAAACAATAACAAAGTAAAGGATGTGCGTGCAAAAACTCCCCTTGCAGAAGTCTTCCACTCTTCCCTGGCAACAGCGCCAGAAAACTTGTTGATGGCGCGGTGATGATGGTGCCAGAAAACTTATTGGCTTGTAGTAAATGACCGGCCAGTTGGTAAACCCCAAGAGAAGGTTTTGATGAATATAGCAGCAAGTTTTCCCTCAGTTAAGAACCAAGGTATATCGATCAGGAGAAAAACGGACAATAACGACTGAAGGTGATGCTTGCTAGTTTGCGACAGCTTCGGACAATTTATATGTGGCGCCTCGTCCAAGCTTTGCTTGCTAGCTGCAACGCGGAACCTGCACACAACACAACCAAGTACTTTGCTCCCAACTTGCGATGAGATTGTCAATCTCACCGGTTTGCTTGAAACAAAGGTTATGAGCGTATCGAGTGGAAAACAGTAGAAGTATGCGAGTAAAGTAAACAGTGCGAGTAAAGTAAACAGGTGATAGCAATATGATGGAAATAGGACCGGGGTCCATAGTTCACTAGTGGTGTCTCTCCATAAGATAAAATAACACATGCTGGGTAAACAAATTACAGTTGGGCAATTGATAGAATAAAGATAACGTGATATGTCAAGAAGATCACTATGAGATTTACTCTGGGCATTACAACAAAATACATAGACCGCCATCCAACTGCATCTATGACTAATAATCCACTCACGGGGATATCGTCCGAACACCCCATGAGTATTAAGTTGCGAACAACAGATAATTGCATTAAGCAAAGTGTGTAATGTAAACAAAGCATATGCCCTTGAGCATATGAATGTTGTTTTCTCTCTAGTAGCAATAGCACATCTACAACCTTAGAGGTTTCTGTCACTCCCCCAGGTTAAATAGAGGCATGAACCCACTATCGAGCATAAATACTCCCTCTTGGAGTCACTAGCAACTACTCGGCCAAGATAGCTACTAACAACGGAGAGCATGCAAGATCATAAACAACATAGAGATAACATAAGATATATTTCAGTATAGCAACACAATCATAACACCAATATTCATCGGATCCCAACAAACCAAACATGTAGAATTACATAACGGTGATCTCAATCATGTAGGGCAGCTCATGAGATCTAAACATGAAGCACATGGTGGAGAAGACAACCATCTAGCTACTGCTATGGACCCATAGTCCAAGGTAGACTACTCACTCATCGCTCCGGAGGCAAGCATGGCGATGAAGAAGACCTCCGATGGCGATTCCCCTCTCCGGCAGGGTGCCGGGAAGAGCTTCTGGACCCTCCCGATCTCGGGTCGACGACGGCGGCGGATCGCGATGTGTTTCTAGAAAATTGATCGGGTACTTAGGTTTTTCCCGTCGGGTGGTCTTTATAGGCGAAGGGGCGATGTCAGAGGTGGAGCCAGGTGGCCTCACGTCTGGCTGGCGCGGCCCAGGCCCTGGCCGCGCCGGCCTAGTGTGTGGGGCCCCTGTGGCCCCCCTCCTACTCTCCTTTGGATCTCTGGAAGCTCCCGGACAAAATAAGACTTCAGGAACTTGTTTCGTCCAATTCTGAGAATATTTCCTGTGTATCACTTCTGAAACACAAAAACAGCAGAAAACAGGGAACTGGCACTATGGAGACTTGTTAATAGGTTAGTTCCGGAAAATGCATAAAAGTGCCACGAAGTGTAACAAAACAGTAGGCAAATGGTGTAAAAATAAGCATGGAGCATAAAAAATTATAGATACATTGGAGACGTATCATGGACACTCTCAACAAAGATAACGTAATTGAACACATAAATATCATTTTTAACTATGCTACACTGAACTACTCTCTGGTTGGATAATAAACACTAATCATGAGTAGGGCTACAAAGCACTCCTTAAAGTTTGCATTCCCCAAACTAGATCGCCCCACACCATCACCTTGAGTGCACTAGATGATTCCAACAAATACCACAATTCATAGAGACATCCAACTCAGATCATAACCCATGATAAGTATTACTGTAAAATTTAGCCTAAGAGACACACATAATGCGCACACTATCACCTTCACATCATGGTACAAGGTGTATCCGGAGATTACAATAGTAAAACCACTTGAGTAGCATAATAGATGAAGAGCAACATCTACCAATTCAACTAGATACAAAGCTCATGATCACATATAGATCACATCATGGGAGAGAGAGAGAGATGAACCACATAGCTACCGGTAGAGTCCTCAGCCCTGGGGGAGAACTACTCTCTCCTTATCATGGGAGACAGCAACGTCGATGGAGATGGCGGTGGAGTCGATAGAGATGGCTCCGGGGGCAATTCCTCATCCTGGCAGAGTGCCAGAACAGAGACTTCTATCCCATGAATCTCGTCTGCGACGGTGGCGGCACTGCGGAACTTTATGTGGAAAAACATCGATATTTTAGGGTTTTCCCATCGGAGGTTTTTTATAGTCGGAGGGGCGATGTCAGAGGGCACCCAGGGGCCCCACATCACAGGGTGGTACGGCCAGGGGGCACCCGCGCCACCACCTGGTGTGGCTGCCTCCTGACCCTCCTCCATCTCTGCTTTGGACTCCGTCTCGAGTCGGGGAAAATAGGAACTTCGGGTTTCGTTTCGTCCAATTCCGAGAATATTTCCTGTGTAACTTTTTTGACACACAAAAATAGCAGAAAACAGGAATTGACACTGTGGCATCTTGTTAATAGGTTAGTTCCATAAAATGCATAAAAACGCCACAAAGTGTAAAGAAAACACAAAGCAATTGGTGTAAAAACAAGCATGGAGCATCAAAAATTATAGATACGTTTGCAACGTATCAGATTCCTCGTCCGCCTCGGCAGGTGCGCTTCCTCCACCCGCGCGTGGTCCTCCTGAGCCACCTACGTCACTTGCACGTGGTCCCTCTGACCCGCCGGTCGGCGTCCGCCATGCACTGGCCCCTGGTCCCGCGCCTGCGTCTAAGCCGGCCACATGCCTTCCGCCAATAGCGTCGCCCGACAGGTCAGCCCAGCGACAGCATCTGCATAACAGCGACCTGATGTCCTCTTCTGCCAGGTCCCAGCGGTCCCTACAGTCTGCCTCACCAATGCTGGATGGACAAGTGTTGCCGACTGTCTCTAGTGCTGGATCTTCTGTACAAGATCCTGCAGTTTCATCTTAGCCATCTACACCGCCATATGTTCCAGCCATGCGTACACGCATGCAGCAAGGTATTAGCATGCCAAAAAAATATACTGATGGGACTATTCGGTATGGTATGTTTATATCTACAGGTGAACCGTCTAAATTATCGGAGGCATTAGAGGATGATCGTTGGCACACAGCTATGCAGGAAGAATACAATGCTCTTATGAAGAATAAAACTTGGCAACTTGTTCCTCCAAATTCTATGAAGAATCTTATTAAGGGTAAGTGGGTATATCGTATCAAAAGACATGCTGGTGGTATAATTGATAGGTACAAAGCATGTTTAGTTGCTAAGGGTTTCAAGCAGCGCTATGGTATTGACTTATGAAGACACTTTCAGTCCTGTGGTCAAAGCAGCTACTATCAGACTTGTGTTGGTTGTAGCTATTTCTCGTGGATGGAGTTTGCGGCAGCTAGATATAAGAGAGGCTCTGATACCATATTAATCTCAGCAGAAAATGATGCCCTTAGGCTCTCGTTGTTACGTGTTAAATAGAATCGATGGGCAACCATCGATAGGAGTTTTACATGTTTGTAACGTACACGGTTTGGAACCATACTAGACTAGGAGTACTACTCCATATTGTGTTACAATTCTAACAGAGATATATCTATTAGGGACCGTTTACTAACCATGCATGGCCTTGGTACAACGTCACAGGTTTTACGTGTCACGCGGCAAAAATTGCAACGTCACCGCGAACCATACAACAACAGTGTGTGCCAACCTGTCCTGCCATGCCACTGATTTGCGAGACCCACAAGTAAGGTCGGGACATAGTTTAGTTGAGAGTATCGTTGCCCGGCATACAACGATTGACTAACCATAACATCATACTTTTTAAGATAAAATAAGTCTATAAGTTAATTAATGCACTAATCCATGACACTAATATGTTTGAATTAGTCTCCACTATAACTAGTCTTATCTCTACGGCTCTTGAAACAATGTTGCCCGTTCGCCATGCGTCGACGTTTGACATGGGGGAAGAGCACCAAAAAGGAAACCTAGGAGGAAAACGAGCCATCCCCGATGGGAGCACTGCATGGTGCTGAATGAGGAGGAGCCAACAGAAAGCTAATTTAAAATAGTAAAACTGAGTTTTTCACATTCCTTATACTCATGTATGTCAAGAATGGTGTTATACAGACTACAAAATAATGAACATGCATAGTGAATCCACATGATTACAAGTTGAGTAAATTAAACCAAAGATGAGTCACCGCCAACAAGCAGAATTGGAGGATCGTGATCAAGAACAAACTGCTTGCACACTAGAACAAACACTTCATTTACAACTAAATTTCTATTTCCTCACTCTAAAATTCTTTGTCATGTTATTTTCCTTGATATTTATTTGCTAAACTATACACACTAGAACACTCTACCAAGTTATGTAGATATTCAAAGACATGATCGACAAGGACACATGTAGACACACTATCATATAGTGAGGGTGTAATTTATTATATGGAGTAGCACCATATGTTGGGTTTGCTAAGAGTTAATGTCAAAATCATTACAATAAAAGTGTCTATTAAACATCTAAATAATATAAAGAAATTGTTGTAATAATTAATTTAATATAAACATTGCAAATAAAACATGACTACATATGTTACATTATACAAGAGCATGATTAAATAATTAATTGCACTAGTTGTTAATGAAAATTACCGTAATGTTTGTACTGTTGTTACTTGTTACCAAGCAAGAATGTCTAGTATAAATAGGCAACTACAAGAAATCTCATCTATTGCAACAAGACAAATCGAGCAAAATAATTTTTGTTGCAATATTTAAGTTTCTTATCAAAAGCAAGTTGTTATGTAAATTAGGTAATGATGCAATGAATACTTTAGTTGTTTCATTAAGATTAATATTCTCATATATCGTTTGAAGCATGACATATCTCCCTATTAATGTTTTCGAATGGCAACATATATTTAAAAAAATGTGAATCCTTGAATCAATAAGGTATATATTAACATAGTTTTATGTCGTTCCAATGCACTGTAGACTTTAGATTGAGTAGATTTTGAAATAAAAATGATCTTATCTCAGGTGAGCAATATCGTTCATTTCTGGTCGTCTATTCCTATTATATTTACACTCAAAATTAAACATACACATTTTTCAATTACGTTTACTCAAGATTTTAGATTTAATTAATTTAACTTGCATGTGTACCCTACCATGACCACAATATAAGGCCATGTTCACCTATTTTGCCATGATCTTTGATGTTATCCTCCACATAATTTCTTCTTTCTTTAATAACGTAAATTATTGTACCTTTTTCACCTCAATATTATGGTTGCCTTAAATGTTGGTGATTTAATTAGTGCGGCTCTATTGCCATGTACCATGTGTAAGCACTCCTTCAGAATAGATTTGTCTCAAGTAACATCTGACTTCATGCCTAGTACATGAGGCTGAGTTGTGGTCCGATTTTCTAGTCAACCATTGCTCTGAGAACATGTTGTCCTTCGCATTGTGCCTTCGCACCACCGATATGTCGTTGGAGTCGTATGTTGACGAGGATGACTAGGATTGAAGATGATGCAATTGTGCAGGTGTATTATGTGTGCATATTGTCATGTTTTTATTGTTGCGTGTTGTGACCATGTTGGAACATGGTGTCATGGGCCTAGACTTGCTACTATGGACGTGTTGGGAGTTTTGGGTAACTGTTCCTAGACTAATAAAAATTGATTGAAGTAACTTGTCACCAACCATGAAGACGATAGTGTGGTACATGGCGATTTGACTTTAAGGAAATACAGAAGTGAAAGAAGTTATGTTATATCTACGACTACGCAGTAACTTTGCAGATTTAGGACTATTGGCAACAACCATTGACCGTCTATCTTCTTTCCAGTTTCTAGATATAAGATTCTAGGCTTTGAGCAATTTAAATGTCAATTACGCCTTTCGATGAAGCAATCCTTCTAAGAAATCTGATTTAGCGCTGATGGGTCTTACCTCTATTTATGATATTGCTTTAGGAGGAGGTGCCTTTTAGGATTAGGAAGTACCGTTGTTTCCGTTGAGGATTTCATGGAATCTTAAACCCATTGATAAAAAGTTAAAAAGAGGATAAATACTATAATTTAGGGAATAAAGGAGGGTTTAGGGATAGAGGGACTTGTACCCTCATGACTTATAGCCAAGATTTTATTTTGTATAATTTTTTATGTTCTTCCTGGTATTTAGGTTTGAGTAAAAATTATGCTAAATTCTATCAGGCCGTAATGGGGGCATTATTGTATTTTTTTGTTAGTTTGGGTCGAATTTGTCAAAAGCCTTCTTATATATTTTAATTAAGGTGCAACCATAAATATTACATGCAACACGGAGCCTATCTATAGCACTCGCATGGTAGCCTTTATTGTTTTCTTCAAGAGTCGGTATGGGTGCTCTTTTACGGCAAATCCTTTACGCCGCTCAATGCGGCGCGGGGGCCTCGCGCCGCACACCCCGTCGCCGCATTGGGCCGGCCCATTTTCTGTGTGTTTTGGCCTTTTTTGTTTGTTTTTCATTTTTTTTGTTTCTGTTTTTTCTTCTTTTATGTTTCTGTTTTCTGCTATTATTTATATTATAATTTTTCTGATTTGAAATCTGAGAAATGTTCAGAATTAAAAAATGTTCAAAATGTAAAAAAGTTCAAATGTGAAAACTGTTTAAAAAAGTTCAAAAATGTTCAGATTTCGAATTTTGTTCAGATTTCGAAATTTGTTCAGATTTCAAAATTTGCTCAGATTTTTGAAATTTGTTCAAATTTTAAATTTTGTTCAAATTTCAAAATTCGAACAAATTTCAAATTTTGTTCAAAAATCAAAATTGGTTTAAATTTGAAATTTTGTTCAAAATTAAATTTTATTCACAACTTCAAAAAATTTAAATTTTGTTCGAATTTCTTATTTATTGAATTTAAAATTCATTCAAATTTGATTTTTGTTCAAATTTTGAAAAAGCAAAACAGAAACAAAAAAAGAAAAAAGAAGAAAAAGAGAAAGAGAGAACATGGGCCGCCGGCCCACTAAGCCGCTGCGTGGTAGGCGTTGAGCGGCGCTTCCGTCCCGCGCCGCTTTAAGCGGCGTAGAGGAGCTCCCCTCTTTTACACTGTCGGCTGCACGGCAGGAGCGTTGCGTCGCAAGCTGGCTCTTCCCTTAATGGGCCGACCCATAAAGTATTTCCACTTTTTTTCCTTATTTTGTCTTTTTCTTTCCTTTTTCTGTAATTTTTTTATGTTTTCCAAATCATAACACTTTTCAAACGGTAAGACTTTTAAAATATGAATACTTTTCAAATCTAAACATTTTCAAAAAACTATTTTTTTCAAATCTAAAAAGAAAATAAAATTTATGAATATTTTTTGAAATCATGTTTTTAGAAAATCATGAAACAATTTTAGAAATTCATGAAAAAATTAAAAATGCTAAAGATTTGTCAAAAAATCATGAACAATTTTCGAAATTGATGAACCAAAAATTGAATTTATGATTAATTTTTTCTAAAAGGCATAAACATATTTCAAAAATCATGATTTTTTTTTTGCAAAACATGAACACTTATTGAAATCATGAACAAACTGTAAAAATAGAAAAAACGGAAAAAAAAGTAGGAAGCAAGAAGGAAAAATAAAAGAAACAAAAAAAATGAAAGACGTCAAATTGGCCTGCCCCATGTGACGGTAGGTGTGCGGCGCGAGCCTCCCGCGCCGCAACAGGCAGAGTACAGGAGTTCCGATCAGTATCGAGGAGCCACGCGCGATAGCCTAGCCCACCCCAGCCCAGTCCAGAACTGTTGAGCATCCATCGATCGCCTACAAGCCCTGTAGCGCTGTGTTGCTAAATCGCACGAGAATCCATCTCCCACTCGTCGCTGCCGCTCTGCTCCCTCGTCCCACCTGCAACGAAATCTCTTCGATTCAGAACACAATGCTGCTGCTGCTGCTCCATGTCGTCTTCCAATGTAACCTGCCATGGCGCAGCTCTTCACTATTCACGTAGCCAAGCCAAGAAAAGGGCGTATAAACCAAGAACACTCAGCATGAAATCAATCTACGTGTACAGTGAGCGGCGGCGCGCCCCTGCAACGTGTGCCGCAGGCACGAGCTGCCGATCACAGCAGCTGTCCGGGTCCGACCGTCCGAGAGCCGGCGTCGTGGTCGTGGCCGTTCGCCGTTGCCTTCTCGGTCGCCGGTCTTCTCCGTGCAGGCCCCTGCATCCAGTGGCGATTCTTGGATGAAAATGTAGGGTAGGCTCAAATACCAAGTTGCGAAGCTAATTTGACATGATGATAATAAGTACTCGCTTCATACTGGTTTATTAGCCTATTGCATCTTTTGAGAAAAACTTTGACCATTAATTTGGTCAACAAAATACGATGTAGATGTCATAAAAATTATACTATCAGAAACCTCTTTTAAATATGAATCCAATAGTATAATTTTTATGGCATATTTTTCATATTTTTTGATTAAATTTATGGTTAAAGTTTTTCTCAAAACACGTGAGCTAATAAACCGCTATGGAGGTAGTACTATAATCTCTTAAAGCTGATATTTACAAATAAGCATGATTAAGGAGGTGAGAATTTTTTGGGAAATCAGTTGGACAACAAGTGCTACTCGCATCCTTAAATTATCATGCTTATTTAAGGAGTACAGTTATTTTTTCAGCCATTAACTATTGTATACTTTTACCACTGCCTAATTGGGCTACGCCCGCAGCCTGCCGAGCCTAGGACAGGGCCGCGTACCATTCACTCAGCTAGTCAGTTTCTTCGTATGTTTGTTCTCGCTGGTAGCGTGCCGGTTAAAGAAAACTCCAACTCTGATCCAATTCATGGCTAACAAACAGTACTACCTGATGATTGTTGGTAATAGTGGAGGGTAGGCTAGAGCCTGTTGGAGCCTAGCCGGTAGAATCGCCCCTGCCTGCATCCATGCAATGCATGCAGCGCGACGCAGGTTTATACGTCACCTCACAACTTTGTGAGCCCCCAGCTAGGGCTGTCCTTCCGTTCATGGACTTGGACCGCGATTCATTTCTTGGAGGAGCTTTTGGAGATCTCCGGTTTGTATTCAAGTATTTGGAGGGCGCGTTGGTACTGGTTGACTAGGTAATATGTACTCCATCCTGAATATATAAGAAGATATATGAGCTGTGGTCGTGTTGACAAGGCATGTGACATATATCCCGCAAAAAAAAAAGGCATGTGACATATATATAAAAGTACATACATCATCGTCCGGCAGCTGCATACAAAATCGAAAAAAATCCCATGTGCTCAGTTTCGTTTTCTCGGTACGTTTCACATCTGTTCAGACCTGGAAAATTAATTAAGTGAGGCATCAACTAAGGAAATTCCAGATGTGCAGGAATGACAGGCACGCATCAACATGCCAATAATGCAAGCCTAGTACCTGTAACCTGTACTGACGTAGTACGATGGCTTGAGTTTTGGTCATTTGCAGTTAACGGATTCTGAATTCTAACACAATGATTAATTCCGGCCAACATTAGTTGCTTCTAGGCGCAAGTGAAGCGGTGACAGTAGGATGGATAGTGTCATAAACATTCCAACACAAAGTGTGAGCTCAGCCGCGAGCGAGCCGCCAGCACTTTGCAGCTGAACTGACCGAGATTTGTGCACATGGGCGTGTGCTCCCAGAATTCTGTATTAGCGGCAATACAAGCTCCAATAGGAGTGTTGATTTTTAGAGCTCGAGCTTCATGGAGCTTGTTTTTTAAAAAAAATTCAAAAACTATGATTTAATGTTTTAAAAAAATCCAGAAAAAAATCAGCATGTAGCTAAAGATGTATTCCACACTGCGTAAAATTGCAATTTGAAAGATTATACTTTGGGCTGCACAAAAATGATAAAACTACAGATCTAGTATAGTTAACGGTACACATTTTCAAACTCTCAAAATTTGTCAGAACTTGTCACTTTTTAGTAGGCCAAAGTATAAGGTCTTGAATTGAAATTTTACATAATTATACAATACATCTCCAACAACATCTAGATTTTTTTTAGAATTTTTTGAAACTTAAAAACATGGTTTTCAAAAAATAATAAAAAACGAGCTCCAAAGAGAGTTTCTGCTCCAATAGTCAATACTGGGATAATCTTTTCCCGTCTTTGCCTCGTTGAATTGTGTAAGACCACATGCTTTGTGAGAATAGAACATACATCCTAGATAATAGAGTGGTAGCTAAAAGGAACAGTAAGATATGGCGTGTATATAACTGAAAGATTAGTCTTGATTCCAAAAGATTAATCCTAAATTGGCAATTTATGTTGTGTATTTGTGGCTGTTTTCGTGTGTGCAGGTCAATTTAGAGTTAAAAACTTACGTGATGATAAAAAAAATCTTATGCCAGTTCACTCTGCCGCTTCACTGTATAGAAAAATTTGAATTCCTTATACTCATGTAAATTAAGAAGGGTGTTATGATGATACGAAGTTAACATCACGCATAGCGATCTATGGGATAACAAGTGAGGTAAATCAAACCAAGGAAGAGGCACCCCGACAAGCATGAGCGGAGGATCGTTATCAGGGACAACTTCTTGTTTACAATTCATACAATTTAGAGTCATGTATATATTTACAACTAAATGTCTAGTTCCTCAATCTTAAACCTTCGTCATGTTATTTTCGTTGACATTCATTTGCTAAACCTATACACACTAGAGCACACAACAAAGTTATGTTGATATTCAAAGATATGATGGACATAGACACATCATAGACACATTATCATGTATTGAAGGTGTGAAAGAGCATTTCCCTAATAAATGTATTTTAGTGTTTGTTAACAACATATGGTGAATTAACCATGCTATTAAAAGTTCTGCAGATTTTCTAGGTTGATTCAGGATCTCGCGGAGGTGCACCCCAAAAAGGAAGAAAAGATCAGAGCCCGTAGTCCAGTAGTGGAGTTAGGGCTTAGTTGTCTTGCAGCGTGCTTCGCGATGGTGAAAGTGGTGGAGAGGGTCTCCACGAAGCGCTGCTGTTGCACCTCCTAGGGCGGAGACTCCGGCCCTGCTGGCCGGAGACTCCGGTCTAGGGGTCTCGCCCTGGCACTCCTCCATGTCGGACGCCTCAGATGCTCAACCGGAATCTGGCCGGAGACTTTGTGTCTCCGGCCGGAGATTCCGGTCGGCAGGCTGAGGCCGGAGACTCCGGTCCCCAGGGGCCGGAGACTTCATTCTGTCTGGCTGGACTCTGGAGTGCCAGAGTCTCGGACGACTCAGACTCCAGTCTGGAGTTGGGCCGGAGACTTTGGTCCCTGGCCGGAGACTCCGGTGCTGGTGTCACTTAGGGCGGAGACTCCGGCCCTCCAGGCCGGAGACTCCGGCCCTAGTCGGCCAGCAATGGCTACATTTCGTGGAGGACTATATAAAGCCTTCTTCTACCTCTAGAAGGGGTTGCGTCTTCTACTCTCTCTCCTCCATTGTTGCTAAGCTTCAAAGCACTAGATCTCTCTCCGTAGCCATTAGAACTCAAAGCCCTTTTGGGATTTGAGGGAGAAGACCTAGATCTACACTTCCACCAAGGCGATTTGATTTCCTCCCTCATTTTGTTGAGGGGCTTATAACTCTTGTGTTCATCGGATTCCTAGCCGGAAGAAGCCGTCCTCCAAGCTTAACTTTGTGTGTAAGAGCTTGGTGGGCCTATTGGGAGCCTCCAATTGAGTTGTGGAGCTCGCCCCAATACTTTGTGTAAAGGTCTCGTGTCGCCTTCAAGGGCATCGCTTAGTGGAGCGTGAACTTGCCTTTGTGGCTTGTTCACCGGAGAATAGGGTGAGCCTTTGTGGCGTTGGTGGCCTTTGTGGCACCACACCTCTCCAACGTAGACGTACTTCCCATAACAAGGAAGGAACTACAGGAATACATCCTTGTGTCTTCGTGTCTCCATTGCGGTTACCTCTATCCTTTACTTGTACCTTTACTTATATTGTTATTGCTAGCTTGCTTGTCACTCTAGGTAAATTCACTTAGTAGCACATCTAGAGAATTTACCTTCTTGTCTAGCCTTAACTTCAAAAGAAGTAAAAATTGGGTAGCTCCTATTCACCCCCCCCCCACCTCTAGTCGCTCATACGATCCTTTCAATTGGTATCAGAGTGTGGTCTCTTATTCGGGCTTAACCGCCTAAGAGTATGGGTGAGGATAAGGGTAAAGAAACTCCTCCCGAAGATACTCCTCCATCTATCTCTTCCTCTTCAATCTCTCGTGAGGAGCATTTGGCGTCCTTGGACACAATGCAAACCTCTATGAGATTGGAGATGAAGGCTATGTTTGAGGAATATTTTGGGAAGAAACCTTCCGGGCCCACCGACCCAAACACCACACCTAATGTGGATCTCTCCTTGGCTAAGGTTAAGCCACCTAACAATGGCTCCACCTCCACCGAGAATAAAGGTGCCCCACCTAAGGAAAATGATGGTCCGGCAAAGGGTGCTTTCATTCCACCCCCTAACACTTACTCCCCTCCGCCGGTCCATTATCCTATGCCACACATTAACAACATGGGATCTCCTCCTAAGCTTGATTCTCGCAATTTTATTAAATGGCAAGGACTAATGAAATCTCATATTTCTAGCTCTTTGCTGGTGCCAAGTTGACGTGTAGCAGACGGTCCTTGTGCGTGGTGAATGACCAGCCCGTTGGGAACCCCAAGAGGAAGGTGTGATGAGTATAGCAGCTAGTTTTCCCTCAGTTAAGAAACCAAGGTTTAATCGTTCTTGGAGAGGAGAGACAAACGACTGAAGGTGATGCTTGCTAGTTTGCGACAGCTTCGGACAATTTATATATGGCGCCTCGTCCAGGCTTTGCTTGCTAGCTGCAACGCGGAACCTGCACACACACAACCAAGTATCTTGTTCCCAACTTGCGATGAGGTTGTCAATCTCACCGGTTTGCTTGAAACAAAGGTTATGAGCGTATCGAGTGGAAAACAGTAGAGTATGCAAGTAAAGTAAACAGTGCGAGTAAAGTAAACAGGTGATAGCAATATGATGGAAATAGGACCGGGGTCCATAGTTCACTAGTGGTGTCTCTCCATAAGATAAATAACACATGCTGGGTAAACAAATTACATTTGGGCAATTGATAGAATAAAGATAAACGTGATATGTCAAGAAGATCACTATGAGATTTACTCTGGGCATTACAACAAAATACATAGACCGCCATCCAACTGCATCTATGACTAATAATCCACTTGTGGCGAATCAATCCGAGAACTCCACAAGTATTAAGTTGCGAACAACAAGTAATTGCATTAAGCAAAGTGTGTAATGTAAACAAAGCATATGCCCTTGAGCATATGAATGTTGTTTTCTCCCTAGTAGCAACAGCACATCTACAACCTTAGAGGTTTCTGTCACTCCCCCAGGTTAAATAGAGGCATGAACCCACTATCGAGCATAAATACCCCCTCTTGGAGTCACTAGCAACTACTCGGCCAAGATAGCTACTAACAACGGAGAGCATGCAAGATCATAAACAACATAGAGATAACAAAAGATAATATTCAGTACAGCAACTCAATCATAAACACCAATATTCATCGGATCCCAACAAACCAAACATGTAGAATTACATAACGGTGATCTCAATCATGTAGGGCAGCTCATGAGATCTAAACATGAAGCACATGGTGGAGAAGACAACTATCTAGCTACTGCTATGGACCCATAGTCCAAGGTAGACTACTCACTCATCGCTCCGGAGGCAAGCATGGCGATGAAGAAGACCTCCAGTGGCGATTCCCCTCTCCGGCACTGCCGGGAAGAGCTTCTGGACCCTCCCGATCTTGGGTCGACGGCGGCGGCGGATCGCGATGTGTTTCTGGAAAATTGATCGGGTACTTAGGTTTTTCCCGTCGGGGGGTCTTTATAGGTGAAGGGGCGATGTCAGAGGAGGGGCCAGGTGGCCTCACACCATGCTGGCGCGGGCCAGGGGCTGGCCGCGCCGGCCTGGCATGTGGGCCCCTGGTGGCCCCCCTCCTACTCCTCTTCGGATCTCTAGAAGCTTCCGGGTAAAATAAGACTTCAGGAACTTGTTTCGTCCAATTCCGAGAATATTTGCTGTGTATCACTTCTGAAACACAAAAATAGCAGAAAACAGGGAACTGGCACTGTGGCGACTTGTTAGTAGGTTAGTTCCGGAAAATGCATAAAAGTGCCACGAAGTGTAACGAAACAGTAGGCAAATGGTGTAAAAACAAGCATGGAGCATCAAAAATTATAGATACGTTGGAGACGTATCAAGCATCCCCAAGCTTAACTCCTGCTCGTCCTTGAGTAGGTAAGTGATAACAAAAGAATAATTTTTGAGGTGACATGCACCTATACAATCTTGATCACATATGTAAGCATTTGTGAGCTGGGATCATAAGAACTTAAAACATGGGCATGAAGATATAATCTTGACAATAGAAACTCAACAACCATGTTGTAAACATGCAAATGAACACAAACAAAAGATCATGAAAATGAAACAATGAAAGTCAAATGTGTGTTCAAATCATAAGGAAAAACATACAAATGGTTTTTAGCTTGTCCTTCAAAGAGAGCAAAACATAAATGCATAGGATACCTTCAAGTTTAAGAGGGCGACTAGATACAAATAATTTGAGAACAAGTGAAACCAACAATATGAATCAATCAATGAAAACTTTGGGACTATGCACATTATACTAAGAATGACAACTATGCTCTCTTAATAGTGCATAAAGATAGAAGGTGGTGACTCAACATAAAAGTAGAAGAAAGGCCCTTCGCAGAGGGAAGCAGTGATTGCAAGTTTTATAACCTTCAAAAATTATGGTACTTACCGGCTTTGAGCTCTCATTGCCCCCATCATAAGCATCTTGAATGGTTAAAGTTAATGCGAGAACAATTATGATGCATATGCTTGACAAATCATAAGTTGAAAACCTCGTGTCCCGTGAATATGAGTACCCAAACCTCATGCTACTTTACTTAGAGTCCCAAGCAAGGCTCTTGTCATTGTAAGTATATGCATATCATTGAGAACCGCCAATGGGGTACGTCCGTGCCCGATGACATGGAACAAGCCCACACCAAAATGACAGGACAAGCAGACAATGAACACCTCGACATCTCTTTTATTTGCCATTTGTTTAGCTTTTTATTGTAAGATGCGTCGTCGAATGTTCACCATGGGTATGCTGCAAATTTCCACCATGAATTATGCATGGCTTAGATTAGCGGCCCGGCGTTTCCCTAACACATATACAAACTCCATGATCCCCACAAGATTCCCAATTCATTTCACACCGCGGGCATCCATAAACAAAAGATCACGATATCAACTCAAATAAGAAGTGCAATGTTGAAAGCTTGCCCATGACTGCATGGCTGGGCTAGTCTCCAACTTACAACTTGCAAGCATAACAACTCAACATAAGAGACCACAATGTCAAAATTTTAAGAACAGGAAAAAGTAAAGTGTGTCTTCCGGTTCGTGAGAGCTTTACTGACCAAATTTCGCATAACACTGGTAAGAGTTTAATTTGAAGAGAAAATAAAAGCAAGTCAAATTTACTTGGAATAGCAAATTGCTAGTAGGTATGTATGGTGGACACTTTGGAAAACTTTGGCTTTTAGGAGTTGGATGCACGAGTAGAGCTCATACTCAGTACAAGGCGAGGGCTAGCAAAAGACTGGGAGCGACCAACTAAGAGAGCAAAAATGGCCATAATCATGCAAAGCGACAAAGCGACATTAAAAGAAGCATAAGATGGCATCAAAAGTCAAAAACTAAATGATCATAGAGGCTATTGGCGACTTTGTAAGAGTCATGTGTGAGCATGCGCCAAGTCAACCCAAATAAAGCATCAAGGAGAAAACCAAAATAATGCTTCCATACAATAAAAACAACGCATGATTTTTTCAAAGGCTCATTAAGCAATCTCAGTTATTTGACACAAGTCATGCTACAGCAAAACCACTAAGCATACTATCAAAAAGACATCAAGCATGACATGAAAAAGCCTAAGCCGCAGTCTACACAAGCTCCTTCTTGTACCACTATTTTGCATAAAGCTTTTTCTCTTTTCCAACACCATTTGAAATTTTTATAGACACCTCTTTTGATGAAAACCAATAAAGATCAGAGGAAAAAATACACCTTGATGAAAATATATGACAAGGTCTGAACGCAAATCAAGGCGAAAATGAAAACCGAAAGCAGTAGCGGAAAAAGAAGAACACACGATTTTTGATAAGAGTGAAAACTAGAGCGTTCTTGGCAAATGAAAAGCGAGTATATCTCCTCCAAAAGAAATTTGTTGGAGTCCAACCATTTATTACAGCAAACAAAACAAACTAACAAATAAAACTAAAACAACTGACGCTCCAAGAAAAACACATAGTGCATGAAGCAATAAAAATATAGTGTCTTGAAAGGTGACCTGATTTTTGCCGATGAAGAAGGGGTGCCTCGGGGGCATCCCCAAGCTTTGACGCTTGTACTTCTTGGATATTTCTTGGGGTGATGCATGGGCATCCCCAAGCTTGACCTTTTGTCCATTCTTCAACTCATCTCATCATTCTCCAATCCCTACACTTGAAAACTTCCTTCATACAAAACTAAACACAATTCTATTAGCAACATTAGTGTAAGCATAACATATAATCAACCTCTTTTTGCTTCAGTTTTCAACTCAAAACCACCACATATATAGCACATACTACTGTAGCAACATCCCCAAAAGTTCTGTGATCAAAACAACTCAAAAGAAAGCGATAAAGTGGCAAACACAAATATTGGCAGAAATCTGTCAAAACAGAACAGCTGACAAAAGTAGAATTTTTGAGGGGTTTTCTGTTGCTCAAATCAAAAAGTGTTCAACTAATGAAAGTTTGGATATAACCTGGGGCATATGCACAAGAAATCTCAGGTCCAAAAGATATACAGAGAATTTATACGAATTTTTACGGTACAGCACCGAAAACAGTTTCAGGACAGCAACATCCCCAAATCTTTACCTCACTCGAATTAGAGGCTTCTCTTGGCACAAAAACGAAATAAACAAGATAAGGAGGGGTCATTACAGTAGTAATGACTTCCAAGACTCAAATAAAAGAAAAAGTACTGAAAATAAAAACATTGGGTTATCTCCCAAGAGTGCTTTTCTTTAACGCCTTTGAGCTAGGCGCAGTAAATTGTGAATCAAGTATTTTCAGAAGATGAAGTACTAGGATCAGCGCGTGCCTTACATCTTCTTTTCTTACCTTTGTTCTTGACTCTAGGAAAGACATGGCTATTGCAAGGTGGAGAGATAAATCTTATATTGCCTTTTCCCACATCAATGACGGCGCCCAGGAGCTTCAGAAGGGATCTTCCAAGTGTGATTTGTCCTTTCCCTACACATTCAATAACAAGATAATCAGTAGATATCGTTCTTCCTAGGACTTTTGTAAAAACTCCTTCAGTTATTCCAATGGGAAATATAGTGGCATTGTTAGTAAGAGAAATTCCTTCTCCCCCCATCAGAAAGCTTCCAAAGGCTCAAAGAGTCATAAACATCCTTTGGCATAAGACAAAATTCAGACATAATATCACAACGAGCATGAAAAGTTTCACCACTAATGGTGATTTTTACCGTAGGATACAGTATTTGTTGGCACATAATCAAAATGATGGTTGATACGTCTCCAACATATCTATAATTTTTGATGCTCCATGCTTGTTTTTACACCATTTGCCTACTGTTTCGTTACACTTTGAGGCACTTTTATGCATTTTCCGGAACTAACCTATTAACGAGTTGCCACAGTGCCAGTTCCCTGTTTTCTGTTGTTTTTGTGTTTTATAAGTGATACACACGAAATATTCTCGGAATTGGACGAAACAAGTTCCTGAAGTCTTATTTTACCCGGAAGCTTCCAGAGATCCGAAGGAGAGAAGGAGAGGGCCCACCAGGGGCCCACACGCAGGGCTGGCGCGGCTAGGCCCTGGCCCGCGCCACCCTGGTGTGAGGCCGCCTGGTCTCTCCTCTGACATCGCCCCTTCGCCTATAAAGACCCCCCGACGGGAAAAACCTAAGTACCCGATCAATTTTCTAGAAACACATCGTGATCCGCCGCCGTCATCGACCCGAGATTGGGAGGGTCCAGAAGCTCTTCCCGGCACCCTGCCGGAGAGGGGAATCGCCACCGGAGGTCTTCTTCATCGCCATGCTTGCCTCCGGAGCGATGAGTGAGTAGTCTACCTTGGACTATGGGTCCATAGCAGTAGCTAGATGGTTGTCTTCTCCACCATGTGCTTCATGTTTAGATCTCATGAGCTACCCTACATGATTGAGATCACCGTTATGTAATTCTACATGTTTGGTTTGTTGGAACCGATGAATATTGGTGTTTATGATTGAGTTGCTGTACTGAATATTATCTTATGTTATCTCTATGTTGTTTATGATCTTGCATGCTCTCCGTTGTTAGTAGCTATCTTGGCCGAGTAGTTGCTAGTGACTCCAAGAGGGGGTATTTATGCTCGATAGTGGGTTCATGCCTCTATTTAACCTGGGGGAGTGACAGAAACCTCTAAGGTTGTAGATGTGTTGTTGCTACTAGGGAGAAAACAACATTCATATGCTCAAGGGCATATGCTTTGTTTACATTACACACTTTGCTTAATGCAATTATCTGTTGTTCGCAACTTAATACTTGTGGAGTTCTCGGATTGATTCGCCACAAGTGGATTATTAGTCATAGATGTAGTTGGATGGCGGTCTATGTATTTTGTTGTAATGCCCAGAGTAAATCTCATAGTGATCTTCTTGACATATCACGTTTATCTTTATTCTATCAATTGCCCAACTGTAATTTGTTTACCCAGCATGTGTTATTTATTCTATGGAGAGACACCACTAGTGAACTGTGGACCCCGGTCCTATTTCCATCATATTGCTATCACCTGTTTACTTTACTCGCACTGTTTACTTTACTCGCACTATTTACTTTACTCACATACTTTTACTGTTTTCCACTCGATACGCTCATAACCTTTGTTTCAAGCAAACCGGTGAGATTGACAACCTCATCGCAAGTTGGGAACAAAGTATTTGGTTGTGTTGTGTGCAGGTTCCGCGTTGCAGCTAGCAAGCAAAGCTTGGACGAGGCGCCATATATAAATTGTCCGAAGCTGTCGCAAACTAGCAAGCATCACCTTCAGTCATTTGTCTCTCCTCTCCAAGAACGATAAACCTTGGTTTCTTAACTGAGGGAAAACCAGCTGCTATACTCATCACACCTTCCTCTTGGGGTTCCCAACGGGCTGGTCATTCACCACGCACAAGGACTGACTGTCAACTTGGCAATCACTGGCTCAAAGTATTGTAGCAAGAATTCAAACTAGAAGTGCAAGTCTCAAGAGCATCAAGTCTATTAAAAATGCACACAAGAGAGGAATCAAAATAGGTTGGCATGCTATAAATTGTAATCAAATTTTTTATAATATTAAAGGCTTGATCTCCATCACAATGAAGGAAATCTCCTTCTGCAGTAGCATCCAAAGCATACCTATAACGAAGAGCAAATCCAAAGTAAAAGCTACTAAGAAGAAAACTCAAAGTCATTTTAGGTTCAGTTTTTCCATGCCAATCATAAATTCTAGACCAAGCTTCTTTAAAACTTTCCTCGTCCTTTTGTTTAAAAGTGAAAATCATATCCTCGGGCGATATAGTAGTAGCAACTGAACTAGACATAATAAACTAAAGTAAAGAAATAGCAACTACCAAGGATTCTAATTTTTTTGGGTTTTTTGATATAAAACGATGCAGGTAAAATAAATAAAGTAAAGCAAAACAATAACAAAGTAAAGGATGTGCATGCGAAAACTCCCCTCGCAGAAGTCTTCCACTCTTCCCCGGCAACGGCGCCAGAAAAGAAGCTGCTGGTGCCAAGTTGACGTGCAGCAGACGGTCCTTGTGCGTGGTGAATGACCAGCCCGTTGGGAACCCCAAGAGGAAGATGTGATGAGTATAGCAGCTAGTTTTCCCTCAGTAAAGAAACCAAGGTTTAATCATTCTTGGAGAGGAGAGACAAATGACTGAAGGTGATGCTTGCTAGTTTGCGACAGCTTCGGACAATTTATATATGTCGCCTCGTCCAAGCTTTGCTTGCTAGCTGCAATGCGGAACCTGCGCACACACAACCAAGTACCTTGTTCCCAACTTGCGATGAGGTTGTCAATCTCACCGGTTTGCTTGAAACAAAGGTTATGAGCGTATCGAGTGGAAAACAGTAGAGTATGCGAGTAAAGTAAACAGTGCGAGTAAAGTAAACAGGTGATAGCAATATGATGGAAATAGGACCAGGGTCCACAGTTCACTAGTGGTGTCTCTCCATAAGATAAATAACACATGCTGGGTAAAGAAATTACAGTTGGGCTATTGACAGAATAAAGATAAACGTGATATGTCAAGAAGATCACTATGAGATTTACTCTGGGCATTACAACAAAATACATAGACCGCCATCCAACTGCATCTATGACTAATAATCCACTTGTGGCGAATCAATCCGAGAACTCCACAAGTATTAAGTTGCGAACAACAGATAATTGCATTAAGCAAAGTGTGTAATGTAAACAAAGCATATTCCCTTGAGCATATGAATGTTTTTTTCTCCCTAGTAGCAACAACACATCTACAACCTTAGAGGTTTCTGTCACTCCCCCAGGTTAAATAGAGGCATGAACCCACTATCGAGCATAAATACCCCCTCTTGGAGTCACTAGCAACTACTCGGCCAAGATAGCTACTAACAACGGAGAGCATGCAAGATCATAAACAACATAGAGATAACAAAAGATAATATTCAGTACAACAACTCAATCATAAACACCAATATTCATCGGATCCCAACAAACCAAACATGTAGAATTACATAACGGTGATCTCAATCATGTAGGGCAGCTCATGAGATCTAAACATGAAGCACATGGCGGAGAAGACAACCATCTAGCTACTGCTATGGACCCATAGTCCAAGGTAGACTACTCACTCATCGCTCCAGAGGCAAGCATGGCGATGAAGAAGACCTCCGGTGGCGATTCTCCTCTCCGGCAGGGTGCCGGGAAGAGCTTCTGGACCCTCCCGATCTCGGGTCGACGACGGCGGCGGATCGCGATGTGTTTCTGGAAAATTGATCGGGTACTTAGGTTTTTCCCGTCGGGGGGTCTTTATAGGCGAAGGGGCGATGTCAGAGGAGGGGCCAGGTGGCCTCACACCATGGTGGCGCGGGCCAGGGGCTGGCCGCGCCGGCCTGGCGTGTGGGCCCCTGGTGGCCCCCCTCCTACTCCTCTTCGGATCTCTGGAAGCTTCCGAGTAAAATAAGACTTCAGGAACTTGTTTCGTCCAATTCCGAGAATATTTCCTGTGTATCACTTCTGAAACACAAAAACAGCAGAAAACAGGGAACTGGCACTGTGGCGACTTGTTAGTAGGTTAGTTCCGGAAAATGCATAAAAGTGCCACGAAGTGTAACAAAACAGTAGGCAAATGGTGTAAAAACAAGCATGGAGCATCAAAAATTATAGATACGTTGGAGACGTATCACTCTTCTACTCATTTGTGGAGGGTCATACAAAATGGCTTTGCACCTCATGATCCTCACAACTTGACCGGAAGGGAAGAAGTTGATGAGCAACTCAATGCCACCGCCAAGCATCTCCTTCAACAAGTCGTGACGGATACTCATGCGGCACACATCAACAACTTGAGCACCGCCAAGGAAGTGTGGGATTATCTCACTATGCTCTTCATTGGGAATGAGAGTATTCGGTCCTCCAAGTTTGATGAGCTCAAGAGTGAAGAGAGGGATTTCATTATGCGAGATAATGAGACTCCCGATGAGATGTACCAAAGGATCTTGGCTCTTGCAATGGCCTTGACCGGGTTTGGGTGCAAAGACAATGGTGATGACTATGTCAAGCGTATGTTCATTACCTCCATCAACCCAAAAGAACCCATTCGGTCCGAGATAATCCGTTCAAGACTGGATTTTGGGAGTATGACCTCAAATGAAGTTCTTTGCGAGTTCACCACCTTGACTATCTTGAAGAAGAACGCGGAAGAGACTAGAGCTCGTGTTCTTGCCGGACAAGGAGTTCACAATCTTGCTCTCAAGGCCAAGGTGGTGTACAAGCAAGGTGAAGGAGAAGAAGAAATATATGAAGAAGAGTGTTGGTCTCCGGAAGATCTCAAGTTGGCACTCCATGAACACTTGGCTCTCAATGCAACTGCTTTTTGGGATGCCAACAAGCACAAGATGAAGGGATCCAAGTTCAAGTCATCTCCAAGGAAGGGTGGTGACTCTAAAGTGAGGCATTGCTACAATTGTGGAGGAATCAAGCACTTCATTGCCGAATGTCCTTATGAGAATAAGGAGGACAATGGAGGCCGGCTCATCCCCAAGCGCCGGTCATCAAAGTTCTCCCCTTCCAAGAAGCATGGGAACAAGGAAGACAAGAAGAAAGGAGAAAGAGTGTTGGTGGTTCATGAGGAGTATGACTCCGGGTCCGATGATGATGACTCCAAAGATGAAGAGAATGGAGAAATGGCCGCCATTGCTATTGTCTCCACTCCACCTACATCCCTCTTCAACTCACATAATGAGAACGCCATCATCACCAACCACAAGTGTCTTATGGCCAAGGCCTCGGAGGTAACATCATCACCTACTCCTTCATCATCTCATTCCGATTCTACTTCTATGGATGATGTGAGTAGTCTTAAGATTAAGAAAGAACTAGTTTCTTGTGATGAATTTATTGCTAACATGAAGGGGCCAACCAAGGTATACATTGAGACACTAATGTGTCAAATAGGTGATGCCCATGACACTATCAAGGAGAAGGAGGAGTTGGAAAGATTAGCCGCCGATGATATTGGCTCTCTATCAATTGAGCTCGAAGAAGAGCAAAACTTGAGAGTCTCTTTAGAGGAGAAATTGTTGGGACTAGAAGAGTCTCATAATCTAATATTGTCAAAACTCACTAAAGAACGTGACCATGCTCTTGCTATGGTCAAGTTGCTTAAAAAGGAGAAAGTTGAATTTGACGTTGGTCATAATGATTTTTGTGAGAAGTTTGAGAAGCTTGAAGAAGCCCACAAGGCTTTGGAAAGCAAATTCTCTAATCTCACCAAGATCCGTGAGCAACTTCAAATTCAACTAACTATTGAACAATCTAAAGTCCCACCAATGCAAGTTATTGAAGTTCCTTGTTCTTCTAACCCCATATGTGATCATAGTGATATCATTGAGGAGAACATTAGGTTGAAGGCCGAACTTGCCAAGGGCCTTGCCACTTGCATTCAAGGAGAAAAGAATCTCAATGATCTCTTGAGTAATCAACGAATGAACAAGGGCAAGGAAGGTCTCGGATTTGTTGCCGAGTCCTCAAAAAGGGGAATCTCGGATTGGTGGCTGAGCCCTTAAAGAAGAAGAAGAAGAAGAACAAGAAGAAGAACAAGAAGAAGAAGCCTGCTGCTGCTGCTGCTCCCACCCCTCATGTTCCTTTTGACATTTGTTACACAAAGGAGGAGTGGGAGGAGCTCAAGGGAAAGGAGAAGGAGGAGAAGGTCGAAATGACCGGAGTCTCCGGGTCCAAGGGTCCGGAGTCTCCGGCTGGTTCATCTAGCCCAGAGTCTCCGGCCCCCAAGGCCAGAGTCTCCGGCCCTACTCATAATGACTTTGTAGGAAAATATAACCCTCATTATGTTCTTCTCAGGGATTATTATGGTGATGTCTATGCTAGATATGTTGGTCCCTATGATGGTTACATTGAATATGCTATTTGGGTACCTAAGATTCTTGTGACTAACAAAATAGGACCCATCCAAAAATGGGGACCTAAATCCAAGAATTGATCTCTTGTAGGACATTGCTTCCAGAGGAGAAAAATGGATCATTGATAGTGGTGCCACAAGCCACATGACCGGAAGCAAAAATATTATGGAAGATCTAAGGACAAATACTTCAAATGTCACGGTATCATATGGTGACAAGTCATCCTCTAAGGTACTTGGTTTCGGGAAGGTGGTGATCACTCCGGACGTGTCCCTAGTGAAAGTCATGCTTGTCGAAACCATTGGTTATAATTTACTTTCCGTTCATCAACTTGCTACTATGGGCTATGCCACATATTTTGATGTTGACATTGTGGTCGTCATGTGGAGTAAGTCTCTCAAGGTTGCCTTTGTTGGGTATGTCGAAAATGGCTTGTATGTGGTGGACTTCTCGGAGAAACCCACTACGGCCGCGAGATGCCTAATTGCTAAGGGCGACGTGGGATGGCTTTGGCATCGCCGGTTAGCCCACGTCAATATGAGAGCTTTGCAAAATCTCTACACCGGCGGCCACATACTCGGACTAAAGGATGTCTCTTTTGCCGAAGATCGTGTTTGTAGGGCTTGTATTGAAGGGAAGATGCATGAAACAAGCCATCCAAGCAAGACTATTATCTCTGCCAAGAGGTGATTGGAGCTCCTTCACATGGATCTCTTTGGACCTCCCACTTATGCAAGTCTTGGTGGCAAGAAGTATTGCTTGGTGATTGTCGATGACTATTCAAGATACACTTGGGTTTATTTCTTTGAGTTCAAGAGTGAGACCCAACAAACCATCAAAGATTTTGCCACCAAAGTTGAGCGTCAATTCGATACCACCATATTGACTATAAGAAGTGACAATGGCACCGAGTTCAAGAAGGACTCCCTAAATGAGTTTCTTAGTGATGCGGGTATCAAACATCAATATTCCGCTGCATATACCCCCCCAACAAAATGGAGTTGCCGAGAGGAAGAACCAGACTCTTATGGATGCGGCAAGAACTATGTTGGCGGAGTTCAAGTCTCCATACAACTTTTGAGCCGAAGCTATTAATACCACATGCCATGCCACCAACCGGCTTTATCTCCGCAAGAACTTGAACAAGACTCCCTATGAAATACTTACCGGGCAAAAGCCCAACATCATGTACTTCCAAGTATTTGGTTGTAAGTGCTTCTATCTCAAGAAAGGTGTTCGTTTGTCAAATTTTGATTCTAAAGCTTTAGAGGGTATCTTTGTTGGTTACTCCACGGACTCACATTCCTATAGGATCTATAGCAAGTCCATCGGGCATGTTATAGAGACTTGTAATGTGAGGTTCGATGAAGATAATGGTTCCTTTGTGGGACAAAGTGGTGTTCGTGATGTAGGTGACGAAATTCCTCCCCAAGCCATAAGAAGAATGGGTGTCGGATTCTTCTGGCCCATTGAGGGACACCTTTTGGCCAAAGGAGAAGGACAATGCTCTACACAAGTGGAGCCTTCACCTGCTGAACACCCACAGGACATTGACCAAAGACCAGCTGCGCACCCTCAACCTCAAGATCATCCCACCGAGCAATCTTGCCCGGAGTCTCCGGCCCCTGTGGTCTGGACTCTCCGGCCCATACCGAAGTCTCCGGGTTTGGATACCGGAGTCTCCGGGGGTGATCAAATGCCTGATGATGATCCATCTGATTTCCGTGGTTACGGGACACTTGATGATGAAGGCAATCCAACTGGTCAAGGCGAGGACTAGAACAGCGATCATGAAGATGATCAAGTAGTCTCTCAAGAATCTCCTCTTGAGGCTCGCACTCACCATGAGAAGAAGCTTGAGTCCATACTTCGACGAAGAAGCATATCCTTAGAAAATGTTGTTGGGAGTGTTCGTAAAGGTGTCTCCACATGGAGGCAACTTTCTAACTTTAGCTCTGATCATGCTTTTGTCTCTTGTGTAGAACCCAAGAAAGTTTATGAGGCGCTTGAGGATCCGGATTGGCTAGATTCCATGCATGATGAACTCAACAACTTCGAGCGCAACAAAGTTTGGACTCTAGTAGAAAGACCCAAAGATTGTCGTAATGTCATTGGGACCAAGTGGATCTTCAAGAACAAGCAAGATGCAAATGGCATTGTCATTCGTAACAAGGCAAGATTGGTGGCTCAAGGTTTTTCCCAAGTTGAGGGTATTGACTTTGGTGAAACTTTCTCTCCCGTTGCCCGTCTTGAATCCATTTGCATCTTACTTGCATATGCATCTCATCATAACTTTAAACTTCAACAAATGGATGTTAAAAGTGCATTTCTTGATGGTCCCTTAAATGAATTGGTTTTTGTGAAGCAACCCCTGGGCTTCGAAAACCCTAAGTTTCCTAACCACGTTTACAAACTTGATAAGGCGCTCTATGGACTTAAACAAGCCCCACGTGCGTGGTATGAGCACCTTAAAGAGTTGTTGGTTGATCGTGGTTTTGAAATTGGGGTGATAGATCCCACTCTTTTTACTAAGAAGGTCAATGGGGAGTTTTTCATTTGTCAATTATATGTTGATGATATTATATTTGGTTCTACTAACGAAGCTTTCAATGATGAGTTTGCTAAGCTCATGACCAACAAGTTTGAGATGTCTATGATGGGGGAGTTGGAGTTCTTCCTTGGATTTGAAGTCAAACAATTGAAGGGAGGGACTTTTGTGAACCAAGCCAAATATACCCAAGACATGCTCAAGAGGTTCGAGATGATAGGAGTCAAAGGTGCAAAGACTCCCATGCCAACAAAGGTTAATCTTGATCTCGATCCTAATGGTAAAGAAGTGGATCAAAAACTCTATAGATCTATGATTGGTTCCTTGCTTTACCTTTGCGCATCTAGACCAGACATTATGTTAAGTGTGGGAGTTTGTGCATGTTTTCAAGCCGCACCAAAAGAAAGCCACTTAGTGGCGGTCAAGAGAATCTTTCGATATTTAGTGAATACCCCTAACTTTGGTCTTTGGTACCCAAAGGGAGCAAGTTTTGATCTTGTAGGTTACTCGGATTCGGATTGGGCGGGAGACAAAGTGGAACGGAAATCAACCTCCGGGGCTTGCCAATTTCTTGGTAGGTCTTTGGTGTGTTGGTCATCTAAGAAACAAAATTGTGTGTCTCTCTCTACCACCAAAGCCGAATATGTAGCCGCGGCAAGTTTTTGTGCACAACTCTTATGGATGAGGCAAACTTTGAAGGATTACGGTGTCATTTTTGACAAAGTGCCTATTTTATGTGATAATGAAAGTGCAATCAAGATCGCTCACAACCCGGTGCAACACAACAAGACAAAGCATATTGAGATTCGTCATCATTTCATTTGGGATCATGTCAACCGTGGAGATATTGATCTATCTTATGTTGGCACTAATGAGCAACTTGCCGATATATTCACGAAGCCTCTCGATGAAGCAAGATTCCGGGAATTGAGGCATGAACTAAATATCATTGATTCAAGCAATGTGGCTTGAGCTAGGTGCATATACTCCCATACTCTAACGTGTGTTTTGTTCTAGGTGTGGGCATGGAAATAGGGGGAGTGCGGTTCTAATTGATTGGACTATCCCTTCCCCCATAATGCCAATAGTAAGCGTATTGTTCTATTTTGTCATTTGTGACAACTTGAGCTTAATCGATGAGTCTAGTGTTGGGGGGATGACCCCCGGTAGGGTCAAGAGGCTAGAAAGATACAAGGTTCATGGTTGACTTTTATGCCGGTTGACCAAGAAAAGGCCTGGCCGGAATATAGGAGCATCGGCCAGGCCGGCATATATGTATATCCCGGCTGGTGTCTGGATATGCCGGTATGGCCGGAATACTAGTATAGGTGTGCCGGCATATACTCAGATATGCCGGCCTAACTATTTGGTGTGTTGTGCAGGAGCAGGGGAGGCCGGATTACCCGACCTGTATAGGTCGTTGGTCCGGCATATAGGTCCCGGTTATGGCCCACGGTCGTATCCGGGATACTCAAGTCAACCAAGGTGTCACATCGCTACAATCAAGGAAGAAAACATCCAAGCATGGTAGCAGAGTGATGGCAGGGTGCACAGTGGAGATTACCTACCCTCACTGTGCACAAGTACAAGCTTACCTCAGAGTGGTAAGGTCACAGTCCTGGAAGTACAAGGTACAGCAAGGGGAGTCCCATCGAGAGCAATCAGGGAGAAAGTCATGGGCGTCTGCCCTCGACAGCAAGTCCTGTTTGGAGTGTAGTTGGTGTCTCCTGGTCTTCTATGACCGTTGTAACCCTGGCCACCACTATATAAGGTGGCACAGGGAGTTCTAGCAAAGGGTTGGAGGTTTGTTGGTCACTCTGTGTTCCTACACTTAGCTGTTATTCTTCCTTCTCTAGCAGAGAGCTAGGAAGCACCATTGTTGTGTACTCCATCGATCCAAATATAAAGCAAGTAGAGCAGGAGTAGGGGTGTTATCTCCTTACGAGAGCCCCGAACCTGGGTAGATCTGTGTTCCTTTCTGTCGGGCTCTTTAGCTCGTTCCCCTCTCCCGAATCCTCCAGCATCTAGTCGGCCCCCATTTAAGCCATCCTATGGCATATGTTGTTTCACCACGACGACATTTGGCGCCCACCGTGGGGCAGATCGATATGCTGGGCGGAGTGTTTATTCGGATGGGGTCTGTGATAGCAGCTTTGGGAGTGCGCGTGGTCTCTGGCCTCGTCCAGAGGCTAGGCTCGCTCAGTTTCGTCAGTGACAACGCCGGTTGTCTCGGCGGCCGGCCGTTCCCCAGGGATGGCCGGATTATGTCTTTCGGTTCCCACGAGGTGTACGTGGGGACTGAGAGAATTTGCAGGAAGGAGGTGCTGGTGGCGTCGGATCCTCCATCACATCGGCTGGCTCACGCTGGGCGTAGCGCTCGCTCAGTAGAGCCGGCTGAGGTGATGATGGCCGGCACATCCGTGCCGCCGGCGGAAGATGCCGGCAAAGCAGCAGCGGCCGGAGCTTCTCCTCCGGAGCCGCCGAAGGTCAAGAGGTCGGCGCGTCCTCCGTTGGAGCGTGCGGAGAACCTGGCCGGCACTTCCGGTGTGCCGGCTAGGGGCGAGGTTCTTCTTCCCATCATCGACCGGCTTCTCGAGCCGGTGCGATCCGGCGTTGATCCGGAGCAAACAAGGGAGGTCCTGGAGGGATCTCGTCAGGCCCTCGTCGACGAGGCCCTGGCCATGAATCAGGAGCGCGAACGGTTTAACCGGCAACTCCGTGAGTATGAGGCAGCCCATGGTTTTACTCCTGTAGTAATCTGGCCTAGCCGGATAGAAGAGGTTAGAACTAGAGGCAGAAATCTTAATGCTGAGATAGGAAAAGATGCTAGAGATAAGAGTCATACCGCAACTAGTACTGTGCCTAAGATAATTTATAGCTCGCTAGTAAAGAACCTTAGAGCAGCAGCAGAGGTAGCTAAGGACTTATCTAGTTTATCCGGCGAAGCACTGCGTGAGCAGCAAGCCCGGCTTAACCATCTTTTGTCTGAAGCTACCAAGCAGCAGGAGGCCTTTAAGAAGGCAAACCCAGGTGCCGGGGCATCCCAGTACATTGCGTCGGTAGGAGGTGTCGGCGCAAGATCGAGGGGCCAAGCTTCGTCCCCGCATCCAAGCGCCCGGCGTGCCGGAAGTGTGACCTCTGGCCGCCGGGACAAGCAGATTCAAGTGTATGATCCGGCAATCGCCGGAAAGCAGGCAGTAGTTCAGAAGAACGCCGGCCAGGCAGACAAATATGTCGGCCACAAGGGTGCTGGCCAGAATGTGCCGGCCGGGCAAGGAGCAGTCTCGGCCGGTGGTGGCCGGAGTAATAGTGCAGCCCGGCGTTAGCAAGAGGGCGCCGGAGGGGCAGCGCAGCAGCAAGGTGCAGGCCATCCGGGATATCGAGAAGATGACGGCAATTCCGCCCTTGCCAGGGCGGGATATCAGCAGCAGAGCCAGCAAGGCCGGCATAGTGAGCAGCATCAACCGGAGCAGCAGCAGGAAAAAGGGATCGCGGGCCCAATCGCGTCCCGGCTAGGACCCCGGTCCTTGGCAGCAAATGATGCGCGCTTCAAGCTGGACAAGATTCACCAATCAGAGATGGTGGAGAGGCAAGGAGCTCCGGGTCCCAGGTGCTTCGGGCCCCGGATTATGGGGGAGCCGGTGCCTTACTTCTTCCAGCTCGCGCGTGGCGCGAGAACATATAATGGCAGTACGAAGCCGGAAGATTGGTTGGAGGATTACTCCACAGCGGTGAACATCGCCGGAGGAAACCTCAGATGGGCGGTACGATATGTGCCGCAGATGCTGGAAGGTCCAGCCAGGATATGGCTGAATAATTTGCCGGCCGGGAGTATCAACGGCTGGATTGATTTCGAAGAGCAGTTTGTGTCAAACTTCACCAGCACATATAAGAGGCCGAATCGTCCTCAGCAGCTGTAAGCCGGCTGGGAGAGAAAGCTTTGCCGTTATATCAGTTGATGAAAAAGTCCGACACATTTGTCTGGACAGCGCAAGCAGATGCAGCTTTCAAGGAATTGAAACAGTTGTTGTCAACAGCGCCCGTATTAGCGTCTCCAATGCCCCGGGAGCCAATGTTGCTCTATATAGCGGCAACCAATCGAGTTGTCAGTGCTGTGGTGGTAGTAGAGCGAGAGGAAGGAGGCAAAACCGTGCAGCGGCCGGTATATTATCTGAGTGAAGTCCTCTCCACCTCAAAGCAAAACTACCCCCACTATCAGAAGATGACCTATGGTGTATATATGGCAGCCAAGAAGCTCAAGCATTACTTCCAAGAGCATCCAATCCGGGTAGTGGCCGAGGCCCCTATCTCGGAGATTATAAGTAACAAAGATGCCAGCGGCAGAATTGCCAAGTGGGCAATAGAGCTGTCACCATATACACCACAGTATGACAAGAGGGATACAATCAAGTCCCAGGTGTTGGCTGATTTCTTTATTGACTGGGCCGAGATACAGTATGAGCCCCCATTACCAGATGCAAACTATTGGAGGATGCATTTCGATGGCTCCAAGACAATCCACGGCTTGGGTGCCGGCATAGTTCTCAGTTCGCCAAAGAATGACCAATTGAGATATGTCCTACAGATTCACTTTGCCGCATCAAATAATGTGGCGGAATATGAGGCACTTGTGCATGGCCTGAAGGTGTCTAAGGACATAGGAATTCGCCGGATTATGTGTTTTCGGTGATTCTGACTTGGTGATTCAGCAATGTTCCGGCATATGGGACGCGCATGATGCTAACATGGCATCCTACCGTTTCCTGGTGCAGCAGTTAAGTGGTTACTTTGAAGGTTGTGAGTTCCGGCATGTTCTTCGGGCTCAGAACGATGCAGCCGATGCATTGTCCAAGCTGGGGTCTTCCAGAGATTCAATTCCGCCCGGCATTTCGCTGGAGCATCTGAGGAAGCCCTCAATCAAGCCCTCGCCGGAGTCATCGTCCATTTATGTCCCGCCAAGTCCAGATGAGGCAATCCCAATGGAAGTAGATGTCGGGGCCAGTTCAGATATCCCGGGGACTGTTCCCACAGTCCCGGGGACTGGGCCGGCATATACTGTAAGCGCTGTGTTCCGGAGGAGAGATAAAGGCAAGGGTAAGATATGCCAGGAGGTTGTGCCGGTATACCCGGGGACTGCTCCGGCATACCCGGGGACTAATCCCACAGTCCCGGGGACTTCGCAGCCCATGGAGATCGATTATGTGTCGGTCAAAATGATGGAGATAGATCAGGCAGTGTTCTCTGTCAGGGAAGTGCCCTCATGGGCACGTCCTATTATGAATTTCTTGGTAGATGGTCAAGTGCCGGCGGATGAAGCCGAGGCACGCCGGATTGCAAGGAGATCCAAAGGGTATACCATCATAAACAAAGAAATATACAAGAAAAGTGTCACCGGAGTATTGCAGAGATGTGTCGAATCTGCAGAAGGTCTGGAGATGCTCCGGGAAATTCATCAGGGGGAGTGTGGTCACCATGCTTCATCCAGGGCATTGGTGGCAAAGGTATTCCGGCATGGCTTCTATTGGCCGACGGCACTGCAAGAGGCAGAAGATTTGGTCCGGAAATGCAATGGGTGTCAAAGGTATGCCCACCAGATTCATCAGCCGGCATCTGCCTTGAAAACTATCCCAATAACCTGGCCCTTTGCTGTTTGGGGCCTGGATATGGTCGGGGCTTTTAAGCCGGCCAGAGGAAAGATGACCCATATCCTGGTCATGGTGGACAAGTTCACCAAATGGATTGAGGTAAAGCCCATAAGCAAGTGTGATGGTCACACAGCAGTGAAATTCTTGAAAGATATAATCTTGAGATATGGTGTTCCCCATGGCATCATCACTGACAATGGGTCGAACTTTGCCCAAGGGCCATTTGCTAGATTTTGTGAGGAGGTGGGAATCTGGCTGGACATTGCATCGGTCGCTCACCCTTGTACCAATGGCCAAGTAGAAAGGTCAAATGGTCTAGTGTTATCTGGCATAAAACCCCGGCTGATAGAGCCACTAGAGAAAACTCCGGGATGTTGGCTAGATGAGTTGCCAGCAGTGCTTTGGAGTTTGAGGACAACTCCAAATAGGTCAACAGGCTACACACCATTTTTCCTGGTGTATGGAGCAGAAGCTGTGCTTCCAACAGATGTAATACACGATGCACCAAGAGTGGTGCTATATACTGAGGAAGAGGCTAAAGAAGCCAGGGAAAATGATGTGGATCTGCTAGAGGAAGCAAGAGAAATAACTCTGTCAAGAACAGCAGTATATCAGCAGAACCTCAGATGCTATCATGCGCAGAAGGTAAATCCAAGGAGATTTCAAGAGGGAGATCTAGTACTCCGGCTAAAGCAAGGAACAGAAGGCCGGCATAAGTTAACTCCTCCGTGGGAGGGGCCATTCGTTGTGAGCAGAGCTCTGCACAATGATGCCTACTATCTTATCGATGCGCAGGACCCCAAGAAGGATAAGGCGGACAGGTCCGGAGAAGAAAACAAGAGGCCATGGAACATAGCCCTACTCCGTCCCTTTTACTCCTGAGCAACACAATGTATGTATTTCCATATTTTCCTTTGTATGCCGGCGCGTTGTGCCGGCACAAGACTAATGAATGAAGTGCCGGCATCCCGAAGAAGCCGGGTAACTAGCTCCGAGGTATATTTGTTGTTTATTTACAGTTCTTTATTATATGCCGGCTGGCTTGATTCGAATGTTTCCTATGTCGGCCTAGTAATGTGTCGGCACCAAAGGCCACTCTTCGACTTAGCTGCTGTCCGAAACCCGGCTTCATGGCTAGCAAGAGTAGATGCCGGAGATTGTCTACACATGGAAAACGGCTAAGGAAGTGTACAGCAAGTGAACCGACATTTTTTGTTAAAACCAAAGTTAAAATTTGAAGTGTCGGATGATTTGAAGTCTAAGTTTCAAAGTTAAAGTACTGTATGTTCAATGAAGCAACCTTGAGACTCATATGTCGAAAGCCAAATAAGGTAGACAAGTAGCCAAGGTTGTGAAGTTGGGGAAACAGGAAAACAAACTCGGTGACTTAGCCAAAGATGATCCGGCGTTAATAACAAGCAAACCGAGATAAAACTTGTTCAGGTAGCAAACCAAAGGAAATTAAACGTTTATCTTACAACTGCACCCGGCATACCGGGGATCTGATAAAACTTAAAAGTTTTTGTGCTGCAAAGTCAAGGAGCAGCGGCAGAAGCAGCGCCGCTGGCTGGAGGAGCTGTAGCGGTGGAAATGTCGGCCTCAGGAGTGCCGGATCCAGCGGATGGAATGGAGCCATCACCTCCGCCCGGGGCAGATGCCTGTTCCGGGGCATCAGTGTCGGCCTCTTCAGCTTCATCTTCATCTTGGCTAGAGTCGGAGCCCTCGGCAGCGGCAGATGCCCCGGCATCATCCTTCTTCTCCGGCTCGCGGATGTCCCGGACGAAGGCGTCGGTGTCGGCATAGTCCACATAGCTGTGGGCCAACTCCCGGCGCCGGCGGATATGTTCCGGATCCGTGGTCCAGATGGATCCTTCGCGCACAGTGCGCAAAGTCTCCAGGTCTGCTTTCTCATACCAGGAGAGGAAGTAGCTGAGAGCTTCATCAGCTCCTACCCTCGCACCGGAATCTCGCCATTCCCGGAGGCGAATCTTGGCGAGCTGCAAGTCGTTGCCGAGGTCCACAGGATCAGTGGGAGTCCTTTGTCCCGGCCAGAGGGCAGAGAATGCCTCCTGGGCGCCATAGAAGAGTTCTTCGGTGTAGAGCGTCATGGCGTTCTTCCGGGACTGCAGAGCCAGCAGCTGCTCCGACATGTCCCAGTTGGCCGAGTCAACCGGAACACCCCGGTTCTCTCGATCCAACTGCAGAGCCCTCTCAACGTCTTCGACGGAAGCGGGGAACATGTCTGAGAAAAATAGATGAAGTTAGCAAAAGGAGAAAATGTCGGCATAAAGAGTATGTCAGAAGAGAACATGATATGTCGGGCAGGATGAGGAAGAGGGATTTGAAGCTTACTGGCAAGGTCGGCATTAAGCTGGGCAACTGTGACCTCCCATTTGGTCGCCTGCTCCTTCAGGCTGGACAATTCGGCATGGGCAGAGGAGGCATCAGTCTCGGAAGCAACGAGCAGGTCCTGGGTC
The DNA here is from genome assembly GCA_007115705.1 of Dactylis glomerata. Lineage (NCBI taxonomy): Eukaryota > Viridiplantae > Streptophyta > Magnoliopsida > Poales > Poaceae > Dactylis > Dactylis glomerata. The sequence goes on from QXEO01000050.1 coordinate 752,564, forward strand.
TTCTTCAGTTGGCCTTCCCTCTGTTCCTTCTCGTCCAGAAGCTCGGTGATCCGGCCCTTCAGCTGATCTACCTCGGCCTTGTGACCGGCATCCCGGTCGTCCAGTTGCTTGGCTACATCCACTGAGGACACACAGTCCTGGTGGCGTGCCTCCAGTGCAGCTTTCTCGTCTGAAAAGATTGGAAGTCAAAACAAGGATTTGAAGAAAGAAAACAGTGAAAAGATTAAAGGATTTGAAGTACAGAAGGATTAGTTGAAGATTAAGGGGATCCGGCATACCTGTCAGCTCCTTCACTCTCTTGGCAAGCTCGGTGACTTGGGCTTCGGCACCAGCTGCGAAATGTCGGACAAAGATTATGTGTCGGCATATTAAGATGTGCCGGCCATAGGTCTATTGAGAAGGGGCAAGGTATGTCGGCTGAAATTACCTTTCTGGGACAGTTCCAGCTGGAGCTTGCTGTGTGCGTCGGAAAGCTTCTGATGCTCGCACACCAAGTCATGGAACATGTCGGCACGGGCGTTATTCATGCGCTGCAAAAGTATTAGGATTTGAAGGGATATGAGATAACTAAAGCATGCCAGTACAGTTGAAGATTATATGAAGTATTTATGCTGTAGGAGATCCGGCACAGGTGCTGCGCACCTATCCCGGCTCTCGGTGACTAGGATTTGAAGCTCGAATCGAGCTTATATCTCGGTCAAGAGGATTTGAAAAATAATTGAGATGTGAAATTGATAGAGACCCGGCACAGGTGCTGCGCACCTATCCCGGCTCTCGGTGACTAGGATTTGAAGCTCGAATCGAGCTCATATGTCGGAAAGTTAATTGGAAAAGCAGCTAAGTGCAAATGGTCTTGGAAAATCCCGGATGTCCGTATCCCGGACAGCCGACATTTTCGGGGACTGGGGATATCTATATGTAAAGGACTTACATTGGTGGCATCGGCCAGGCGATGAAGTCGTTGCTGAAGACTGAGAAGCTCGCAGGCAATAGGAATGGGCTTCGCGGCCAGGATATCAGCTGGGTCGCCGGTGGCCGAGGCTTCGGCCTGTTTCTTCTTCTTGGATTCAGCTGTGTCCAGGGAGTCGGCGTCATTCCATTTCTCGCAGCGCTCCTTAAGAGAGCCGAGGCTCTGGTCACTTTTCGTCAGAAGAGGGACGATGCCCTCGAGTTCTGGTGTGTCGAAGAAGCTGGCCCGGTAACCAGGCCGGGTTGCTGCCCTGCCAAGATGCAGGGCCAGGGCGGAGCTGGTCCGGGGCGCTGCCTTAGAAGGTGCAGTGGCGGCGGATGGAGTGCCGGACTTGGTCGGCTGAATCTTCAGTGTGCCGGGCTTGGCCGGAGCAGAGGTCTTGGCCGGCGCCGTGGGCTTGGCGGGAGCAGAGGTCTTGGCCGGCGCCGTGGTCTTGGCCGGTGCAGGAGTCTTTTCAGCAGAAGGAGTCTTGGGCGCGGGCTGTTCCGGCGCGGCCGGTGCATCTTGGCCAGCAGGAGCAGGATCCGGAATAGTCCGGACTTCCGGCACTAAAGGGCCTTTACCCTTGATGTCTGCTCCGGCGTCTTCAGTTGTGCCGGCGTCGCTGGTGGGCGCGCCGGAGTCTGGTGCTTCTTGGTGGGCTTCTGTGTCCATGTGGACATCAGAGGCCGATGGTTCCTGTTGAGCCCCCGAGTCCATGTGGACTTCGGGGGCAGAGTTGTCTTGTTCCGGCGGAGGATCGTCCTTCGCCGGGGAGGTGGTCTTGTCGGGCGCAGGTGAAAATGCCGGCGCCGGGGAAGTCGTATGACTGGCAGAGGGTATGTCGGAGGTAGCGGTGGCCGCGGGCTTGGTAACTTTCGGGTCGCCACTCGAGCCAGAAGCTTGTTCCGGCGCAAGAGGAGCTCTGAAAGAGAAAAAACGCCAAGTCAATAATGCAAGCAGGAGATATGTCGGAGGAAATGCAAGGAAAGGAGAATTACCCCGCGACGACAGGTCTCTGTTTCTTCTGGATAGGCACGCCGACCTTCTGCCTCTTCGGCTTCTGGGGTGTGTCGGGCTGGGGCATCACCCCTCGCTTCCGGCCGGCACGTCCGCCAGTGGAAGGAGGTCCCTGGTTCAGAGGGGCGGCGTCGACAACCATATCGTCCGGGATAGCTGAGGACGGCATTGGAAACTCGTAAGCAATAGGTGTTTCTGGAAAGGCATATGCAAGTGGCATCGGGTCATAGTACAGCAGGATCTCCTCGTCAGAATCAATCTCACTCCGGTCTTGAGTATAATGCCGGGATGAAGAGGCCTTACCCGCGGCAGCCGTAGCACGGGTGTTCTGGGGTAACTTGTCCCAGTGATCCAGATCTTCAACATCCGCAATAGTGCGGTCTGCCGCGATCTTGATCTGGGAGTTCTCCATGGCTTGGAAGCTGAATTTCTGTATAAAAGCAAAGTCAAGTGATCAAACAAGGTAATATGGCGGCAAGTAGCAATATCTCGGGCCAAGTAGGATATGTGTCGGTAAATAGACATGTGTCGGCTTAGGTATCTATGTGCCGGGCATAGAGTTTATATATCGGACAAAGAGGGTTTACCGTTGGGGCGGGCCTATCCCGGCTATATGGTTCTAGCCCCCAGGCAAAAGTGGCCTGAGAGGACTTGCAGACGTCCTTGATCCGCCGCAGAATGTCAGCCGGAGTCAGCTCATGTGTGGAATGCCGGGTGGGGTCCATGGGCCCGCTCATCTGGCAGATCTTGTGCGACCGGCGCTGCAGAGGGGAGACGCGCCGGCTGATATAGCACGCCACCAGATCTTGGGGGGTAAGGCCGGCATCCCGGAGCTCGCCCTTAACCCGGTGAAGCGCGTTCACCGGCATCACTGAGTTTTTCGGGTTGTAAGTCCAATTCTTCATGGCCAAAGGTGGCTCGTCCACAAATGGCGGCAGGTTGAGCAGATCCTCGTCGGTGGTGTTCTTGACGTAGAAGAAGCTTTTCTGCCACTTCTTGCAAGACTCAAGGAGCTCCACCTTGGGGAAGTCCGAGCCCTTCCGGGACATGATGGTGGCCGCGCCACAGAGGGTCATGGGGCGGTCCTTCTTTTCCTGGGCCGTCTCCGGCGGGTCGTCCTTGCTCCGGGGCGGATCCTGGACGACTTGTTTCCGGAGCTGAAAGTACTTCGCCCAGCCTTGAGATAGGGGCTCTATGCCGGCATAGCCTTCGCAAAAAGCAGCGAAGGCGGAGAGGATCATCACGGCATTGGCCGGGATATGATGAGGTTGTAGATCGTAGGTGTCGAGGATGTCCCGGAAGAAGTCCGACACCGGTAGGCCGAAACCCCGCTCGAAGTGGGCGATGAAGACGACGCGTTCGCCGGGTTCGGGTGCCGGCGTAGTCTCTCCCGCCGGTAGCCGGCATGCCATGCCCTCCGGCACTCTCCTGGTGGAGGTGACCCAGGATATATCGGCCGGAGTGACCTCCGACCCCTCCCAGCCGGAGCGTCCTTGGGCCCGGGCCAAGTTATCTTCCTCCGAGGCCGAGGTACCCGTCATGCTTGAAGATGCCATCTTAATGGCCGGGACAAGGCGTGAGAGCCGGAGTCCCGTGGTGTTATCCCTATCAGGGCCGGAGAAAAGAGGGAGGTTAGTCTCTCCGGCATACCGCTCTCACAAATGTTAGCAGAAATAAAAGATCTACCGAGCCAGTTAAAACAGGAAACAAAGAAGGGTAAAACTTCTAAGGAAGAACACCCGAGAACGTTGTTAGCAATGCTAGTCGAATCCAAAGAATAACAAGCAGAGGAACTGCAGTAGATCTACGCGAGTATGGCTACCAATGCGACATTATAAAGAAGCATGGAAGAGGAAGAACAGAGGGAGATCTCACCGGAGCTTGGCCGGCGGCACTGGAGCGGCGGCGAGCGTGCAGGAGAAGTTCCAATCCACCTGCAATGTCGCGGAGGAGAGAGGCGGCGGCGGCGGCGTCATCGACAGAGATGTCGGGCCTCGTCGAGCGTCGGCGTCGGCGGGGAGCAGGTCGGCCGCGGCGGCGATGCTGTTCTTCGGACCGGCGGTGAAGCGCAGGAGGCAGAAGAGCAGGGGAGGAAGACGATGGCGTGGGGTAAAAAGAGAAGTTTACCCCCGCCGCCCTATTTATATGCCTGCCAGGTAGGGGTCGTGGGGAGGATAGTGCTCCACTCCCCCGACCGTTTCTGCGGCGAGGAGCCACGTGGCGGCACGGAGTGGGGCGGCGGTTCCTGTAACCGTGCCATCACGCAATGATGGCGAGGAGTAACTGCACTGTGAACCGTCGCATCGTGTGTGACCGTTCGAGATGACAGGACAGTTCCAAGTTTCGATGCAAACTGTCAGGCGTGGCTTCTCGAGGAAGTCTCGTCTATGTGCCGGCTGGGCCGCCCCGGAGAATAAATTCCGTCCGAAATATCTCGGGACCGGCCGGAATAACTTCTGGAGAAGGAACAGTGGCCGGGATATGCATGGATGTCCCGGCATATCATCTGATCGTCGGGATATAACGAAAAACCGAGTTATAAGGAGAAGAGGATATGTTGAACCTGCCAAGGCCCCTCAGTCAAGACTGGGGGACCTCGATAGCTTCGGGGACTAGTGTCGGGGGGATGACCCCCGGTAGGGTCAAGAGGCTAGAAAGATACAAGGTTCATGGTTGACTTTTATGCCGGTTGACCAAGAAAAGGCCTGGCCGGAATATAGGAGCATCGGCCAGGCCGGCATATATGTATATCCCGGCTGATGTCTGGATATGCCGGTATGGCCGGAATACTAGTATAGGTGTGCCGGCATATACTCAGATATGCCGGCCTAACTATTTGGTGTGTTGTGCAGGAGCAGGGGAGGCCGGATTACCCGACCTGTATAGGTCGTTGGTCCGGCATATAGGTCCCGGTTATGGCCCACGGTCGTATCCGGGATACTCAAGTCAACCAAGGTGTCACATCGCTACAATCAAGGAAGAAAACATCCAAGCATGGTAGCAGAGTGATGGCAGGGTGCACAGTGGAGATTACCTACCCTCACTGTGCACAAGTACAAGCTTACCTCAGAGTGGTAAGGTCACAGTCCTGGAAGTACAAGGTACAGCAAGGGGAGTCCCATCGAGAGCAATCAGGGAGAAAGTCATGGGCGTCTGCCCTCGACAGCAAGTCCTGTTTGGAGTGTAGTTGGTGTCTCCTGGTCTTCTATGACCGTTGTAACCCTGGCCACCACTATATAAGGTGGCACAGGGAGTTCTAGCAAAGGGTTGGAGGTTTGTTGGTCACTCTGTGTTCCTACACTTAGCTGTTATTCTTCCTTCTCTAGCAGAGAGCTAGGAAGCACCATTGTTCTGTACTCCATCGATCCAAATATAAAGCAAGTAGAGCAGGAGTAGGGGTGTTATCTCCTTACGAGAGCCCCGAACCTGGGTAGATCTGTGTTCCTTTCTGTCGGGCTCTTTAGCTCGTTCCCCTCTCCCGAATCCTCCAGCATCTAGTCGTCCCCCATTTAAGCCATCCTATGGCATATGTTGTTTCACCACGACGACATATCGGATTGTGAACAACCTAGTAATATGCCTCAAATAATCATGAATCTCAATAACTTGTTTACTTTATTTCGTACGACTCAAGGGCCTAAGCCCCCGACCGGAAAGTAAAATACTTATACATATTGTCGAGTTGACCCAAGGAACCTGACCCGTGGCCTCATGTTCTGGGTTCGGAGGGTCATAACTCGAAAGTTTAATGTCACCATACTTCTTCTATGCGTAGAAACGTCATAGTTTCTCTGCATTCCACGGGTTGCTCTCATCTTTCCCCATTTTCTTGTCTTGTAGTCGATAAGCTCCTCCTGGTATTACTTCTGTCACGATGTAAGGTCCCACCCACGAAGATTCTAACTTGCCATGACCATCCTGCGTGAGTTGTAAGACTAGATCTCCCACCACAAAAGATCGTTGACAAACTCGACTACTGTGGTAGTTTCGCAGACTCTGTTGATATTGCGTGGCCCTAGCCAACGCTTTATCTCTTACTTCATCAAGTGCGTCGACATCGTCCTGAAGTGCTTCTGTGGAAGTTGCTTCATCATAAGTCGTGATTCTTGGGGCTTCATGCATAATTTCGACTGGAAGCACGGCTTTTGCGCCATGGACTAGGAAGAAAGGAGTTTCTTGAGTAGCCGCATTGGGTGTAGTTCTGAGACTCCAAAGCATGGAGGGCAGCTTGTCTACCCAAGCGTGTTTGGCTTTTTCAAGAGGTGCTAACAGCCTCTTCTTTATCCCGTTGCATATTAGGCCATTGGCTTTTTCGACTTGCCCATTCGTCTTTGGTTGTGCTACATATGCGAATTTGAGCTTGATTCCCATATTCTCGCAATAACTCTTGAATTCTTTTGACATGAAGTTTGTCCCATTGTCTGTGATGATGCTATGTGGCACTCCAAAGCGAAACACTATTGACTTGATGAAGTTGATTGCTGTTGTCGAGTCTTGAGTTGTTACCGGGGCCGCTTCCACCCACTTGGTAAATTTGTCGACTGCTACCAGCATGTAAACATGCCCTCATGGCCAAGATTTGTGTAATTTTCCTACCATGTCGAGACCCCATTGTGCAAAGGGCCAAGACAGTGGTATTGTTTCAATTCTGCTGCTGGTGTGTGTGGTTGAGATGCGAATCTTTAACAAGCTTCACACTTTCGAACTATATCTTTTGCGTCCTCAATGGCTGTTAACCAATAGAATCCTGCTCGAAAGGTCTTGGCCGCGATAGCCCTCCTGCTGGCGTGGTGTCCACATACTCCTACGTGTATGTCTTTTAGTATCACTTGTCCCTCCTGGGGCATCACGCATCACTGCAGAATGCCAGTTATGCTCTTTTATACAGTCTCCCTTGTAACATGACAAACGCCTTAGATCGTCGTATTATTCTTTTGGCTTCCACTGCGTCTTCTGGTAATTTATTGTTTATCATGTATGCTAAGTATGGCTACATCCATGTTTCTTCTATCATCATGACTTCTTCCAATTATGCTGTGCTTACTTCAATTTTCTCACCAGCCCCCGAGCCTGTTGTGGTAGTCAAACTTTTGAAATTCTTTATCGATCTTTTGACGATTTCTTTCCAAAAGACTCTTGATGGTACGGGTAGGCATTGGGACCCGATATTTGCTAAATTATCGGCTTCTTCGTTGCTGTTTCTGCTATCGTGCGAAACTTCACACCCATCAAAGGTTCCTTCTAGATAATGATATAGATTTTTGTAGGCCATCTTGTTGTCATTCATAGTGTCGCACCTGTTCATCACTTGTTGGACGACGAGATTCGAGTCCCCAAATATTTTTAGCTGAGTTGCTCCGCATGCTTTGGCCATTTACATTCCATGAAGCAGAGCCTCATATTTGGCTTCATTATTAGAAGCTTGAGGAAAACTCATCCTTAAAATGTATTTCAATTTGTCGCCTTGCGGTGATATCAGGACTACTCCTGTGCCTGCGCCTTGAACTCTTTTTGACCTGTCAAAGTACATCGTCCATACGCTCGATAAATCTGGTGGCCCTGTATTTTTGTAACTCTAGCCATTCTGCTGTGAAGTCTGGCAGTACTTGAGATTTGATTGCCTTTCTTTTTTCATACGTGATATCCAAGGGTGATAATTCGATCCCCCATAAGGAGACATGTCCTGTTGCTGAAGGTTTATTCAGTATGTTTGACAGTGGTGCTTCATTGACCACTATAATTGGATGCACCGCAAAGTATTGTTGCAACTTTCGGGCTATTGTGAAGATGCTATACGCGAGTTTTTGGTAGTGCGGGTACCTTTGCTTTGTTGGAGATAATACTTTGCTGAGGAAGTAAACTGGCCTTTGCACTCCATGAACTTTTCCCTCTTCGCTTCTTTCGACTTCCAATACTGTGCTCACCACTTGATGTGTTGCTGCGATATACAATAGGAGCGACTCTTTTTCTTTTGGTGCGACCAACACTGGTGGTGTGGAGAGCACTTTTTTCAATTGTGCAAATGTTGTGTCTGCTTCCTCTGTCCACTCGAACTTGTCGTCTGACTTTTTCATGAGTGCGTAGAATGGCAGTGTTTTTTCTCCCAATCGAGCAACGAATCGACTTAGTGTCGCAACGCGTCCTGCGAGTTTTGGAACATCGTGTAGCTTTGTTAGTTTCCCCATTATCAGTATTGCTTAGATTTTTTCTAGATTTGCTTCTATTCCCCTTGCTGATACCAGGAATCCCAGTAGTTGTCCTGCTGATACACCAAAAGAACATTTTGTCGGGTTAAGCTTGAGCTTGTACCTATTTAGATTGTCGAAGGTTTCTACCAGATCACTGATTAAGGACTCCTCTTTTCTTGTGGTAATGACCACATCGTCGATGTAGACTTGGATGTTGCATCCTATTTGAATTCTGAGATAGTTTTGCATCATCCGCTGTAGGTTGCTCCTGCATTTTTTAGGCCAAAAGGCATGACTTGATAACAGAATACGCCATATGGTGTGATAAAAGCTGTTTTTTTCCTCGTCTTCCTTTTTTAACTTGATCTGGTTATAACCAGAGTATGCATCCAAGAAGGAAAGCCTTGCGCACCCCGCTGTTGAGTCAATTATTTGATCGGCGAGGTAACGGAAAGGGATCCTTTGAGCAATGCTTGTTGAGGGACGTGTAATCAACGCATACCCTTTGTACATCTGTGTTCTTGTTTGGGATGATGACTGGGTTAGACACCCATGTTGACGCCTTGATTTCCCTAATGAAGCATGCGTTTTCTAGTCTGTGCAGCTCTGATGCTATTGCTTTTCTTTTGGGTTCATCAAACCGTCGGAGAGGTTGCTTGACTGGCTTTGCCTTTGGATCTATGTTTAGTGCGTGCTCGATGAGTTCCCTGGGAACCCCTAGCATGTCCGAAGGATACCAAGCGAAAATTTCCCAGCTCTCATGGAGGAACTTGATGAGCGCGCTTTCCTATGTGGGGTCCAGGTTTACTGCTATGAAAGTAGTTATGTTTGGGTTCGTGGGATGAACCTGGATTTTCTTTGAGTCTTGTGTTGCGTCGAAAGCCTGATCTGGTAGGGATCGACCAACGTCGGGTAGCACATTGTGATCAGTTTCGCCTTTAAGCCTTGCGTACTCTGCCGTCATGCCAAAAGTTTGTGCCATCCTGTTAAATTCTTTGTCGTAGGCATTGGATACTTTGAAGCTTCCTTGTACCGTGATGGTTCCTTTGGGTCCCGGGATTTTCAATGTTAGATATGCGTAGTGAGGTACCACCATGAATTTCGCAAACGCTGGTCGACCCATGATTATGTGATACTATGAAGGCCAGTCCATTACTTCGAACTCTAAATTTTCCCTGCGGTAATTGCTGCTATCACCAAAGCAGACATCGAGTTCTATTCTCCTAGGGGATAGTTTGCACTTCCTGGTATGATTCCGTGAAAGGAGCAATCTGTCGACTTCAAGCTTTCCAATGAGATGCTCATTGCTCTTAAGGTTCTCGCGTATATCAGGTTGATGCCGCTTCCTGCGTCCATGAATACTCTTCCAATGTCATAACCTCCTATTTGCGCTTTGAGCACCATTGGAGCGTGTCCTGGCCTGGGCACTTTCCTTGGGTGATCTGCTCGGCTGAACCTGACTGGTTGGTCGGACCACCTTAGGTACTCCGTTGTTGCTGGTGGTGATGATATTGCTAAATTTACTTGCCTTAATATACTCTTTCGCTCTTTCTTAGGCTTTGGCATCGGTTGAATCATTGCGGATATGTATATTTTTGACTCGAGGTGTTTGGTTGAACACTGCGTTTGATATCCTTGACTTGTACTCCTTCCTTCTCGACGTGTTCCCTGACTCAGGTTTGATGCACTTTGCAACCTTAAGAAGGTTCTGCAATCCTTCATCTGGTGGTTGGAGACTCTTTTTCCATCTAGATATGCATAGTGTATGCGGCAGGGGCAAGGAGCATGTCCTCCGCTGACGGGCCAGAGTACCTTGGTTTTTCTGCTCCACGGCTGCCTCTTCCTTGAAACTTCCCTCTTTCCTCGCCTTCTTTGTTTCTTTGGTCATATCCTGCAGCTATCTGGTTTCGTCTTACGTGGCTGTCCTCATTGCGAGACCTTCACCTTTGCCTGCTTATTTTGTTGACTGCTGGTGAATGTGCCCTTTTATTGTTGTATGCATCTTCTCCATCGGCGAATTTATTTGCTAGTTCCATTAATTCTGATACTGCCTTGGGCCTTGCTCTTCCTAACTCCTCCACGAGGTATTCTCGCATAACCCATTCGTGAAGGCGTTGATTGCCCTTTCGTCTGAAACTTCGACTGCAGAGTTCTTGATTATGCTCCACCTTTGAATATATGATCTGAGTGATTCGCTGCATTGCTGGACAGATGCTTTGACTTCCTCTATCGATGCTGGCCTTTTGTATGTTGATCAAAAATTTCTTGTGAATTCACTTTCTAGTTCTCCCCAGCTCCCGATGGATTCATTGGGTAGAGTATTTAACCAAGACCGTGCTGCGCTGGTGAGGTGTAGTTGCAAGCTTTGCATTGCTATTGCTCTTATTCCTCCAAGTATCTGCACTGCTTACAGATAGTCTGATAACCATAGTGCGGGGTCTTGCGACCCGTCGTATTTTTGCTGGTCGTGCGGTAGTTTGAATCCTTTGGGTACCCGTATTTTGCGAACCCTTTGGGTAAAGCATAGTGCGCCCATTTCTTTTTTGTCGTCTTCATAATTTTCTTCTTTCCATATGTAGCGTGCCTTGTTTACTCTTGCTTGTGCTATAACATTCCTTGCGTCCTCCTGTCGTGCTTCTTCTTCTCCTGATGACTCGTAAACAGGTGAAGGTTGGCGCTTAAAGCTTCCTTTACTCTTCTCCTTATGGTATGTCGCCTTTTCTTCTGGGAAGTGTTTTGTTAGTTTGTTTTTGATTAACCCAAGGCTTCTTATTGCGGCTTGATGCATGTGCTCTTGCAGATCTCCTGGCTCTAGCTACGTAATGAGTAGATAAGTCTACGCTGCTATTAACGCTGCCTCTGGTGTTTCTTGCACAAAATCTTCTTCCTCGTATGATGGATGTATGCTTATATTTTTTGGTGCGACTCTCTTCCCTTGCCCATGCTGTTGTTCTTCTAGTATGCTTCGGGTCCTTGTGCCTTTCTCTGCTGGACTCTGATGTGTCACTATATTCATCCCAGTATTCTTCATCTGCCATGTTATTGTTTTCTTGGCTTCTCCTTAGCTCTTCTTCTTCCCTCAGCCTCTTCCTTCGTTGATGAAGTGCATACTGATATCCCATCAGAACTTCTCTTCTAGAGCTGGCGGGTACTTTCGTGCCGCGGTTGATGGCTAATATGATCATCTTCCACTCCCCTGTGGAGACGTGGATTTTTCCTTCTCTTTCTTGCCATTTTTTCTGCTTTGTTGACTTGCGCATCGCCTTCTTCTTTGTTCTCTTCTGCTGCTTTGGTGATAATGATGCATAGTTGATGTATGCTTCTAGAGATGCCACCGGTTTTGGTAGCAAAGTCCTTTTGACTCTCATGTGGTTTATCCGCTGATTCTTCTGCGTTGGGTTTGTTCCGAAACTCGTCGAGTTCCTTGATTTTTCCTTGAGTGTTATCTGTTGTTGCTAGGCTAACTGGCGAGTTTACCTTGCTAGAGGAGCCCACAGATGATCTTGATATTGTGACTGTCTTGCTGTTGCTTGCCGACGGACCTGATTCCACCGGATCTAAAAGGCAAGTCGAACCCGAAGGTCCAATATAGAAACTCAGACTTCCGATTGTTAATTCCATCTTCTGGTTTTTATTGACTTTTGGATTGCTATTGGATAAAAACGAAAAAGCCATCGATTCCATGATTCCAACACCCCTGGTCCCCATGGTCGGCGCCAATTGATGAGGGTTAACTCGACAAATGTCCTAGATGAAGGACTTAGGATCGGGGGAATAGGGCGTCGGATGAACTCAAAGGTAAATCAGTCAAACAAGGATGTATCGAAAGTAAACGTAAGGTGAACTTTGGCTTGCTTTCAATCTGTCCCTCACCATCCTCTCCTGGCCCCTATATATAGGTGGCCAGGTCTCAAGGATCGGGGGGGATCCGATACAGATTACAATATCGACATACGATAAGAACTCGTATTTCGACTAGAGTTATAATTGGGCCTAGCTTAACGGGCCTCAGGGGTACTTAACTGACGGGCTCTATTATCTATACCCTTGTCACCCTATCTCCATGCCCACACCTAGAACAAAACACACGTTAGAGTATGGGAGTGTGTGCACCTAGCTCAAGCCACATTGCTTGAATCAATGATATTTAGTTCATGCCTCAATTCCCGGAATCTTGCTTCATCAAGAGGCTTTGTGAATATATCGGCAAGTTGCTCATTGGTGCCAACATAAGATAGATTAATTTCTCCACGGTTGACATGTTCCCAAATAAAATGATGACGAATCTCAATGTGCTTCGTCTTGTTGTGTTGCACCGGGTTGTGAGCGATCTTGATAGCACTTTCATTATCACATAAAAGTGGCACTTTGTCAAAAATGACACCGTACTCCTTCAAAGTTTGCCTCATCCATAAGAGTTGTGCACAACAACTTGCGGCGGCTACATATTCGGCTTCAGTGGTGGAGAGAGACACACAATTTTGTTTCTTAGATGACCAACACACCAAAGACCTACCAAGGAATTGGCAAGCCCCGGAGGTTGATTTCCATTGCACTCTGTCTCCCGCCCAATCTGAATCCGAGTAACCGACAAGATCAAAACTTGCTCCCTTCGGGTACCAAAGACCAAAGTTAAGAGTATTCACTAAATATCGAAAGATTCTCTTGACCGCCACTAAGTGGCTTTCCTTTGGTGTGGCTTGAAAACATGCACAAACTCCCACACTTAACATAATGTCCGGTCTAGATGCGCAAAGGTAAAGCAAGGAACCAATCATAGATCTACAAAGTTTTTGACCCACTTCTTTACCATTGGGATCGAGATCAAGATAAACCTTTGTTGGCATAGGAGTCTTTGCACCTTTGACTCCAATTATCTCGAACCTCTTGAGCATGTCTTGGGTATATTTGGCTTGGCTCACAAAAGTCCCTCCCTTCAATTGTTTTACTTCAAACCCAAGGAAGAACTCCAACTCCCCCATCATAGACATCTCAAACTTGTCAGTCATGAGCTTAGCAAACTCATCATTGAAAGCTTTGTTGGTAGAACCAAATATAATATCATCAACATATAATTGGCAAATGAAAAGCTCCCCATTGACCTTCTTAGTAAAAAGAGTGGGATCAATCACCCCAATTTCAAACCCACGATCAACCAACAACTCTTTAAGGTGCTCATACCATGCATGTGGGGCTTGTTTGAGCCCATAGAGCGCTTTATCAAGTTTGTAAACGTGGTTAGGAAACTTAGGGTTTTCAAAACCCGGGGTTGCTTTACAAATACCAATTCATTTAAAGGACCATTAAGAAATGCACTTTTAACATCCATTTGTTGAAGTTTGAAGTTATGATGTGATGCATAAGCAAGTAAAATGCGAATAGATTCAAGATGAGCAACGGGAGCAAAATTTTCACCAAAGTCAATACCCTCAACTTGGGAGAAACCTTGAGCCACTAATCTTGCCTTGTTACGAATGATAATGCCATTTGCATCTTGCTTGTTCTTGAAAATCCACTTGGTCCCAATGACATTATGGCAATCTTTGGGTCTTTCTACTAGAGTCCACACTTTGTTGCGCTCGAAGTTGTTGAGTTCATCATGCATGGCATTGAGCCAATCCGGATCCTCAAGCACCTCATAAACTTTCTTGGATTCTACACAAGAGACAAAAGCATGATGAGAGCTAAATTTAGAAAGTTGCCTCCTTGTGGAGACACCTTTACGAACACTCCCAACAACATTTTCCAAGGATATGCTTCTTTGTCGGAGTATGGACTCAAGCTTCTTCTCATAGAGAGTGTGAGCCTTAAGAGGAGATTCTTGAGAGACTACTTGATCATCTTCATGATCGCAGTTCTGGTCCTCACCTTGACCAGTTGGATTGCCTTGATCATCAAGTGGCCCCATAACCACGGAATTCAGATGAATCTTCATCAAGGCCTTGATCACCCCCATAGACTCCGGTATCCAAACCCGGAGACTCCGGTATAGGCCGGAGACTCCGGACCACAGGCGCCGGAGACTCCGAGCAAGATTGCTCGATGTAGTGATCTTCAGGTTGAGGGTGTGGAGCTTGTATTTGGTTAATGTCCTGTGGGTGTTCAGCAGGTGAAGGCTCCACTTGTGTAGAGCATTGTCCTTCTCCTTTGGTCAAAAGGTTTCCCTCAATGGGCCGGAAGAATCTGACACCCATTCTTCTTATGGCTTGGGGAGGTATTTTGTCACCTACATCACGAACACCACTTTGTCCCACAAAGGAACCATTATATTCATCGAACCTCACATTACAAGTCTCTATAACATGCCCGATGGACTTGCTATAGATCCTATAGGAATGCAAGTCCGAGGAGTAACCAACAAAGATGCCCTCTAAAGCTTTAGAATCAAATTTTGACAAACAAACACCTTTCTTGAGATAGAAGCACTTACAACCAAATACCCGAAAGTACATGATGTCAGGCTTTCGCCCGATAAGTATCTCATATGGAGTCTTGTTCAAGTTCTTGCGGAGATAAAGCCAGTTGGTGGCATGGCATGCAGTATTAATAGCTTCGGCCCAAAAGTTGTATGGAGACTAGAACTCCGCCAACATGGTTCTTGCCGCATCCATAAGAGTCCGGTTCTTCCTCTCGGTAACTCTATTTTTTTGTGGGGTATATGCAACGAAATACTGATGTTTGATACCCGCATCACTAAGAAACTCATTTAGAGAGTAGTTCTTGAACTCAGTGCCATTGTCAGTTCTTATTGTCAATATGGTGGTATTGAATTGAAGCTCAACTTTGGTGGCAAAGTCTTTGACAGTTTGTTGGGTCTCACTCTTGAACTCAAAGAAATAAACCCAAGTATATCTCGAATAATCATCGACAATCACCAAACAATACTTCTTGCCACCAAGACTAGCATAAGTGGGAGGTCCAAAGAGATCCATGTGAAGGAGCTCCAAGCACCTTACCAATAGTTGAGACTAAATCTGGAGACGTTTCTGCCTATATTCCTACTAATGTAATTTCCATTACAGATGGACAAATATTCTTATCTGCAGATCTATTCAATGCCCTACAAACATGATCTTTGGCGAAAGAAACATCCTTTAGTCCGAGTATGTGGCCGCCGGTGTAGAGATTTTGCAAGGCTCTCATATTGACGTGGGCTAACCAGCGATGCCAAAGCCATCCCACATCAGCCTTAACAATTAGGCATATCGCGGCCGTAGTGGGTTTCTCCGAGAAGTCCACCACATACAAGCCGTTCTCGACATACCCAACAAAGGCAACCTTGAGAGTCTTACTCCACATGACGACCACAATGTCAACATCAAAATATGTGGCATAGCCCATAGTAGCAAGTTGACAAATGGAAAGTAAATTATAACCAATGGTTTCGACAAGCATGACATTCACTAGGGACGCGTCCGGAGTGATCACCACCTTACCGAAACCAAGTACCTTAGAGTATGATTCGTCACTGTATGAGACCGTGACATTTGAAGTATTTGGCCTTAATTCTTCCACAATATTCTTGCTTCCGGTCATGTGGCTTGTGGCACCACTATCAATGATCTATTTTTCTCCTCCGGAAGGAACATCCTACAAGATGTCAATTCTTGGATTTAGGTCCCCATTTTTGGATGGGACCTCTTTTGTTAGTCACAAGAATCTTAGGTACCCAAATAGCAAATTCAATATAACCATCATAGGGACCAACATATTTAGCATAGACATCACCATCATAATATTTGAGAAGCACATAATGAGGATTATATTTCCCTACAAAATTATTATGTGTAGGACTAGAGACTCCGGCCTTGGGGACCGGAGACTCCGGCCTTGGGGACCAGAGACTCCGGGCTAGATGAACCAGTCGGAGACTCCACACCCTTTGACCCAAAGACTCCGGTCTCCTCAACTTTCTTCTTCTTTCCATTCAGCTCCTCCCACTCCTCCTCTTTGTAACAAATATCAAAAGGAACATGAGGACTAGGAGCAGCAGTAGGCTTCTTCTTGTTCTTGTTCTTGTTCTTGTTCTTGTTCTTGTTCTTGTTCTTCTTCTTCTTTGAGGGCTTGGCCACCAATCTGAGATTCCCTTTCTTGGAGGACTCGGCAACAAACCGGAGGCCTTCCTTACCCTTGTTCATTCTTTGATTGCTCAAGATATCATTGAGATTCTTCTCTCCTTGAATGCAAGTGGCAAGGCCCTTATCAAGTTCGGCCTTCAACCTATTGTTCTCCTCAATGATATCACTATGTTCACAAATAGAGTTAGAAGAACTAGGAACTTCAATAACTTGCATTGGTGGGACTTTAGATTGTTCAATAGTTAGTTGAATTGAAGTTGCTCATGAATTTTAGTGAGTGATACGTCCAAAACATATCTATAATTTTTGATGCTCCATGCTTATTTTTACACCATTTGCTTTGTGTTTCGTTACACTTCTTGGCAGTTTTATGCATTTTCCGGAACTAACCTATTAACAAGATGCCATAGTGCCAGTTCCCTATTTTCTGCTGTTTTTGTGTTTCAGAAAAGTTACACAGGAAATATTCTCGGAATTGGACGAAACAAAAGCAGAACATCCAGAAATTTACCGAAGCTTCCAGAGATCCGAAGAAGAGACAGAGGGGGCCAGGGCCTGCCCACACATTAGGGCAACGCGGCCTAGGCCCTGGCCGCGCCCCTACGTGTATGGCCACCCAGGTCCACTTCTGATGATGCCCCTTCGCCTATAAAGACCCCCCGACGGGAAAAACATAAATACCCGATCAAATTTCTAGAAAGATATCGTGATCCACTGCCGTCATCGACCCAAGATCAGGAGGGTCCAGAAGCTCTTCCTGGCACCCTGCTGGAGAGGGGAATCACCACCGGAGGTCTTCTTCATCGATGCTTGCCTCCGGAGCGATGAGTGAGTAGTCTACCTTGGACTATGGGTCCATAGCAGTAGCTAGATGGTTGTTCTCTCCACCATGTGCTTCATGTTTAGATCTCATGAGCTGCCTTACATGAATGAGATCACCGTTATGTAATTCTACATGTTGTGTTTGTTGGGATCCGATGAATATTGGTGTTATGATTAAGTTGCTGTTCTAAAATTTATCTTATGTTATCTCTATGTTGTTTATGATCTTGCATGCTCTCTGTTGTTAGTAGCTATCTTGGCCAAGTAGAAACTAGTAACTCCAAGAGGGGGTATTTATGCTCGATAGTTGGGTTCATGCCTCTATTGAATCTGGGGGAGTGACAGAAACCTCTAAGGTTATAGATGTGATGTTGCCACTAGGGAGAAAACAACATTCTTATGTCCGAGGGCATATGCTTTGTTTATATTACACACTTTGCTTAATGCAATTATCTGTTGTTCACAACTTAATACTTGTGGGGTTCTCGGATTGATTCCTCATAAGTGGATTATTAGTCATAGATGCAGTTGGATGGCGGTCTATGTATTTTGTTGTAATGCCCAGAGTAAATCTCATAGTGATCTTCTTGACATATGCACATTATCTTTATTCTATCAATTGCCCAACTATAATTTGTTTACCCAACATGTGTTATTTATCTTATGGAGAGACACCACTAGTGAACTGTGGGCCCCAATCCAATTTTCTTTATATTGCTATCACCTGTTTACTTTACTCGCACTGTTTACTTTCTCGCATACTATTATTGTTTTCCACTCGATACGCTCATTCCTTTGTTTTACAGCAAACCGGTGAGATTGACAATCTTATCATAAGTTGAGAGCAAAGTATTTGGTTGTGTTGTGTGCAGGTTCCGCGTTGCAGCTACCAAGCAAAGCACTAGACGAGGCGCCCTATAAATTGTCTGGAGCTGTCGCGAAGCTAGTAAGCATCACCTTCACTAGTTTGGCTTCTTCCTTTTCGGATCGATATACCTTGGTTTCATAACTGAGGGAAAACTTGCTGCTATATTGATCACACCTTCTCTTGGGGTTCCCAACTGGCCGGTCATTTACATCATCAACTACACGCCAACAAGTTTTCTAGCACTATTCAACACCACGCCATCAACAAGTTTTCTGGCGCCGTTGCCGGGGAGGAAAAAGAAGACTCCCGCAAGGGGAGTTTCACACGCACATCCTTTACTTTGTTTTAAGTTTTGCTTTACTTTATTTTTACTTGCATCGTTTTATCAAAAACACACAAAAATTAGTTTCTTTATAGTTGTTACTTTATTACTTTTAGTTCATCATGTTGTTCCCTAAGTATGTTTTGGAGGACCTCTCAGTAAGTAGTGGTTCTATTATTGGAAAAAGTAATATTGAGGAGTTCTTTAATCATATTAGTATGCATGAAGATGTTGAGAAAAAGTCTTTGGCTGAGCTTGCTCCTAGTTATGAAGTTGCTTCTGCTTATTTAGTTAACATGTTGGAAGCTAGGTTTGCTAGCCTTAATCCTTTTATGCAATACATGTTTCTTAAGCTTCATGATATTGAAGACTCCGAAAAGAAAGCTTTTATCTTGGAAACTTTGCGTAGAGAATTTAGAGATGTTGTTATTGAAGCTAGGAAAGTTCTTAAGCGTTTCAATAAGCTTGGCTCACATATAAAGGTTGTTAGTACAAACAATGAAGAAACCCAAATACCGATACCTAGCAAACTCTTGGGATTGTATGAAGCTTTTGAAAATAATTTTGATTGGATCTGTCCCAAAGATCTTTTTAGTGAATTAAGTGAACCAAAGCATGATCACAAGGGGTCTTTGAAAACTTATGTGGATGAAATACAATGCCTTATTGAAAAGACTTCTATTGTTGATCTTAATGCTACTTTTGAAAATACTTGATTTACACTTTCTGCGCCTAGCTCAAAGGCGTTAAAGAAAAGCACTCTTGGGAGATAACCCAACATTTTATTTTCAGTTTTTTTCCTTTTATTTGAGTCTTAGAAGTTATTACTACTGTAATAACCTCTCCTTATCATTTTTATTTTGTTGTTGTGCCAAGAGAAGCCTCTAATTTAAGTGAGGTAAGATTTGGGGATGTTGCTGTCGTGAAACAGATTTTCGTACTGCACTGTAAAAATTCGTGAAAATTATCTGTATATCTTTTGGACCTGCGATTTTTTGTGCTTATTCCTCAGGTTATATCCAAACTTTTGTTAGTTTAACACTTTTTTATTTGAGCAACAGAAAACCCTCTAAAAATTCGACCTTTGTCAGCTATTCTATTTTGACAGATTTCTGCCACTATTTGTGTTTGCCTCTCGAACGCTTTCTTTTTGAGTTCTTTTAATCATGGAACTTTTGGGGAAGTTGCTACAGTAGTATATTCTTTAATTTGGTGGTTTTGAGTTGAAACCTAAAGCAAAAGGGGTTGATTCATTATTATGCTTACACTAATGTTGCTAATAGAATTGTGTTGAGTTTTGTATGAAGTTTTTCAAGTGTAGGGATTGGAGAATGATGAGATGAGTTGAAGAATGGACAAAAGCTCAAGCTTGGGGATGCCCATGCAACCCCCAAGAAATATCTAAGAAGTACAAGCATCAAAGCTTAGGGATGCCCCCGAGGCACCCCTTCTTAATTGGCAAAAATCAGGTCACCTTTCAAGACACTATATTTTTTTTGCTTCATGCACTATGCGTTTTTCTTGGAGCGTCGGTTGTTTCAGTTTTCAGTTTAGTTTTGTTTTGTTTTCTGCAATAAATGGTTGGACCCCAACAAATTTCTTTTGGAGAAGTTGCCTTGCTTTTCATTTGCTAAGAACACTCTATTTTTCACTCTTATCGTTCAACGAGTGTTCTCTTTTTCTGCTACTGCGTTTAGTTTTCGTTTTTTGCCTTGATTTTTATTCAGATCTTCTTATATCTCTGTATCAAGGTGTATTTTTGCCTCTGGACCATGTTGGTTTTCATCAAAAGAGTTGAGTTAAAAAAGTTCGAATGGTGTTGGAAAAGAGAAAAATATTTATGCAAAAAAGTGGTACAAAAAGGAGCTTGTTTAGACTGCAGCTTAGACTTTTTCATATCATGCTTGATGTCTTTTTGATAGTATGCTTAGTAATTTTTGCTATAGCATGACTTGTCTCAAATAACTGAGATTGCTTAATGAGCCTTTGAAAAAATCATGCGTTGTTTTTATTATTTGGAAGCATTATTTTGGGTTTCTCCTTGATGCTTTATTTGGGTTGACTTGGCTCATGCTCACACATGTTAGACTCATACAAAATCGCCATAAGCCTCTATGATCATTTAGTTTTTGACTTTTGATGCCATCTTATGCTTCTTTTAATGTTGCTTTGTCATTTTGCATGATTATGGCCGTTATTGCTCTCTTAGTTGGTCGCTCCCAGTCTTTTGCTAGCCCTCGTTTTGTACTGAGTATGAGCTCTACTCGTGCATCCAACTCCTAAAAACCAAGTTTGCCAACGTGTCCACCATACATACCTACTAGCAATTTGCTATTCCAAAGTACATTTGACTTGCTTTTATCTATCCTTCGAATTAAACTCTTATCAGTGTTATGTGAAAATTGGTCAGTAAAGCTCTCATGAACCTGATGGCACACTTTATTTTTCTCGTTCTTAAAAATTTTCCATTGTGGCTCTCTTATATTGAGTTGTTATGCTTGCAAGTTGTAAGTTGGAAATTAGTCCAGCCATGCTGTCATGGGGCAAGCTTTTGACATTGCACTTCATCTTATTTGAGTTGATATCGTGATGTTTTGTTTATGGATACTCGCGGTGTGAAATAAATTGGAATATTGTGGAGTTCATGCAGTTTGTATATGTGTTAGAGAAATGCCTGGGCTGCCAATCTAAGCCATGCATAATTCATAGTGGAAATTTGCAGCATGCCCATAGTGGACATTTGACGATGCATCTCAAAATAAAAATCTATATAAATGGTAAATAAAAGAGATGTCGAGGTGTTCATTGTCTGCTTGTCCTGTCATTTTGATGTGGGCTTGTTCCATGTCATCGGGCATGGAGGTACCCCATTGGTGGTTCTCGATGATACGTGTATACTTACAATGACAAGAACTTGCTTGGGACCTAAGCAAAGTAACATGAGGTTTGGGTATTCGTACTTCACGGGACACGAGGTTTTCAACTTATGATTTGTCAAGCATATGCTTTATAATTATACTCGCATTAACTTTAACCATTCAAGATGCTTATGATGGAGGCAATGAGAGCTCAAAGCTAGTAAGTACCATAATTTTTGAAGGTTTATAAAACTTACAATCACTTCTTCCCTCTGCGAAGGGCCTTTCTTTTACTTTCATATTGAGTCACCACCTTCTACCTTTATGCACCGTCTAAGAGAGCATAGTTGTCATTCTGAGTATAATGTTTATTGTCCCAAAGTTTTCATTGATTGATTCATGATCATGATTTCACTTGTTCTTAAATTATTTGTATCTAGTCACCCTCTTAAACTTGAAGGTGTCCTATGCATTTATGTTTTGCTATTCCATGAGGGACAAGCTGAAAACCATTTGCTATGTTTTTCCTTATGATTTGAACACACCTTTGACTTTCATTGTTTCATTTTTATGATCTTTTATTTGTGTTCTATTTCATGTTATAACATGGTTGCTAAGTTTCTTCTATCAAGATTATGTCTTTCATGCCCATGTTTTAAGTTCTTTTGATCCCAACACTCAATGCTTACATAGATGATCAAGATTGTGTAGGTGCATGTCACCTCAAAAATTATTTCTTTTGTTATCACTTACCTACTTGAGGACGAGCTGGAGTTAAGCTTGGGGATGCTTGATACGTCCAAAACGTATCTATAATTTTTGATGCTCCATGCTTGTTTTTACACCATTTGCTTAGTGTTTCGTTACACTTCGTGGCACTTTTATGCATTTTCCGGAACTAACCTATTAACAAGATGCCACAGTGCCAGTTCCCTATTTTTTGCTGTTTTTGTGTTTCAGAAAAGTTACACAGAAAATATTCTCAGAATTGGATGAAACAAAAGCCGAACATCCAGAAATTTACCGAAGCTTCCAGAGATCCGAAGAAGAGACAGAGGGGGGCTAGGGCCTGCCCACACAGTAGGGCGGCACGGCCCATGCCCTGGCCGCGCCCCCTACGTGTGTGGCCACCCTGGTCCACTTCTGACGATCACTACTAGGAAAACGTCTATAGGTAATACAGCTACCCGTAGCGCACCGTATATATGGTGCGCTGCGGGTATTTACCGGTAGCGCATGTGTGTATATGCGCTGTAGGTATGTCACATACCCGGAGCGCACCATATATAAAATGCGCTACGGATATATGTAGGGCTGGATGGGGAGCTCTGCCTACACTTACCCGTAGCGCATGTGATATAGGTGCGCTACGGGTAGTTCAACTACCCGTAGCGCACCTATACATATGCGCTACGGGTAAGTATAGACAGAGAGAGTGCCATGTTACCCGTAGCGCATATGTATAGGTGCGCTACGGGTAGTTGAACTACCCGTAGCGCACTTATATCACATGCGCTACGGATAGCGAAAATACGATGGAGACAAAAACCAGGGGCGATGCCTACCTTGGCGCGCTCGCGTGGGATTTTTTTGGGCATTCGCGCGCGTGAGAAGGGATGCGGTCAATACGATGGGGTCAAAACCAGTGCGCCGCCTCCCTGCCACCGCTTTGCCCCATTCCGGTTGTCCACCGCCGCTTTTCTCCTGTCCACAGCCGCCTCTCTCCATCCCCAACCAGATCCGGTGGCCACTTCCCCGCCAGATCTCCATCCCCGACGAGATCCAGTGCTCTCCATCCCTGGCCAGATTTCATTTCATACTTGCTCCTTTAATTAATTCAATTTTTAGTACTTCATTTTGCCTTGTATGGTACCAATTCCAGCCTTATCATATCAGCATTTCATTTTGCCGTCTATACATGTTTCTGTCATGTATTTGATTAAAACAAGCATGGACTTGCTTGGAGGTGCTAGAAGTACATTTTTGTTGAGTATGACATGTTGTAGATCAGAATTATGTCAGCTGAGCTAACGTCCTTCTATGTTTTGTTGTTCTGAATTGGTAACAGTAGTATTGATATAAAAATCTTTAGTTTGAACAGAGGTACAATTCTCAGTTGACAACAAAATCAAGGTATATATGTTCACCGTGAGAGATTACTTAATAAGTGATATCATTTGTTCTTCTAAAGATCAGTCCTTCCAAACATTCCATGATATACCTGTTTATAGAATGTCTACTAATATATACTTTATGTTACATATTTTGTTTCGCAAGTCTGGCGGCAAATGAAGAAAATGTTCATATATTACGCTCAGACACTAAGTACTAAGTACCCTTTTCTTATACTCCATGTCCTGTAAACATTGTTGAATAAATTTGCACAGAAATTCCCGTTATTCTCTTGCAAGAACCAGGATGGTTAATCACACGAAAAAAGTAGAATCTCAGCCAGTTAGATGCAAGCTATGTTTGTGGTGAGTTTTACTTGAGAGAGGTGCATACTGGTAATCTTTCATAAGATCTACTTCTGATTGTTACTCCTTGGTATTACTAACAAATCTTTACTCAGCTACTTCTCATACATCCGAAGATTTTGTTTTCTCATCTACGATTAGGTTTAAGTTTGTCCTGATATTTTTGAGGAATAAACATATATTTTTCTTTTTCTTTCTGGTATACTTTTCCAATTACCTTCTTAAGATTTTGTGATGCTGTCAAATTTGGCACCCCTAACTCTCTTCAATTCCACCCTAAATGAGTTTAATCTATATAACCATTTGACATGACCTTCTCATTTAGGTGCTTCAGCCTTCAGGGAAGTTGAACGTGGAGGCGAATTATCTGCAAATTTTGCATATGGTTCTTTGGTACCTTCAGTAAGTATTTACTATAAAGGCGTAATCATGTAAGTCATTTTATTTTGATAAAAAGTTCACAGGCTCATTGAGTATGAGATGTCCGGTGTTTCGTGGTATCATCTTTCAAGAATTCCACTAAGATAATAAAGAGCAATCGTGTATGCATGAATACCACACTAGTAGGGAAAACCTCTTCTGTGGCGCACCAAAATATGCATTCTGTGGCGCATGGGTGGTGCTCCACAGAATCTTCGTCACAAAAATAAGCATTTTGTGGCGCACCAGCACATGCGCCACAGAAATAAGGAATTCTGTGGCGCACCAAGACCTAATGCGCCACAGAATTAAGGAATTCTGTGGCGCATTTTGCCTTGGTGCGCCACAAAATTAGGTGCGCCACAGAATTACAAGTTAGTGCGCCACAGAAATATTACAGGTTTTATACAGAAATTATTCTGTCTGGCGTATATATACAGGTATTAACAGATATAATATAGCAGTATACAGATATATCAACAGATTTCATGTAGCACAATTATATATCTCCATATACAACTCATTTCATATAGAATATTAACAGATTTCATATAGCTCCATGCATATACAACTCATCATACATATATATCTCCATACAACTCATAATCCATGCAAATTAAGTGCATCATCTCAAGATACAAATGAAGTGACACCGGCCGCCGCCTACACTAGGATGAAATAGAGTACCGCTCCGACGATGGTGAGCAAGAGCGAGAGCACAATGAAGGTCTTCATCTTGCTCTTGTTCGACTGGTGCTTCCTCCACTTGGCAACCGCCTCTTGTTGAGTCGGGTAGCCTTTGTAGCAGTTGCCGCTGAACTTGTGCACCTATTCCTTGCAGTCCGGCCACTCCTCGTAGACTCCTGGAACCCGCCCCTCGAACACGACGTACCACGTCATCTTTATGGACACAAGGCATATTAGTATATAATGCAATGGAAAGAATTAGAGGGTTCACATGCATACATATTCACAAGAATTAAAGCAAGGAAATAATAATAAACCTAAAAGTCATATAGCATTGGTATCACATAAGTAATCAAGTTCAACTACATCGACTACAATAGTAATTGAAGTCCAACAACGGCACTAAGCAAGTTTATTTACAACACAGTAGGCACACCGGCCTCTCGATCAACGAGACGTCTTGTTCATGGGCTCCGGGAACGGTTTGTACATGTCCTTCGTCGTCCACGTCCTTCCATCACCCTGCCTATGTAGGCGTTCTTCTATATCCCTCTTACACAACCCTCTGAGTTGGTGTAAGAGCCCCGATCTGTTGCATACATCTTCTACGATAATTTCTGATAGCTTTACTTGGATGCGATGGAAGTCTTCTCTAAGATCAGCATCGCTGATCTCCCCCGCCATTTTTTTGGGGTCTCGCTTACTAGGTGGCAGACGCATCATCTCTGCATCCGCGACAAACCCTTTAAGGTGATGGAGGACATAGAAGGCCTCCTTCATGCTGTCATCTGGCTGCTTGATGCAAGGGAAGTTGATCACGTGCTTGAACCCCTGCTCTTTAGTGTCCGGCCTGATAAATTTCCCCTTCTCGTGGAAGATGCCTCCATTTTTGGAGTAGAAAAGGATAGCCTCATCGAGAACACTCCTTATTCTGTTGTAGTCTTTCTTCGTCGTCGTACTCGACGAGTCGAAGTACTGGGCTAGGGACCACTTCGGGCAAAGAACGACGAGTGTGCAGTATGTGTCCCTGCTCAACACATGCAATTTAAATGGAATGTTGGAAATGATCGGCAATGGAAGAAATATATAAGAAAGCATAAGTTACGACGGCCGAGAGCGAATGTGTACTTACTCGGGAAAGACAGGCAGAAGAATGGTGTTTTTCTCTTTGTTCATGAGCATGAAGCTCTGGAGGTACCGCACCGCCGCGGTCCGTGTGCTTGAGCCATCCACCAGCTGGCTATCGCGCATGTAGTAGGGATCCACTACCGCGACGTTGGGGGGTCTCTCTCTCTTGATCTTCATCTGAAGATTGATCGCGTATAGGCGAACCAAGTTATAGTCGAGCCGTTTCCAGTGAAATAGATTGAAGACGTCCTCGAACGCTATGAAGAAGATATCCGCGGGGTATGCTTGGACGAAGTTCGGGTCTGCTGCTGGCACCCTGACCGTGAACACCGGGTAATTTGGATCCTTGTCTTGAAGAAGGAGGCTCTCTAGAAACTGAATATTTTGCTGCAAACTGATCATTGGTCCACTTGCAAGGTGTTCGAGGTCCTCAGGCAATATCAGTTTACCAGCTTCATGAAGCCGGGACAAGCCACCAGGTGTCCGTGGTACCATGTCGTCGGCCCGCATCTTCTTAGGAAGAGTCTGGCTCGAAGATGCGCCCTTTTTATTTCCTCTCTTCCTTGGCTTCTTCACCTGACCTGCTGGGGGTGCTTCGGGTGCTGGTGGTGCTTATGGTGGGGTTGCTTGGGGTGCTGGTGGTGATGATGGTGGTGCAACGGGTGCTTGGGTTGCTTGGGGTGCTGGTGGTGCTGATGGTGGAGCTTGGGGTGCTGGGGTTGATTCGCGTGGCTCCCCGACGATCGTCTTATACAGCGTGTTAGGGCTGAAAATGGTAGCCGGCTTGACTTGAGCTGGATTGCCAGCCTCCGGAGGAGTGTCTTGCAGAGAAAGACCCGTGAAGGTCAGGCGCTGCGTGACTATAGTGGGACGACCAAGTTGATCGCCGTGAGTGCGGAAGGCTTCTTCATCCATATGAGGCATGTACATATCTTGGCTGCAGGCGCCAGTGTTGATGTAGGCATCGACGTCATCATCATCATCGTTGCCATCAAGCGGCGCCATGTCCTGGAAGTTAGGTGGTGGCGGTTGCGATGCCGCCGCTTGGCGTACCTTGCGTTTGGTCGACGGTCGTTGCGGAAGCTTTCCCAACAGCTGTTGGTGGCGTGTGGTGGTAGCGGCGATCGCCGGTTCCTTCCGGGTGGCGGCGGCGACCGCCGGTTCCTTCAGGGTAGTGGCGGCAGCGACCGCCGGTTCCTTTCGGGTGGCGGCGGCGACCGCCGGTTCCTTCAGGGTAGTGGCGGCGGCGACCGCCGGTTCCTTATGGGTGGGGCCGGCGCCGGGCCGGACGACCTTGGGCCGGATGATAGGGGAGGTGGCGCCGATGTTGCGCCTGACACTCGGAAGACCCCCACCCAGACGAATCTGGTTCTTCGGCCATGTCATAAGCCAGCCGATGCAATTCCCAAGGACCATAACGTCGTCCTCGTCTGTGCCCGGAGGTTGATCGGGGGGGAGGAGGTTGTGGTACTCCGGCACTACCATTGCCAACTTCACCTTCACCAAATGATCTGCAATGTTTCTGTGGTGCATAGTTCGGCTGGGCATGACAGTGCCGCTAGCAACATCCATCAACTTGCCGCCGGGCTCCACCACATGCAGGAGTATGCAAGGTTCGTCCTGAGTCAGGGGCATGTTGGATAAGATCAGCGCAAGGCATATATAGTTAAAGAAGATGACACAGAGGACTAACTAATGAGTTACCTTCTTGACGGCGTTGATCTCTGCTAATGTTGATACAAGGGCGTCGGTGCCGGCGCCGGGCCGCTCACTCTCGAGTGCATTATCAGGCACCACCACCCTATCAGCTTCCGCGGTTGGGGGCGTCGATGCGACCAGGTGGAGCGGCGGCGTCGGGGTCACCAGCGGTGACACTTGGTGACTTGAGTTACTGCCGCTGACGCTAGGCACATATATCGGCCCCTGTTGACCTGCCGCATTCCAAGCAGCTAACCCCTCCATCAAACCAGGGGGGATGATCTGCCGGAGCCTCTCCTGCAGCTTCTCGTCCAGTAACTTACTCATCTCGGTCGGGTCCACTATTTTCTCTAGTGACTCCACCTTCTTCTTCAGCTCCTGAACCTCGGCTTTATCCTGCTTAGTCGACCTCCTCTCCTTTCTCGACTTGGCATCCGATCCGTAGTACTCGGATACCTTCATACTTGTGCCAAAGCCGGACACACGGCCAGCCGACGTCGGTGGCTTGTCCAGGTCCCGTTCCTTGTATGCGTTCGTCGCCCTGTTGAAAGGCGTGTCCCACGGTTCCGTTGACCCCTGGGACGACGGGCCAGCCGTAGAACTACCCTTCAACTCATTGTCCTTCAGACAAAGGAACTTAAGGTTAGCCCATTTGGCTTCATTGCTTAATAAGATCAGCGCAATAATAATATAGACTATCCTTACCAGGAGTTTCTCGAACTTCTTCACGTCGGGGTAATCCGTAACAAATTCCCCCGTCTCCCAGTCTAAGTAGTAGTGGGACCGGACATAGTTCCTAGTCTGTATATCCGCGATTTTTAGCCAGGGGTTTTCTTTGCCCAGACGTATCATCTCGGCATCCTCCTTGTCCCAAGTGGGCTGTTTTCCTCGGTAACCGCCGCTTCCGCAATGGTGAGCCCCTAGGTTCAATTCCCGCATTTTCTTCCCCCAGGCGGTCCATTTTTTAGCCTCGTCAGTCTCTAAGGACGACTTGAATGCTTCGAAGTCTTCTCTAGAGAGTGTCGGGTCTTTGCGACTTATCTGCTCCCAGCTTTTACCTTTCTTGATCTTGTCCTTCAGCCGGGTTTTCCAGCTGCTCAAGGCGGTGCTCATCTTCGTGAGCGCTAAAGTGTCCACCTTTTTATTGAACGGCTGTGGGAACGTGTATCGTTGGTGAAGCTTCTGGAGGAGGGTTGCGGCCAAAGCCGCGTTGGCCTCGCTTCTGAGGTCTTGAGTGTTGAGCGGCACGGTTTCACGGACGATGCACCCTAGTTGCATCGCGTACCCTTTGGCAACCTTAGAAGGCTCCAAGGGTAGGCCACTTTCGGAGACCAATGTGAAAGGATCGGTGATGTTGGCTAGCACTTGCGGCCTCCGATCCGCCCTTGGCCTCTTCGCCTTCCTCTTCTTCTTGGCCTCCTCAGGGTTGCCGCCGCTATCACCTTCCGTGCGGTCGGTGGTCTCTTCACCGGTCTCGGCGGCGTCATCCTGGCCCTCTTCCTCATCGCCGCTCTCGGAGGCGGCCCCCAGCTCTCGTCCTCATCGCCGCGATCGGCGGCGCCCCCCCGGCCCTCTACCTCATCGTATTCCTCCCACCATGGCTTGTTGGCCTCTCTGGCGACTTCCTCCTGGGTCTTAGGGTTAGAAGTGCCCGACATGTTTATTTGCACTTCATTAAAAAGAGGCAAATAGTTAGTACATAATGCAACGGAAAAATTCAAAATTTCGGCATGACTTTTGCTAATTTTTCTACCTATGAGTGCCCATTTCTCAACCGAAACGGAAGCGAATCAACACTTCGGGAGAAATGGGCAACTCAGTTTATTCATCCACACTTGACAACATCTCATAATAATATATAACAGCAGATTATGGTCAAAATATCTCATTGCATAACACATAACAGCAGCAATATTCTCAAGATAATATGGAGTACAAAAATTTAACAGCTCAGCTTACATGAAGTTACATTATACAAGTCATATTTGCATCAAAATTTATCTGCCATTTTGCAGAGTGTAAATCATGGTTTTTGACAGCAGTTCATTTTATGGCTGAAAAGAACATCATTTCTATGCATCCACGCCAATGCAAGTTAGCACAATTAACTCTAGGATGTCAGATAAGCTAATAACAAGTTACAGAAACTTCCTGTAAAAACCAATGTTCAGAATCGCTTCGCTGCCGTATCAATCCATCGAAGCATGCTGCTGTTAACAGGAAATTATAAAGCTGCTGCTAATCGATTCTAACAGCGAGCAGGCGAGCAAGCGAGGAACATGATTCTTGTTCGATTCTAACAGCGAGCAGGCGAGCAAGCGAGGAACAGCGAGCAGGCGAGGAACAGCGCGCAGGCAAGCATCGGGAGAAGGGCGCGTACCTAGAATCGGGCGGGGAAGGTGGTGGAGATGGCGCCGCCGAACAGACGGTGTCGCGGCGTGCTCCTCTGCAGCGGCGGCGGCGCGACGACGGGGATCCTCTTCTGCAGGGACGGCGGCGCGACGTGCTCCTCTTCGGGGGCGGCGGCGGGCTCCTCTTCGGGGGCGGCGGGCTCCTCTTCGGGGGCGGCGGGCTCCTCTTCGGGGGCGGCGGCGCGACGTGCTCCTCTTCGGGGGCGGCGGGGCTCCTCCTCTGCAGGGACGGCGGCGGGCTCCTCTTCGGGGGCGGCGG
The DNA here is from genome assembly GCA_007115705.1 of Dactylis glomerata. Classification (NCBI taxonomy): domain Eukaryota; kingdom Viridiplantae; phylum Streptophyta; class Magnoliopsida; order Poales; family Poaceae; genus Dactylis; species Dactylis glomerata. Next base: position 782,749 of record QXEO01000050.1, read on the forward strand.
CGCGACATGCTCCTCTTCGGGGGCGGCGGGGGTGGAGCGAGGAGTCGATCTCTGGCGGCTATCTAGGGTTTGCGGCGGCTATCTAGCGAGGAACAGAGAGAGAAGCAGTGCGCGGGGGAGGGGATCGATCCGCAGTTTTACTAAGTGTCAAAATTCTGTGGCGCATCTAATGGTGGGATGCGCCACAAAATTAGAGAATTCTGTGGCGCATCCCACTAATAGATGCGCCACAGAATTTATTTCCTTTTTTTTCTAAAAATTCTGTGTATGCACTCCCTCTGTTTCAATGAATAAGGCTTATATTTTTTCTAAAAATTCAAAGAACCTGAAGTTTGACCAAATTTTCATATGATGTCTATATAATATTATAGTTGTCGATAGTTTCTAAAAATATAAGCCTTATGCTTTGGAATGTGCATACACAAAAAAGTCTCGATCACACACACCAAAAAAATCTTCTCCGTCCGGTTCCGAGCTAGCTTAGCGTTTCTTGCCCTTCTTGTTGGCGGTTGAATACTTTATGCCGGCCACCTTGAGATTTCTTCGTGTGAACGGACAACCTTTAGTAGGTAGGGAGGTCTTCCTTCTTACTTTACTAGTAGTAGGCATGTCGAAGTGCTTGTCAAATTCCTCCTCGATCTTCGGGTCACCGTTCTTGTCCAAGTCTTCCTCGTTTGCGTCTCCTTCCATTCCTATGATGCTCCTATTGCCCCTCCTCACGACAACACGGCTAGGCCTCGACGGGTCGGTGATGAAGAAGCATTGGTCAACTTGGCTACCGAGTACCCATGGCTCATTTTTCGCGGATGCGTTCTTCGATTTGGCATCCGGTATAACCATGGTGGTGAAATATCGGCCTTCTTTTTCGACCTTCTTGGCCCATCTCACACGGAACATTGGCACCGTCTCTCCACAGTAATTGAGCTCCCATATCTCCTCGATCCTTATGAAAAATCTTTCCTTGATACTAGTCTCGTCATCGGCGTATGATAGCATAGTTACTCCTGAGTTTTGATTTTCACTATTTCTGTCCTTTTCCTCGGTGTAGAATCTGTTACCATTGATGTCGTACCCCTGATAGGTCCTTACGTTATGCCCGGGGCCCTGTGATAAGGTGTATATGAGTTTTTCATCTTCGGTAGAAGGCCTTCTGCTCTGTGCTTGAAGTAGTTGACTTTGCTTAAACCAAAGCGTGAAGCTGGAGTTGTGCTCTTTGGTTACATCTCCCATCTTCCTTGGTCGGCCCATATCGATGTAATTCTGCTCGATTATGCTTTTGTGCTCTTGCACAAAAGGATCGACCAATTTTAAGTGTTGTAGCGCGACCCGGTGAGCCCTTTCAAAGTCGTCGCGTCGATTGACAATGCCCACATGGACTGAGCGGTAGCCCTCGCGGTGACCGACTCCAGCGAGCCTGCCGAGGTGCGTCCTGGTGGGCAGAGCAACATGATCCTGGTCGTCCTCGGTGCTTAGATAATTCCGGCAGAAGGAGATGCACTCGTAGGTTAGGAACCCCTTGGCCATGCTTGCGTCTGGACGGGCCCTGTTGCGAACGTATCCTTTCATGACACAGTTCTGCCTTTCGAAAGGCATCATGTTGTGGAGGAACGTCGGGCCGAGCTGCCTGATGTCATCAACGACATGGAGAAGGAGATGGACGCATATATCACAGAATGCGGGCGGGAAGTAAATCTCGAGCTCACATAGTATCACCACGATCTCATCCTGTAGCATCTTGAGCTGCCTCACGCCGATCGACTTCCTGGTGATAACGTCAAAGAAGTTGCAAAGGCCAAACAGCTTATCACGGACGTGCTCGTCCATTATCCCTCGGATCGCAACGGGAAGTATCTGCGTCATGAGCACGTGACAATCGTGAGACTTCATCCCGGTGAACCTCTTCTTTGCTATGTCTAGATATCTGCTTATACTCCCCGAGTAACCGTGCGGAAGTTTCACTCGTAGGAGGCACCTAAAAAACTGCTCGAGCTCCTCCGGACTCATTGTGAAGCAGGCAGCGGGAAGCACCACCGCGTTCTTCTTAGCCCTTTTGCGGAGACGTTGAGTCCCTTCCGTCTGATCATCATCATCATCGTCGTCGTTGTCATCAGTATCGGGGGCTTGAAGAGCTTTTCTGATGCCAAAATGTTTCAGATCGTATCTTGCTTTCGGCCCATCTTTGGACTTTTCCGAGTTGCAAAGAGTGCCAAGCAGACTCTCGGTAACGTTCTTCGTAATGTGCATGACATCGAGGCTGTGGGGCGTGCGGAGGACCTTCCAGTACTCCAAGTCGTGGAAAATAGACCTCGCTTTCCATACACCGAGCAGCGGCTCTGGCTTCGGTCGCTTCTTTCCCGGCGCTGGGCACTCCTTCCAATTTTTTAGAAGATTGTCGATTTCTGCACCGCTCCTCTGTCGCGGGGGTCCATCGAGCTCATCTTTACCATTGAACAGATCAGCGCGTTTTCTCCACGGGTGATCCAAGCGAAGCCACCTTCGAGCACCTGGGTACACGGTTTTCGAGGACCCGGGATCCCTTGGTAGCTGTAGATGCGGGGTCTCGTCCATGCACTTCACACAGCCGCAGAATCCGTGGCTGACCTGGGCAGATACGTATGCGCAACCAGGATAGTCCGTGACCGTCGTGATCAACGCGGCTCTCATATCGAAATAAGTTCTACTGTAGGCATCCCACGTACGGGGTGGCGTCTTCCACAACGTGTCTAACTCCTCTTTCAGCAACCCGAGATACAAATGCATGTCGACACCTGGTTGTTTCGGCCCCTGAATGAGAATACTCAGGTGTATATACCTTTGCTTGGTGCACAGCCATGGGGGTAGGTTGTAAGGCCATACAAACACAGGCCAGGTGCTATGCGTGCTACTCTGGTTGCCGAACGGATTGAGTCCATCGGTGCTCATACCCAGCCTGATGTTCCTTCCGTCGCTCCCGAACCTAGGGAAGGTGATGTCCAATGCTTCCCACTGGCCAGCGTCTGAAGGGTGTGTCAGCATATAGCCCATCTCCGGATCTTCTTCGGGCTTCTCCCTTTCCACGTGCCATTGCATGAGCTTTGCTTCCTTAGGGTCCACGAAATACCGCTGCAGACGGGGAGTGATAGGAAAGTACCATACCACTTTTCGAGGTACCTTCTTGTTCCCAACCTTGTACCGTCCGTGGCCGCACACAGGACATGTGGTCATGTCCTTGTACTCCCCCCGATAAATCACGCAATCATTGATGCAGGCGTGGTATCTTTCGTGCGGTAGGTCAAGAGGGCACACAACTTTCTTGGCCTCCTCGATACTACTTGGCAATGTGTTCCCCTCTGGGAGACGATCGTGCCAGAATTTCATGTTCTTGCTGAAGCTGGAATCGGTCCATTTGTTCTGCGTCTTCATCTGCAGACAATCAAGTGTTACATGCAAGCGCGTATCCTGCGGATGGCACCCAGGAAATATCGGAGTCATCCCGTCTTTCTCCATTTGCGCCAGCTTGGCTCTCTCTCTGGCTGCAGCTCTGTCGTTGCTCGTCTCATGGAGGAGCAGATCTTGAACATGAGAGTCCCGCAAGGCCGAAAATAGCGGAGTCGCGCCAGAATCTTCTTCTTCATCATGATCTTCTCCGCCGGTAACTTCTACTTCATGATGATATTCTCCGCCGACTTCTTCTTCATGATGATATTCTCCACCGACATGTGGTGCTTCGTCATCTCGCTCGCCACCATGGTCTTCATGCGCACCATTTGTTGGGGCCGGCCGCGCCTGGTTGTCCTGCATGAAACCGCGCCTCAGCAGGTGCTCCTCCAGTTGTCCGGAATCAGGGTTGATCCAGCGCTCGAGTTTGCATGATCGACACGGACATCTTATCTGGCGCCTATTGTTCCGAATCATGTCCTCCTTCGCGTCTTTCTTGTATCTACTAATTCGAGCGGAACTCATCGAGAGGACCATGGTTGGTCTGCAAATGGTACACATAGAGCAGAAAATTAGAACCGCAACACATGCACACACATGCATGGAACTCTCCTAAAGGTATACATAGAGCGGAAAAATTCGGCATGACCTCTCCTAAAGGTAGGACGTATGGGTAGTACAAAAATTTGCCGAAACGGAAATGAATCAACGTCTCGACAAACATACATGCACCACACCGGCACACACACAAGCGCTTCACGTGCAACAATCATCCATACACAAGATCGACATGCGCATGCATGTCCCCTCCAAATACTCACCTTGTAGATTCGATACCGAGACGAGACCGCGATCGATGAGTTGGAGAGGAGGAGAGAGTATGGAGAGGCTTCTCCTCACCGCCAATTATGTATCAACCAAAGTAAGTACAATAAGTACCAAAGAAAGTGAAAACTATGGCCAAAATGGGATGAGAGGGAAGGGAGCTAGAGCTAGATCTAGATGGAGGAGAGGAAGATGAATGGCTTGGGAGTGTGGGAGGTGTGGTAGGTTGGCACTTTAAAGGTGTGGGACGAGCTAATTCTGTGGCGCATCTGGTCAAGTGCTCCACAGAATTACACTAATTCTGTGGCGCACTAGACCTAATGCGCCACAGAATATTCTAATTCTGTGGCGCACCAGACCAGATGCGCCACAGAATGTACTAATTCTGTGGCGCATTACGCCCGGTGCGCCACAGAATTAGTGGAACCAATGATTGGGGCTGGCAGGGAGTGGGCCCCACCAAAATTCTGTGGCGCATGGCCTTCTGGTGCGCCACAGAAATGCTGTATTTTTGTGGCGCACCCTTCTAGGTGCGCCACAGAATTATTTTCTGTGGCGCACTGCTGGCTAGTGCGCCACAGAATTGCATCCCACCTATAAGGGTTTTCCTACTAGTGCCAACCCGTCAGTAACTCTGCTCATGTTTTGATTTGTTTGGTCTTATGGCACTACTCTCTGTCTATCACTAATAATTAACCATTTTAAAAAATTCTATTGAACATTTTTTATTGCAATTCTCATTGAATACTGAATGTTTCTATTCCATTTGTTTTCTAAAAAAAATGTGGTATATTAATTGGGATGTTAATAATTGCAATCTGAAGGGTTCAGAGTACTAGCCCATGTAGGTGCGCATGTTAATGACTAGCGACTATAATCTGATTGGACCAAATGCAAATTCCGTGACTATAATTTGGTTACACCAGGTTCAAAGCTCCTGGGGATGATCTGACTATAATCTGGTTACACCAGGTTCAAATTTCCTGGCTATGATGTGATAAGAACGGATACAAAGGTTTTCCTAGTAAGCCGGAGAACTTCAAGGATAAGGTGAAGGAGGAACAGAGAAGATCAAGCAGCTCCTTTCCATGAGTTATTTGAGACTCATACCTATGTACTTCATTGATAGTGTTGAAGAACATAGTGGTATTCTCTCATCATGCCAGCATGTTGCTAATCAAGTACGGGGAATTGATCTTTGATGAAGAAGCATAAATAATGCTTCTATATGTAGCTAGCCTGTTGTAGCCTTCGATACGTTTGAACCTTAGTTTTTCTAGAGTGAATGAGCTACTTCATGTTGTAAAACTATTGGCTGTTATGTTATCAATATATGGATGCAATTGATTATTGTGTGATCTTTTATTCTGTGTTGAATCATAAGTGTGATATTGTGCTAAAAGCAAAGTCTGTTAGATTTCATATTTATTTAAATCAAAAAAAATAATACCCGTAGCGCATGTGTGTTAGGTGCGCTACGGGTAATATGCATACCCGTAGCGCACCAGACACATGCGCTACGGGTAAGCCTATTACCCGTAGCGCATCACACATGCGCTACGGGTATTTTTTTACTAGTAGCGTGCTACCCGCAGCGCACGGCATATGCGCTACGGGTAACCATATTAGGTGCGCTACGGGTAAGCTTTTTTCTAGTAGTGGATGCCCCTTCACCTATAAAGACCCCCAATGGGAAAAACCTAAATACCTGATCAAATTTCCAGAAAGATATCGTGATCCACCGCCGTCGTCGACTGATGGCTGGCGTGTAGTTATAACCAGTCAGTTGGGGAACCCCAAGCGGAAGGTATGATGAGCACAACAGCAAGTTTTTCCCTCAGTTATGAAACTAAGGTATGTCAAATCAAGGAGGAATAAGCCAAACTCCGAAGGTGATACTTGCTAGCCTAGTGACACTCCAACAAGGGCGCCGTTAATGATAACGTGTTAGCGCGTCTTCAACTACTAGCAATGTGGAACCTGCACACAACACAACCAAGTACTTTGTTCCCAACTTACGATGAGGTTGTCAATCTCACCGGTTTGCTTGAAACAAAGGATATGAGCGTATCGAGTGGAAAACAGTAGAAGTATGCGAGTAAAGTAAACAGTGCGAGTAAATTAAACAGGTGATAGCAATATGATGGAAATAGGACCGGGATCCACAGTTCACTAGTGGTGTCTCTCCATAAGATAAATAACACATGCTGGGTAAACAAATTACAGTTGGGCAATTGATAGAATAAAGATAACGTGATATGTCAAGAAGATCACTATGCGATTTACTCTAGGCATTACAACAAAATACATAGACCGCCATCCAACTGCATCTATGACTAATAATCCACTTGTGGCGAATCAATCTGAGAACTCCACAAGTATTAAGTTGCGAACAACAGATAATTGCATTAAGCAAAGTGTGTAATGTAAACAAAGCATATGCCCTCGAGCATATGAATGTTGTTTTCTCCCTAGTGGCAACAGCATATCTACAACCTTAGAGGTTTCTGTCACTCCCCCAGATTAAATAGAGGCATGAACCCAACTATCGAGCATAAATACCCCCCTCTTGGAGTTACTAGCAACTACTCGGCCAAGATAGCTACTAACAACGGAGAGCATGCAAGATCATAAACAACATAGAGATAACATAAGATAAATTTCAGTATAGCAACTCAATCATAACACCAATATTCATCGGATCCCAACAAACACAACATGTAGAATTACATAACGGTGATCTCAATCATGTAGGGCAGCTCATGAGATCTAAACATGAAGCACATGGTGCTCAGAACAACCATCTAGCTACTGCTATGGACCCATAGTCCAAGGTAGACAACTCACTCATCGCTCCGGAGGCAAGCATGGCGATGAAGAAGACCTCTGGTGGCGATTCCCCTCTCCGACAGGGTGCCGGGAAGAGCTTCTGGACCCTCCCGATCTCGGGTCGATGATGGCGGCGGATCGCGATGTGTTTCTGGAAAATTGATCGGGTCTTTAGGTTTTTCCCATCGGGGGGTCTTTATAGGCGAAGGGGCGGCATCAGAAGTGGGCCAGGGCGCCGACACACATAGGAGGCGCGACCTAGGGCTGGGCCGCGCCACCCTAGTGTGTGGGGCCCTCGTGGCCCCACTCTGTCTCCCCTTCGGTTCTCTGGAAGCTTCGGTGGATTTCTGGATGTTCTACTTTTGTTTCATCCAATTCCAAGAATATTTCCTGTGTAACTTTTCTGAAACACAAAAATAGCAGAAAATAGGGAACTGGCACTGTGGTGACTTGTTAAATAGGTTAGTTCTGGAAAATGCATAAAAGTGCCATGAAGTGTAATGAAACATTAGGCAAATGGTGTAAAAACAAGCATGGAGCATCAAAAATTATAGATACGTTTTGGACGTATCATCGACCCGAGATCAGGAGGGTCCAGAAGCTCTTCCCGGCACCCTGCCAGAGAGGGGAATCACCACCGGAGGTCTTCTTCATCGCCATGCTTGCCTCCGGAGCAATGAGTGAGTAGTCTACCTTGGACTATGGGTCCATAGTAGTAGCTAGATGGTTGTTCTCTCTACCATGTGCTTCATATTTAGATCTCATGAGCTGCCTTACATGATTGAGATCACCGTTATGTAATTCTACATGTTGTGTTTGTTGGGATCTGATGAATATTGGTGTTATGATTAATTTGCTATTCTGAAATTTATCTTATGTTATCTCTATGTTGTTTATGATCTTGCATGCTCTCCGTTGTTAGTAGCTATCTTGGCCAAGTAGAAACTAGTAACTCCAAGAGGGGGTATTTATGCTTGATAGTTGGGTTCATGCCTCTATTGAATCTGGGGGAGTGACAGTGACAAGGGTATAGATAATAGAGCCCGTCAGTTGAGTACCCCTGAGGCCCGTTAAGGTTGGCCCAATTGTAATAATAGTCAAGAAACGAGTTCTTATCGTATGTCGATATTGTAATCTGTATCGGATCCCTCCCGATCCTCGAGACCTGGCCACCTATATATAGGGGCCAGGAGGGGACGGTGAGGGATAGATTGAAAGCAAGCCAGGTTCAATACCCATGTTTACTTTCGATACACACCTTGTTTGACTGATTTTACCTTCGAGTTCATCTGACGCCCTATCTCCCCGATCCTAAGTCCTTCAACCAGGACATTTGTCGAGTTAACCCTCGTCAATTGGCGCTGACCGTGGGGACTCTGGGCGTTGGAATCATGAATTCGATGGCTTTTTGCTTTTAGCCAACAGCAATCCGGAAGTCGATGAAATCCAGATACCCTTCGGAACCGTCGATTTTCAACCTCACCAGTCAAGTTTCTTGCAGGTATTTGAGAGCATGGATCAAGATATGGATCTGACGATCGGGAGCTTAAACTTTCACGTCGGATCACTAGGTTCGATTCACCTTTCAGATCTGGAGAAACCAGGTCCGTCGGCAAGTGAACCCGAGACAGTAGCAATGATGGAATCATCAGAAGGCTCTTCTAGCGAGGTAAACTCGCCGGTCAGCCTAACAGGAGTAAAAGAAGGAAAAATCGCAGGAGGCGATGAAACCATGGAAATCTCGACTTAGAAATTCAACTTGAAGATCTCGTGATCTGCCACGACGATACCTCAGACAAATCAACAGACACCTGGAAGACAGGATTAGAGCTTTCTGAAGATGACAATTCGATCTTCTCAAGTTTTAACAGCAAACTCGACAATCGGTGCCAGGTATTCGCCATCATAGGAGACAACTCAGAAGAGCTCAACGAAAACAACAATCCAGTGCTCAATCCAGCAAACATAAATAGAAGAGCAAACCATCTAGTAGAAGGAGAAATAGCAGACTCCCTCGCAACTAGGGAAAAGTTCAACTATCAGTCGACGAATGGAGAACAATCAAGGCAGCCGTAGAGCACAGCACACCAATACCATCAAACTCCAGCAAAAATATGCTCTTGGGGTACCACTACACCCTAAGGCAGCAGACAAAGAAACTAGGAAAGGAAAGGATCGAGATACAGAAGAGGAAAGACTCAGCCATTGCAACAAGTAACGCTGCTCGCAGAGCACGTAGCGACGCGTCACACACGAACGGCAAGAGGAATCGTCGACATGGTTCAAGGTTTGAAAACCTTGAGTACTCAGAAAGGCAAAGCATCTCCAAAACCTCAACTCGTCCTTCCTATCGGTCGACGAGCAAGGAAACATTATACCAAAAACTCCCGAAGTAGCATTGGTGGCAGATCAAGCATACCTACATACAACTCCACCAAATCCAGGAGACCCGAGGGAACATATGCACCGAGCAACGCTGAATGGATTGAAGATGGTTGACGAAGGAATGACAAACGGGCCCCCGATATTCGCCTACCTAGTTTTTTGGCCCAGGAAGGGTCTCTCTCGAAAGGCTCTTGAGGCCTATCAAGGCAGCAGTCTAGCGTGGCCTAGGAGCTAAACTTGGTGTGCAAGTAAGGACCCGAAGAATTGGAGTTAGACTAGGTTTCATTTGATTGAGTGCCGATCCAATCTATAATTGGCTTGAGAGACAATCCTGAGACCCTGCCTTCACATATAAAAGGCGGGGAGGGAGATCTCGAGGGCCTAGACACTTTTCCACCCACCTCACGCCAGAGCGCTCGACAACTTAGAGCTCTCTGTTTCGGCTAGATCCAATCTACACCACCATTGTAACACCATCATCACAACCTCTCCATCAATACAAAGTCAGACAAGCAGGACGTAGGCCTTTTACCTTTCGAGGGGGCTGAACCTGGGTAAATCCTCGCATTCCTTTGCTTTCGTCTAATCGCCGTCGAGTTCACCAGGTCCCCAATACGCTTCCTAGATTAAAAGCCCTTCGACATGGGCATTGCCGGGGATAAACCTCGTCAATTGGCGCCATCTGTGGGGACGACGGGATCTGGATCTACGGATTCGCCAGCTCCATCACCAACCACCATCAAGATCGACATCGACACCATCATCGGCATCGCTGCGCCGACCAACATCGACACCGCCTCCAAGATCAACATCGACACCATCGTCAGCATCGCTGTGCCGGCCATCGTCAACGTCAGCCCGATGGAACCAGAGATCGACACTGTCGATTCGACCATCATCGACAACGTTTTGCCAAGCACCATCAACTTCACTCCGGCGGCGAACGTCATCGACCCCACCTCAGGCACGACAGGGATAGCGCCCGAAGGCTATGACATGGCCTTCAGACTGTTCAACTTCCGCGTGGACAGCAACGGGGTGATAGAACTACTTTCCATCACTGAATCGGCCCCGCTTGTGGCCGAAACGACAATACCACCAGCCGTTGGGGGCAAACCCTTGACGAACGCGCCACTAGCGCCATCGGAGGAAGGATCGAAGCTAAAAACTTTGACCCCATCAGTCGGGTCGAACGATTTTGAAGATACACCTCCATCCCCGACCACCGCATATTGCGTCGATTGCGGCGCATACCACTATGTGGGCGCTGGAGATTTCTCATCCCATGAAATCGCCGGCTGTGAAGATCCTCGGGGGGGCACAGCAGCTGTCTACCCGACGATATCAGAGTGCGATCGGGCTCTCAACGCCCTCATGCTCTGCACTGCACCGTATGACCCCGACTACGTCGAAGGGTTATGCTCGGACTACACATGCTCAGATGACGATGACAACGTCTACCCTGAAGCTAAGGGGAAAATCGGCAATTCAGCAAGCTCCGCCTCACCATGCGAATCTAACGCATCCAGTGATGGCTATGTAGCTGATTACGACTCTGACTTCATGATCGAAGTCGGGCCCTACGTCGAAGGCGATGACGTCTACCCTCCAGCGCTGGGCGAAATCAGCGATGATTCGACCCCGTGGTCCGGGGGCCACTGCATGATGGCATCGCACGATGACGGAAACGAGAACGGAGGCAACAATGGCCGAAACCGAGCAGACAACGGTCGCTAGGTGGTCACGCATGACCAGATCCGGTTTGCAAGAAGGGTTTACGCGGGCGAAGTAAATTTTGGTCCCAACCCAAGTCCGAGCGATATGGTTGCACTCCGGTTCGTCGTCCAGGAGCAGAAAGACCAGATCAGCACTGATAGGCGAGTACTGGAATGACGCAGAGAGGAGGCCGACGCATCCAGCAGGAGACGGGCCGAAAGATCATCCCATTATTCATCAAGCATCCAACATAGATCGAGATCACACACTCAGCCTGGGGCCGATATGCACAATATCACCCGAAACCTGAAGGCAGAGTTCAACGAGGCCGAATTGATGCCCAAGACCAAGGAAGCGGCGATCATGGCCGCGGCAGCATACATTGCCGCGAACGCATCTAACGGCGACGAGCATATGCGACACCTGCGAAACCTGGCACTCGAAGGAGTAAGGGTACTGCAAGGCACGCCCGGCTCAGCACATGACGCGACAACAATGAGAACCGCCACACCACCAGAGCAAGCCAGGCACCCAGCACCGGCGCCAGCCGTGGCGCCTCGGCCGCAAGTGGTTGAACCCCGCAACGGGGAACTTTGGCATGGTCTGGCCCAGAATAGAGTCGACCAAGGGCGAGCGCGGCATGAAGCACGCCGCTTCAAAGAAGGTCGTGAGGCGGAAACTTTTGGCGGCACCAACGATGGACTATGCGAGGCAGAATGCTTTAGCCTTTTGATCCGCTCCGCACTGTTGCCGAAGGGAATCAAGCTCAGCGACGGCATAGTCAAGTTCAACGGGCAGCAGGACCCCCGAATTTGGCTCGATGACTTCATGACCGCTGTCAAAATCAGTGGCAGATCTAGGGACAACGCCCTCCAGTTGTTGTCACTGCACTTGAAGGATAACGCAAGGGCATGGCTGAATAACCTCGCCCCAGATAGCATCCGTTCTTGGGAAGAGTTTCGGCAAGCATTCATCGCTAACTTCCGAGGCACCTCACGACGACCCACGTCATTCGAGGAGCTGCGCCTATGTGTGCAGAGAACTGGAGAAAACCTGAGGTCATACATCTAACGGTGGATCAGCCTCCACAACACGACGGAAAACATCTCGCCTGAAAGAGCTATCGATGCCTTTCGAGATGGTCTCTTTCGACGCGACTTCAAGGAAGAGCTTGGGCGCTGCAAGCCGAAGACTGTCGATCACCTCATGAGCTTGGCGAACGAGTGGGCCGATGGCGAAGACTCCATCGCAGCACCCAGAAGCCGTCGCCGGTCAGCAAAGCATGATGTCGACACGAAAGACCAGTTCCACCCCGGCTTCCGAAAGAAAGGGCGTCGAAACCGCTACGACGACGCAAAGAACACAGACATGGTAGCAGCAGGCTACGTGCACGAAGACCCCGATGAGAGTCGTGACTTACCGCGATGCGGGAACAATTACCATGGCAGTAGTAGCAGAAGTAACAGTCGTGACTCGAAGCCAAGCAAGGAGTGGTGCCGACGACAGCCACAATTGTCGGCAGAGGAGATGCTAGGTAGCGGATGCCCGAGGCATACGTACCTCGACAAGGATGGAGTACGAAGACCCGCACACCTCCTGATCGAGCGTAGAGAATTCCTTCGTCTCAACCAGGCACTTTAGGAGAGGATGGGCGCCGAGCAGCCAGTGGCGGGGGCGATAGCCTTTAACGCTCCGCCACCACCGCCTAACCCACCAGCGAGCGTCGTACAGCAGGGCCACCAGGCCGCCACAATCCAGCAAGTCGAGCCGCGACAGCCAACCAACGAGGAAGAAGAGTTCCCGCCACCAAGAGGCTTCGTGCCCATGATTCAGAGGGGGCGCCCGACAAATAAAGTTCAACGAAAACGCGCAAGAGAAGTGTTTCACGCAAAACACACACCACCAGCCACTCCCGAATATCTGAACTGGTCCGAACATCCGATCGGTTTTGACCGGTCAGATCATCTACCAAAGATCCCACGCCCAGGACACCATGCCTTGGTTCTCGAAGCGCAGATAGGGGGTTTCACCTCGAAAAAGGTGTTCATGGACGGAGGTAGCAGCTTGAACCTCATCTACGCAGACACACTGCGAAAGATCAAGATCCCGCTAAACAATCTCCTGCCAACAGAGACTTCCTTCCACGGAATCGTCCCAGGGAAGCCGACGTACCCATTGGGGGCGATACATCTCGACATCATCTTCGGCACTCCAGCAAACTTCAGAAAGGAGAAGATCAAGTTCGAGGTCATTGACTAGCCCTCGCAGTACCACGCCATCCTCGGATGACCAGCGTTCGCTCGATTCATGGTGGTACCGCACTACGCCTACCTCAAGCTACGGATGCCCGCAAACAGAGGATCACTGACGATCAGCGGCAGTTTTGCACGATCAGAAAACTGCGACAAGGACTTCAACAGCATGTCCCAGACCTTTGGGGTGCACAAAGAGCTGCACCACATTCGGGAAGCCACTGTCATGATCGATCCACCGGCGCAGCAGAACGCCCCAGAACTGTCTTTCGATGCCACCAAAGACACCCGAGAGCACCAGATCCACCCGACGGACCCAACCAAGATGGCGCGGGTGTCAAACTCTCTCTCTCCCGCATAGGAAAGCACACTCGTCGAGTTCCTCCATGAGCACTGGAGGATATTTGCCTGGTGCCCAGCAGATATGCCAGGCATCCCCAGGGAACTCGCCGAGCACGAGCTTAAGATATTTCCCAACACGAAACCGGTCAAGCAGTCTATGTGTCGGTATAATCCAGAGAAGGCCAAGTCGATGGGTGAAGAAATCAACCACCTCCTCGAAGCCAAGTTCATCAGAGAGATCAAGGAAGCCACATGGCTCTCGCCACCGGTCATGGTGGAGAAGAAGGACACCAAGATCTACAGGATGTGCATCGACTTCACTGCCCTAAACAAGCACTGCCCGAAGGACTACTTCTCCCTGCCCTGAATCGACCAGATCATCGACTCCATGGCAGGATGCGAATGCCTTTCGTTCCTCGACACCTACTCCGGGTATAATCAGATACGGCTGAAAGTAGAAGACGAAGACCAGACGGCGTTCATCACCCCGCACGGGGTATACTGCTACACGACGATGCCCTTCGGGCTCAAGAATGCCGGAGCCACCTATCAACGGTGCATGCAGGCGTGCCTGAAGGAACAAATTGGCCACAATATTGAGGTCTATGTCGACGACATTGTCATCAAGACCGCAAAAGCAGATAGCCTGCTCGATGATCTTCGAGAAACCTTCCCAACCTCGACAGATTTAGCATCAAGCTTAACCCGAAGAAGTGCTCTTTTGGGGTACCCACTAGCCAACTGTTGGGCTATCTAATCTCTGAGAGAGGGATCGAAGGCAACCCAGAGAAGATACAGATCATCATCAACATGCAGCCTCCGAGGACGCTTCGACATGTCCAGCAGTTGACAGGTCGACTCGCAGCGCTTAGCCGCTTCATCAGCAAGCTCGGCGAAAAAGCACTCCATTTTTATCGGCTGCTGCGGAAAATAGACAACTTCACATGGACAGAAGAAGCGCAAGCCGCGTTCGATGACCTCAAGCGTCGTCTATCGACCTCCCCAGTTCTCGTCACACCCCGAGAAAAAGAGCCGATGTTGCTATACATCGCGGCTACGAATCAAGTTGTCAGCTCAGTGCTTGTGGTCGAACGCGCAGAAGAAGGCAAAGAGCACGGAGTACAGAGGCCTGTGTACTACCTGAGCAAAGTTTTATCGCCGACCAAGCAAAGATACCCCCATTATCAGAAGCTAGCATACACCATCTACATGACGGGGAAGAAACTGCCACACTATTTCGAATGCCACTCCATCATAGTAGTGGCCTCGAATCCAGTCTCCAGCATCCTCAACAACCCAGACGCTACAGGGCGTGTGTCGCTATGGGGAATCACATTGGGACCCTGGGAGATCATGTACCAGCAACAGTCTGCAATCAAGTCACAGGTCCTATTGGATTTCATAGCCGAGTGGATAGAAGCCCAAATGCCCGAGCTCCCAGACCTATCGAACAGCTGGACCATATTTGTCAACGGGTCCAAGCGGGTTTCAGGGGCAGGAGAGGAGTGGTCCTGGTGTCACCGCAAGGGGACAGGATGCGCTATGTCCTCCACATGCGCTTCCCGAATCCCTCCAACAACGAGACGGAGTACGAAGCCATCCTCCATGGCATGTGCATGGCGAAGGCCTGCGGGGCCACCCGCATTAAGATTCATGGAGACTCAAACCTCATCGCCTAGCAAGTCATGAAGGAGTGTGACACAACCAGCATCAACATGGTTGCATATCGTGCCATGTACGACAAGCTCGAAGGCGAATTCGAAGGCTGCAAAGTGACGCACATCGGCAGGGAAAGCAATGAGAAGGCAGACAACCTGGCCAATGTCGGGTCAAGGTGCCTCCCAATACCGCCCAGAGTCTTCTTTGAAGAGATACTCGAGCGCTCCGTCAAGATCAAGCTAGTAACTGACCCGGCGTTAGCAACACGCCCTAGGGCTCAGCCGGTCGACACCGCCCCAGCGGCGGGAACAGAAGACCCCCCGAAAGATACAACCGCAGTCATGCTCATCAAAGCAACATGGACAAGGCCATACTTGGCCTACCTAATACGGGGCGAGCTCCCAGAAGATCCCATCCACCGCCAACAAGTCATGCAATGTTCCAAGGCCTTCACGATAATCAACGGGGAGCTCTACAAGCGCAGCAACTCAGGGGTGCTCCAACGGTGCATAGCGCAGGACAACGGAATTGCTCTCCTTTGAGAAATCCATGAAGGAATCTGTGGGCATCACGCTTGCAGCCGAACCCTCGTGGCCAAAGCCTTTCGGTCAGGATTCTACTGGTTGTCTGCCCTCTACGACGCCAAGAACATCATCGAGCACTGCGAAGCATGCCAGCTATTTGCCACCAAGCCTCATGCACCGGCGTCCAAACTGCATACCATCCCTGTGGCATGGCCCTTCGCACAATGGGGTCTCGATCAGGTAGGGCCTCTCCCTAAATCATCCTGAGGAGGTCACACTTATTTGCTAGTTGCAGTAGACAAGTTCTCCAAGTGGATAGAGGTTGTTCCAGTCACCAACCAAGAGGCGACAACGGCGGTCAAGTTCTTTGAGTCTATTGTCTACCGCTGCGGCATCCCGAACAGCATCATCACCGACAACGGCACCAACTTCACTTCGGGCGAATTCTAGGACTTCTCCAAAAACCTCGGCATCAAGCTCAAGTACGCTTTGGTAGCGCACCCCAATTCCAACGGCCAGGTCGAAAAAGCCAACAGACTCGTATGCGGAGGCCTGAAGAAGCGACTACTTCGACCCCTTAAACACGCAGCAGGTGCCTGGGTCGAGGAACTGCCTTCGGTGCTATGGAGCCTACGAACAACGCCCAATTCTTCGACGGGCTACACACCTTTCTTCCTGCTCTTCGGAGCAGAAGCAGTGCTACCCACGGATATACGCTACAGCGCACCCCGCGTGGTCGCCTACGTCGAGGAAGATGCGGACAAGGCATTGGCAGATGCCCAAGATCTACTGGATGAAGCTCGAGACGTTGCCCTCGTTCGGTCGATGGTCTATCAGCAGAGCCTACGCAACTACCACAGCAGACGGGTCCGCGGACGCTCCTTCGAGCCGGGCAACCTGGTGCTTCGCCTCAAGTAGACAAGCACATCAAAGCTGGAGCCACCATGGGAAGGCCCGTACCTCGTCCACGAGGTCATCCCGGGAGGGGCATACCGCCTACGCAACCCGAAAACGGGGAAAGATGTAGAGAACCCATGGAATGCCGTGCAGCTGCGCCACTTCTATCCTTAGCTAGCAAAGCTGTCTACTCTACCCCCTCTACTATGTAATCAGGCGTCGGCAGCAGTCCGCGCCCAACATTTTGCCTTCGGCACCAAGCAATAAAGTTCAAATTCCTCACTTCATGAATCGACATCTATGCAAGCTTACACTCGGGGGCTTTGCCTTTCGACCCATGCTCGGGGGCTTTGCCTTTCGACCCATGCTCGGGGGCTTTGCCTTTCGACCCACGCTCAGGGGCCTCGCCACATTCGGGGGCTTCACCCTCTCGACCCATGCTCGGGGGCTTTGCCTTTCGACCCACGCTCGGGGGCTTTGCCCATGCTCGGGGGCTTCACCCTCTCGACCCACGCTCGGGGGCTTCGCCCTCTCGACCCATGCTTGGGGGCTTTGCTCTCTCGCCCCACGCTTGGGGTTTTTGCCTTCTTGACCTACGCTCGGGGACTTCACCCCCCCCTAGGAAGGCGCTCAAAAACTGGGCAACCCAGGTCATCCAATTCATTCAAAGCAACCACAGAGAATATAAATATACAGTATATTCACAAGGTACAGATACACAGCCAGTTCAGGGCGCAGCTACACCCTTGTTGGCCCTTTGACGATCGCTCTCAGTGATAATTTGCCGGGCGATGCAATCAGCCATGGCTTTACAAGCGGCATAGTGTGGATCCATGTCAACGCGACCACTGGGAGTCGGAGGAAGCTTCTTCAACAGCTCTAGGTCGATCTCAGGATAATGGACGCGCACGAAGGACAGCGCGACTAAAGCTCCGCAGCGCAGGTGCTCTCGAACGAAGGAGTAGACAGCAGTGCCATTCTCGAAACGTTCAAGCAATGCTGGCAGGCCTTCAGGCTGATTATTCATAGGAAACATGGCATCATGCACCAGAGCAAGGGCACTCCGGCTCGTCTCAGCCATCACTCTAGCTTGGGCAATCCTGTCCCGAAGAAGTGTCAACTTCATCGCCTTCGATCGGTCTGCCCAGAAATTGTCCGCAATCGAATTGGCGTGCATCTGAGCAGGAAGAAGGTGCATGTTCACATGTCGGGCTTCAGCTGCGCTGTCGATGCACACATCTGCAGAAGAAAGAAGAAGATTACATTTGACAAAATTGAACAGCAAAACAAAGGACACCGAAAACTCACATTTTAGAGCTTTCCCCAAGTTCTCGACTTCATCAAGCAGAAACTTTTCGGCGTTTGCAGCCAGCGATGCCTTGGACAAAGCAACGTCGACCTTAGCAGTAACTACCTTTAGTTGATGCTGCGTGTTCTTGAGCTGGTCGTGCAGAGATCGAATCAGAGTCAATTCGCTCGGAGAAGGCGCCCTCCGCTCAATGGCACCAGAGGTACTACCAACCATTTCATACTCAACAGGCTAGGCGCTAGAGGTCACGGATGGCTCCTGCATAAGAGGCCGGGCATCACATACAAGCGTCAGCAACCAAATATCAAGCAGAATAGAAGAACAAGTTTTACAGCACGGAGGGGTCCGAAACAAATTAACAGCCTTCAGTGCGGTACCACAGAAGTTAATTACAGAGGTGCGGCAGGAGCACTACTTGCACTACGCTGAGCTACCAGCCTTGCTAGATGGTGCGCCAGATGCGCCACGCTTTCGAGCCTTCGCCGCTGCACGCTTCTCGTTCCTCTCGGCCAAGAAGCTCGTCATCCGGGCAGCCAGGTCACGAGCACGAGCAACATAACTCTTGGCGGACTTGTCACGTCCGTCCTTGTCTTTTGGATATGTGCTCGTGATCTTATCAGCATCGAGCTCCACATCATGCATCATCATCATGGAGAAGACAGACTCGGAGCCAATAGTTACCTGTCGGTGAACCGCAGCAACTAACGGGTCTTCGCCGTCCGCCTTCACCGCAAGAGCTTTGATGATCCCCGCAATGGTGTCACTGACTGAGTCGGGTACAGACGTATCCCGAACACGAATAAGTGTCGACCGCACCCTCACCAGGAGGTTGCCAACCTCTCGACTTAGGTGCTCGGCGAGGCCGACACTGGATTCGAGCCCAACGGGCTCCTTCATAGCTCCGGCGTCCAATTCAGCAGCGGCTACAAGAAAGAACACATTGCCAGGTCAAAAAGAGGACTCTTCGGCATAAAAACTAATCCAGACGAGGTCGAGGGCTCACCATGTAAACCATCAAGCGAAGATTGCAGACGCTGCTGCATGTCTTTCTCCTTTGCTTCGGCCTCTATGCGACGCATCCTGGCAAGCTCCTGGGCCTTGGTCGACTCGGACTTCAACCGGGCAACCTCGTCGGCTAGCTCATCGGTCTTGGCTTTTAGTCCTAAATTATTTGCTGCGAGGTCATCCAGCTGCACCTTCAAGGACGTCTTGTCAGCAGCAGCTTGCGTGGCAATCCCTAGTCATTTAGGAAGGAGCTGTGTTACGGATAAAAGAAGCAAGGCTACAATCAGAAGCTAGAAGTTATAGAAGGAGAGGCAGTACTCACGTCATATGTCCTTGAGCTGCTCGGATAGTTTTTCGTTTTCTTCTTCCAAGGCGAAGAAGCTCCTACAAACTTTCAATATGTCCCTGACAATAGGCTAAAGAAGGCACAACAAGAGATTAACCCTCGAGTCATCATTCGGAGGGCAAGCCTAAGTGTAAACACTTAGACTCACCCTCGGGGGCTACTGATGGTCAAACACACAAAACGCAAGTTTGGAATCTTAGGACTTACATGGCTGTTGGGACCGGAAGGCTCGCTAGACGAGGAAACAAGGATGAACTCGTGCTTCGTCATCTTCTTCTTAGAAGAAGTCGAAGGCTTTGTGAGAATGGCTTTAGGGGCGGCAACATCGGCAGCCTTCTCTTGCGAGTCTGCAGTTTGTTCGAGGGCATCGTTGTGGGGTCAGACCTGATATTGGTCTTGATCCCCCGGACAGGTCGACGTCTCCTCGGTGGAAGATCTAAAGCTAGCATCGACGTCAAAACCAGGCAGTTAATTCGAAACAAGACCACAAGATGTACGAATTTAGCAAGGAAAGATTACGATGCGTCGATCCCGAACTTCGGAAGGATCTTATTCTCTGTTCGAGGAGGAGGACGATAGCTCAAAGGCGAGGCAGGGATCGCGCTGTTGCCGTCATCGCCCGAAGTGAAATGGGTGTCATCAAAGTCTTCCGAGTCATCGACAACATCCGTAATTCGCTGTCTCTTCGGGGCTCTCGGTGGCGATGGAGCAGCGAAGGTCAATCCCTCCGGCACATTGGTAAAATCGTGCCCTGGATACTCGCCCATCTCGAGCTGGGGCGGATAGCATCGAGCTACCTCGATTACCTATGCAGGGATATAAATTGCATTCAATACTGGATGATACAGTTATGGAATAAAAGTAGTATCCAATTAAAATCAAAATCGTACCTCGGTGCGGGGAAAGGCTTTGCTGAAGGCCACCGCGCTGAAGATTTTCGGCACAGGAGATTTCTTCTTAATGTTCGTGACGGTGCATATGCACTCGTTGATCTCAGCCTCGCGCAGCTCATCTTGGGAGATGCGGGTCGAATCCCGACGGTCACTGTAGTCCCACATACAGTGGGCTCGAGCAGCGAGAGGTTGGATTCGGCGCTCGATGAAGGTTCGGATAAGCTGGATGCCCAAAAGCTCTTTCGTCGGAGTAGCTCAAAGCTGCTGGATCTTCTCCATCAGCGGCTCTATAATCATCATCTCCTCATCAGAAAGATCATGCTTCCAAGACACGCGAGGTCGAAGAACGCGAATGGGCTGAAATTCCTCGAGTCCAAAATTTTCGTCATCAGAGGATTTGTCCTTGGCGTAATACCATTTCGTCCTCCAGCTGGGGTTGCTTTCGGGCATTTTAAGGTTGAAGTATTCGAAGTCCGGGCGCACCTGGCAGCCGAAACCACCTGTCTGGAATGGAAGGGGACACCGGATAACAAAGATCCGGCGCCAAAGCACCCAATGGGGTTCGATCCCCAGAAAGCACTCACAAAGCGTGATGAAACACACAATGTGCAGAATTGTGTTGGGATTCAGGTCATGGAGCTGAATCCCGTATGCAAATAGAAGGCCGCGGAGGAAAGGATGCGGAGGAAGAGATAAACCCCGCAACAGGAAAGCGATAAATATTACCCGGAATCTAGGGGGAGGCCGGGGAATGATCTCAGGGCCGGCGGTGAGCGATTCCACCGGCGTGTTCTTCAACAGGCCCATCTTCTCGGCCTGGAATAGCTCCTTGTCCCAGACCTTGGTCTGAACCCAACGGCCGATGACGGAGGCATCGGCGTCCCCAGTCTTGGATTTCTTGGTGGCGGCGCCAGCGGCGGCACCGGCCGCGGTGGAACTTCTCTTGCCCATGGGCTCAGCACGTGGCAGAAGCGCTGAGAATGGAGATGAGGGAGAAGAGCTACAGGAGCAGTGCGCAAGGAAGAAGACGATGGCGGCGGAGTGGGACGGACTGTTTACCCCGCCGCTGTAATTTATTTCTCCTCTGGAAATTTGGGACAGATCTCAGCCGTCCACGGTGAAGGGGAAAGGCCAAGCAGATCTAGCCATCCACGTGTCAGTATCGTGTGAGCCACGGCGTCCACTACACACGGTAATCAAGGAGGCTGTGCCGGTTATTTCTCACTCACGCGTGGGATGTGCGGTCAAACGCTGTCAACGGCCGGGACGTGAGGCCGGTGGACCCACCATACGTCTAGTCCCGTTAGAGTCAGGCCATTCCTGCAGAGGATGGAGTGACAACTCGAGGAAGCATATCGTCAGCAATGATGCAATTCTTTGGGCAAGCTGACCTTTTTTCGACTCAAAGGGCGAAGATGGCAAGGGTTCTTTCGAACATCAAAGGTACGCACTCCTTGCAGTCAGATGATTTCTTGACTGAGTTTCCTTCGGGGTTTTGGTGCTCCTCCTTTTTGTGCTATCCAAACACACGCAAGGTTTTTCGACGACTTTGTCTTTTGCTGAACGCTTCGGATTGGGTCCTTCGAGAAAGGAATGCCTGCTCATTCGAGGGAGTTTTCAATTCTTGGTTGAATTTGTCTCAAATTATCTTTTTTGGGCCAGCAATGCCTTCAAGTTATTCGAGGCTGGGCTTTGGACCCTCGAATTGTCTTTTTCGGGCCAGCAGTGCCTTCAAGTTATTCAAGGCTGGGCTTCGGTCCCTCGAATTGCCTTTTTTCGGGCCAGCAGTGCCTTCAAGTTATTCGAGGCTGGGCTTCGGTTCCTCGAATTGTCTTTTTCGGGCTAGCAGTGCCTTCAAGTTATTCGAGGCTGGACTTCGGTCCCTCGAATTGCCTTTTTCGGGCTAGCAGTGCCTTCAAGTTATTCGAGGCTGGGCTTCGGTCCCTCGAATTATCTTTTTCGGGCCAGCAGTGCCTCCAGGTTATTCGAGGCTAGGCTTTGGTCCCTCGAGTTGTCTTGTTTGGCCCAGCAATGCTTTCAAGGCATTTGAGTTTGAGCTACGAACCTTTGAATCATCCCTTTCGAGCCGGCAGCGCCACTATACCATTCGGGTATGGATGTCCGAACCCTCGAAACGCATCCCTAGACCGCTAGCGCTTTCATTCTGTTCGAGTATGGGCTGAAGCCTTTTCGAACCTTTCTTTTGGGCTATCAACGCTCCACGTTCAACATGCCCGAATCTTGGTGGCCATATACCTGTTCGGATGCCGTATGTCAAATACGACGGTAAGTCCACGGTTTGCAACACCAGATGGCCCGGTATTCATATCAAACGCACTCTACCGGAAGTTTTCCATACCTACGGTATGAAGTTTGCACTGATGGACGCATCGGGTGCCTCACAATGAACTGGGCTCCGACCTGGTAAGACCAACGCGGCTCGGGTCCAGGTAGCACCAGCCCACGCGGGTTCGAGTCGGGGAACTCGAATCTGAGTAAGCTAACCGAATGTTTTTGCGGCTATGCAATTAACTGAGACCTGACGTGAGTCTTAGGCCGGTTATGCACATCCCTCTGCAAACCCGACTTAGTACTTTCGAGGCTCTGAATGAGCGTAGCTCGAAAATATCATATCGAACAAGTGTATTACTCAAACGTTCTCTGTACTTTTACAGTTCCACAGGCCAGGTGCGCATATCGGGTGCGGCTAGGAAGACTTCCGGGTGGAGTCCCTGCCATAGTCTTCGGCTATCCTAGACACTCAGGGGCTACTGACGAAGGAATGACAAACGGCCCCCAATATTCGCCTACCTGGTTTTTTGGCCCAGGAAGGGTCTCTCTCGAAAGGCTCTTGAGGCCTATCAAGGCAGCAGTCTAGCGTGGCCCAGGAGCTAAACTTGGTGTGCAAGTAAGGACCCAAAGAATTGGAGTTAGACTAGGTTTCGTTTGATTGAGTACCGATCCAATCTGTAATTGGCTTGAGAGACAATCCTGAGACCCTGCCTTCGCATATAAAAGGCGGGGAGGGAGATCTCGAGGGCCTAGACACTTTTCCACCCACCTCACGCCGGAGCGCTCGACGACTTAGAGCTCTCTGTTTCGGCTAGATCCAATCTGCACCACCATTGTAACACTATCATCACAACCTCTCCATCAATACAAAGTCAGACAAGCAGGACGTAGGCCTTTTACCTTTCGAGGGGGATGAACCTGGGTAAATCCTCGCGTTCCTTTGCTTTCATCTGATCGCCATCGAGTTCGCCAGGTCCCCAATACGCTTCCTAGATTGAAAGCCCTTCGACATGGGCATTGCCGGGGATAAACCTTGTCAATGGTGGTAACAAGCTATCAGTGAAAGAGGAGGAGGCATATCGCAACAAAGGAACCCATAAGCCAAGATCACCACGCCGTCACAATAGTCCTCGGCAGAGAAGTGGTAGTCGACGATCTAGAACACCATCACCAAAATGGCACAGGAGCCCAAAACACAGAGGAACCCAAAGATCCAGGTCTCCAAACAGGACGTATGATTACAAAGACGACGAAAAGGAGATGGGAGCATCATGCTTTACTCACGGAGTTTGCACCATGCTAGTACCCAAGGGATTCAAACTGCCCCATGATCAGTAAAAGTACAACAGATCACAGGAGCCACAGTCATGGCTCTCGGATTATCTACAAGGAGTAAAAATACTGGGAGGAACCAAGGAAACAGCTATACAAAGTTTGCAATTACACCTCACCGGCGCAGCAAGGTCATGGTTGAGCAAATTAGAGAAAGAAACAATTGGAAGCTGGGAAGAGCTCACAAAGTAATTCACGAGTAACTTCATGTCGACATATAAGCGGCCAGCATCCATAGAAGAAGTTAAAGCCTGCGTACAGCAATGCGGCGAAACATTGAGGGCGTATATTCAATGATGGAGTATCATCAAAAATTCGGCAGTCGAAGTTTCAGACAAAAGAGCAATAGATGCATTCATAGTTGGGTTAAGGAGAGGAGACCTAGTCGAAGAGATGGGTAGAATCAAGCCAAAAACAGTGTCAGATCTAATGGATGTAGCAAACAAATTTGCAGATGGAGAAGATGCGTGCAACAACAAGCAGACACGATCGCCAGAGAATGATAGAAGAAATAGATATGGAGTTCAAAGGAGAAGATCCCGCAATTATGACAACTATGGCTCTCACAGCCAAGTAGCCACAGGATACAAGGACAACAGCTACCAAGGGAGCGACCGTAGAAGCTTGGGATATCATAGCTATGGGAAAGAAGACTACAAAAAGTTCCAGACAAGAGAATCCAGAAAGTACAACCCATCACCAGAAGATATGCTAAATGGACCTTGTCACATACACTACGTGTTCGTTGACGGAAAGCGAGTATCTAGGCACGCAATGAAAGATTGCACAACATTCTTGAAATTACAGGAAGCAGCACTAAACAAGCAAGCCGAAGCAAAATGGCAAGGATATGAAGGAAACACAAGCAATCTCCCTGCAAGTCAACAAGGAAACAACGGAGTTCCTCAAGGACAAGACCAGCCAAACTAGGGACGTGACGATGACGGAGGGTACGTTCCATCTAAGGGGCACATCACAACAATGATATAGCCTGTGCCCAAGTCGAACAAAGAAGAAAAAAACATAACCAGACAAGTCAACTTAGCAGTAACATCACCTCCAGCAGCAACGGAATATCTACATTGGTCAGAGCAACCAATCGAGTTCAGCAGAGAAGACCACCCCATAACAGTACCTCAGCCAGGAAACGCACCTCTAGTACTCAAAGCCCAAATCAGCACATACGACGTCGACAGAATATTCATGGACGCAGGAAGCGGAATAAATTTGATATATGCAAAGACACTCAGAGCAATGCACATATCATTAGAGTTCCTGAAGCCAACAGATTGTTCCTTCCATGGGATTATACCAGGAAGTGCTAACTACCCACTAGGTCGGATAGCACTCAATGTGTGCTTCGGCAACCGCCAAAATTACAGAAGAGAAAAACTAGACTTTGAAGTATCACACGATCCTCGGGCGACCCGCATTTTCGCGATTCATGGCAGTACCTCACTACAAGTATCTAGTACTCAAGATGCCAGGACCAAAGGGAATCATCACAGTAAAAGGAAGCTTCGAGTTATCAGACTTATGCGACAAGGAGTTCCACCAGATGGCGCAGAATTTTGGCATGATAGCCAACTACGGAGAACCCAAAAATAAGGCGAAAAACGCGACTACAGAAGCCGACAAACCACCTGAAGGATGTCCCGCAGAACCGGAGACAAAGAAACCATGAGTACAGGCGTTAAAAGAAGACAAAGCTATAAGGAAAGAGGAGAAGACTCAGGCGGTATAAGCATCAAGCATACAAAAGTAGAGTAGTAAGGCTGTATGATACGGCGCCCAACATAGTATACTGTAATATGCATACAAATGTTGCCAAATATATTGAAGAGCAAGTTTCTACCTTGCATCCTCCGAACGTGAGAAGTAATATTCATGACAAGCTAGATATGCATGTGCCTCTTTTGATTAGGTCGATACATGCGTGTACAAGATTTCAGGCCAGCAGCTACACGTTTGATCTTGATGGGGCCAGATGCTATCAAGCAATTGATTCAGTTTTTGATCTTAGAGATAGGCGGAAGGATACTTGGTTTGAACGGAAGAAGATCAAGCTAATTTTGTTATTCCTATTTTTACCACGGAAACTGAGGAAAAGATCCTATTCACTGGGAACGTTATATGTGTGGCAATTTTTGTGCTTGAAGGCTACCGGGTGGGGGCCACCATGTCACGACCAGGAGAAGACGCAGGGCACAATTCTTAGAGTCGGTTTGTTTTATTATTTGGAGATATTTATGTTGCTTAGCCGTGAAATTAGAGTTAGGTTATTTTACTTGTTTTCCAAGTTGATTGGCTATTATATAAAGCCTAGGGTGGACGTCTTGTAAAGGGGAGATTGGAGTTATATGAGTTAAAACACGTGTGTGTTTCAGCCTTCGCGCCGAGGGTGAAAATCCCTGTGTTTATTCGTCGAAACCGATCAAGGTTGTTTCAGTGCGTTGGATTGGAGGCGTCGTGCTTCTAATTGCTTCGTGGTTCGCCTAGAACCGTCCAAGTAATTCCTCTCACCGAGAAGGGTTTGCTTGTTGTTCGCGTGAGTTTGCATCGTCTAGATCGTAAGCCGTGCTATTTATCTCTGTTGCTTATGATCGTCGTGAAAGATTGGACCTAAACTCCTTTGGATCACGTTGATCCATATCATCTTGGTACCAGATTCGTCGGGTTTCTCATGGCGATTTTACTGAGAAGTTTTTCTTTCGAGGACTAGAAGATCTGCTGAGAAGTTTTGTGGCTGGAGGCGATCTGCCAAAACACCGGTCCTATTGTGGTGATCTGCTGACGGAGGCTTCGACCAAGACAATGGTTCCGCTGGTTTTGAAGTTGTGCTGATCTGTTGGACAGGGCGGCGAGGCTGACTTGTTCATCTACTGCTGGCGGAAATTTTCTTTTCGGTCGGGTACTCACCATCCTGCAGTTTCGCGAGGAGTCTTGGGAGCATTGAGAAAAAAAGGGAGAGAGAAGATCAGGTGGAGATCGGATCACAGATTTGTGGTACGTGGAGTTTTTGGACTTGGTTTGCATATATCTTGGGGTCTGCCTGCTACACGAGCCAGACGTGAGGTCACTTTCCGATCAGTTTTGGCACCAGAGATTTACCGTCCTGCTACAATTCAACATTACAGTGACTATCCGACTGTTATTCTGCTGCTCTGCATTTTGCCGCCGACTAAATTTTTTCAGCTTAATTATACCGCCTCGATTGCATTGTCAGCTGATATTTGCTGCAACTATTGAGGAGATGACTGACTCGTCCTCACCAATGAAGAGCTACTGGAGGCTCTCTAGCGAGTTTTTATTGGAGAATGAAGGCTACGGCGCCGATCTTTTTCATACTTACTGTATAGTGTGAGGGAGATCTTGTGCCACAACGATCGATCATGATAGTTCGATCAATGCGGTGGGCATTGACATGGTGGAGAAGCTGGAGCTGTCTACGACACCACATCCGCGACCCTACTCGCTACGAAGGTGCCACGACACGCTCAACATCATGCACCAAACTACAGTACAGTTTTCAGTTGGTAAATTTTCTTGTGATATTTTGTGTGATGTGATACCGACGCCCATGGTTGCGTGTCACTTGCTACTGGGAAAGCCATGGTATCGGATGAATACCACTGCATATGACTATCTCGCTAACACCTACACGGTCACCCGAGATAAGGTGTATGTTCTGAAGCCCATAGAGAAGAAAATGTTCAGAACTTGGAGGAAGGAACGTATCCAGAAGCTGAAAGAACAGGATGAGGAAGAAATCATGGCTGAGTCTGCTCCTATTTTTTCAGAGATCGTTCAATCTGGAGTTACTATTGTTGCTTTGGAGACCGACTCAAAACCGCGGACGGTTTCGCATGAAGAGGGGGAGGATGATACGGCGCCCAACACAGTATACTATAATATGCATACAAATGTTGCCAAATATATTGAAGAGCAAGTTTCTACCTTGCATCCTCCGAACGTGAGAAGTAATATTCATGACAAGCTAGATATGCATGTGCCTCTTTTGATTAGGTCGATACATGCGTGTACAAGATTTCAGGCCAGCAGCTACACGTTTGATCTTGATGGGGCCAGATGCTATCAAGCAATTGATTCAGTTTTTGATCTTAGAGATAGGCGGAAGGATACTTGGTTTGAACGGAAGAAGATCAAGCAAATTTTGTTATTCCTATTTTTACCACGGAAACTGAGGAAAAGATCCTATACACTGGGAACGTTATATGTGTGGCAATTTTTGTGCTTGAAGGCTACCGGGTGGGGGCCACCATGTCACGACCAGGAGAAGACGCAGGGCACAATTCTTAGAGTCGGTTTGTTTTATTATTTGGAGATATTTATGTTGCTTAGCCGTGAAATTAGAGTTAGGTTATTTTACTTGTTTTCCAAGTTGATTGGCTATTATATAAAGCCTAGGGTGGACGTCTTGTAAAGGGGAGATTGGAGTTATATGAGTTAAAACACGTCTGTGTTTCGGCCTTCACGCCGAGGGTGAAAATCCCTGTGTTTATTCGTCGAAACCGATCAAGGTTGTTTCAGTGCGTTGGATTGGAGGCGTCGTGCTTCTAATTGCTTCGTGGTTCGCCTAGAACCGTCCAAGTAATTCCTCTCACCGAGAAGGGTTTGCTTGTTGTTCGCGCGAGTTTGCATCGTCTAGATCGTAAGCCGTGCTATTTATCTCTGTTGCTTATGATCGTCGTGAAAGATTGGGCCTAAACTCCTTTGGATCACGTTGATCCATATCACTGTAAAAGCCACAAGTCATCATAGGGCAATGCCCTCTAGATCCAGAACACAGGTCACAGGCCGGATCTCTTGGGCCACCCCATGTATCTTACAATACAAGCATAAATAAAGACAAAAGTTCCTCCCATTCGAGTTTACGCGTCTTTAAACCGAAAATTGCAGCAAATGCACCAAAAATACAAAACGCTATGAGAATAATTTCCTACAGAAAGTCAACTCTCGCGTTCTACACACAATATACACAAGCATTACAACATTGGGTTATCAGAATCGTCTACCCCTAGGGGGTCCAAGTAATGATGCTCGTGGAAAAACGCGGCATCCTCTCGAAGCAATCTAGCTACGATCCTTCCCGCGGGAAGAAGGGTAGCATCCATATGGACTCGCAACCTAGCTCCTCCTGAAGGAAGACTAAGTGACATAGAACTATAATTGAGCCTTGGATGCCACTTACGTATCCACCCAAGAGCAAAATTGGCACCAGCCACCAAGTTGAGCTCAATCAGTCGATAAATTTGCCGACTAGATCTGAAAGTATTGATACGTCTCAAACGTATCTATAATTTTTGATGCTCCATGCTTTGTTTTACACCATTTGCCTATTGTTTCGTTACACTTAGTGGCATTTTTATACATTTTCCGGAACTAACCTATTAACGAAGTGCCACAGTGCCAGTTTCCTGTTTTCTGCTGTTTTTGTGTTTCACAAGTGATACACAGGAAATATTCTCGGAATTGGACGAAACAAGTTCCTGAAGTCATATTTTACCCGGAAGCTTCCAGAGATCCGAAGGAGAGAAGGAGTGGGGCCACCAGGGCCCCACACACAGGGGTGGCGCGGCCCAGCCCCTGGCCGCGCCGGCCCCGTGTGAGGGCGCCTGGGACCTCCTCTGACATCGCCCCTTCGTCTATAAGTACCCCCCGACGAGAAAAACCTAAGGGCCCGATCAGTTTTCCAGAATATATCGCGATCCGCCGCCGCCATCGACCCGAAGATCGGGAGGGTTCAGAAGCTCTTCACGGCACCCTGCCGGAGAGGGGAATCGCCACCGGAGGTCTCCTTCATCGCCATGATTGCCTCCGGAGCGATGAGTGAGTAGTCTACCTTGGACTATGGGTCCATAGCAGTAGCTAGATGGTTGTCTTCTCCACTATGTGCTTCATGTTTAGATCTCATGAGCTGCCATACATGATTGAGATCACCGTTATGTAACTATACATGTTTGGTTTGTTGGGATCTGATGAATATTGGTGTTTATGATTAAGTTGCTGTACTGAATTATATCTTTTGTTATCTCTATGTTGTTTATGATCTTGCATGCTCTCCGTTGTTAGTAGCTATCTTGGCCGAGTAGTTGCTAGTGACTCCAAGAGGGGGTATTTATGCTCGATAGTGGGTTCATGTCTCTATTTCACCTGGGGGAGTGACAGAAACCTCTAAGGTGGTAGATGTGCTGTTGCTACTAGGGAGAAAACAACATTCATATGCTCAAGGGCATATGCTTTGTTTACATTACACACTTTGCTTAATGCAATTATCTGTTGTTCGCAACTTAATACTTCTAGGGTGTTCGGATGATATCCCCGGGGGTGGATTATTAGTCATAGATGCAGCTGGATGGCGGTCTATGTATTTTGTTGTAATGCCCAGAGTAAATCTCATAGTGATCTTCTTGACATATCACGTTATCTTTATTCTATCAATTGCCCAACTGTAATTTGTTTACCCAGCATGTGCTATTTTATCTATGGAGAGACACCACTAGTGAACTGTGGACCCTGGACCTATTTACATCATATTGCAATCAACTGTTTACTTTACTCGCACTGTTTACTTTACTCGCATACTATATTGTTTTCCACTCGATACACTCATAACCTTTGTTTCAAGCAAACCGGTGAGATTGACAACCTCATCGCAAGTTGGGAACAAAGTATTTGTTTGTGTGTGTGCAGGTTCCACAAACACCTTTAGTCGTCATCGTCTCTCTTCTCCTGATCGATAAACCTTGGTTTCATAACTGAGGGAAAACTAGCCGCTACACTCATCATACCTTCCTCTTGGGGTTCCCAACGGGCTGGTCAATCACCACGCACAAGGACATCTGCTCCCACGTCAACTAAACGCCACAGCTCTTTTCTGGCGCCATCAACCGGTAGCAGCTACTTTTCTGGCGCCGTTGCCGGGGAAGAGAGAAGACTTCTGCGAGGGGAGTTCTTCACACACACACTCTTTACTTTGTTATTGTTTTGCTTTTATTTATTTATTTACCTACATTATTTTATATCAAAAACCCAAAAAAATTAGAATCCTTGGTAGTTGTTATTTCTTTGCTTTTAGTTTATTATGTCTAGTTCAGTTGCTACTACTACGTCCCCTGAGGACATGTTCTTTACTTTTAAGAAGAAAGATGAGGAAAGCTTTAAAGAAGCTTGGTCTAGAATTTATGATTGGCATGAAAAAACTGAACCCAAAATGACTTTGAGTTTGCTTCTTAGTAGCTTTTACTTTGGACTCTCTCTTCGTTATCGATATGCTTTGGATGCTACTGCAGAAGGAGATTTCCTTCAATGTGATGGAGATCAAGCCTTCAACATTATAAAAAAGTTGATTACAATTTATAGCATGCCAACCTATTTTGATTCCTCTCTTGTGTGCATTTTTAATAGACTTAATACTCTTGAGACTCAGACTGCTAGTTTGAATTCTTGCTACAATACTTTGCGCCAGGATTTTGATTATGTGCCAACAAATACTGAACCTTCGAGTTGGTATCCTACAATAAAAATCACCATTAGTGGTGAAACTTTTCATGCTCGTTGTGATATTATGTCTGAATTTTGTCTCATGCCAAAGGATGTTAATGAATCTTTGAGCCTTTGGAAGCTTTCTGAGGGAGGAGAAGAAATTTTTCTTACTAACAATGCTACTATATTTCCCCTTGGAATAGCTGAAGGAGTTTTTACAAGAATCCTAGGAAGAATGATATCTACTGATTATCTTGTTATTGAATGTGTAGGAAAAGGATAAATCACACTTGGAAGATCCATTCTGAAGCTCCTAGGCGCCGTCATCGATGTGGGAAAAGGCAACATAACATTTACCTCTCCACCTTGCAATAACCATGTCTTTCCTAGAGTCAAGAGCAAAGGTAAGAAAGGAAGACGTAAGCCACATGCTGATCCTAGCACTTCATCGCTTGATATTACTTGATTCACACTTTTCTGCGCCTAGCTCAAAGGCGTTAAAGAAAAGCACTCTTGGGAGATAACCCAATGTTTTTTTTTCAGTACTTTTTCTTTTATTTGAGTCTTAGAAGTCATTACTACTATAATGACCACTCTTTATCTTGTTTATTTTGTTTTTGTGCCAAGAGAAGCCTCTAATTTGAGTGAGGTAAAGATTTGGGGAAATTGCTGTCCTGAAACTGTTTTCGGTGCTGCACCGTAAAAATTCGTATAAAATCTCTGTATATCTTTTGGACCTGAAATTTCTTGTGTATATGCCCCAGGTTATATCCAAACTTTTATTAGTTGAACACTTTTTTATTTGAGGAACATAAAAACCCTCAAAAATTCGACCTTTGTCAGCTGTTCAGTTTTGACAGATTTCTGCCAATATTTGTGTTTGCCACTTTATCGCTTTCTTTTGAGTTCTTTTGATCATGGAACTTGTGGGGAGGTTGCTACAGTAGTATATGCTATATATGTGGTGGTTTTGAGTTGAAACCTGAAGCAAATAGAGGATTGATTATATGTTATGCTTGCACTAATGTTGCTAATAGAATTGTGTTTAGTTTTGTATGAAGGAAGTTTTCAAGTGTAGGGATTGGAGAATGATGAGATGAGTTGAAGAATGGACAAAAGCTCAAGCTTGGGGATGCCCATGCATCACCCCAAGAAATATCCAAGAAGTACAAGCATCAAAGCTTGGGGATGCCCCCGAGGCACCCCTTCTTCATCGGCAAAAATCAGGTCACCTTTCAAAACACTATATTTTTATTGCTTCATGCACTATATGTTTTTCTTGGAGCGTTAGTTGTTTTAGTTTTCTTAGTTCGTTTGTTTAGTTTGTTTGCTGCAATAAATTGTTGGACCCCAACAAATTTCCTTTGGAGGAGATGTACTCGTTTTCATTTGCAAAGAATGCTCTAGTTTTCACTCTTATTAAAAATCGAGCGTTCATCTTTTTCTGCTACTGCTTTTGGTTTTCGTTTTCGCCTTGATTTGCATTCAGACCTTGTCATATATTTTCATCAAGGTGTAT
Source organism: Dactylis glomerata (assembly GCA_007115705.1). NCBI lineage: Eukaryota > Viridiplantae > Streptophyta > Magnoliopsida > Poales > Poaceae > Dactylis > Dactylis glomerata. Next base: position 815,797 of record QXEO01000050.1, read on the forward strand.
TTTTGCCTCTGAACTTTATTGGTTTTCATCAAAAGAGGTGTCTTTAAAAATTTCAAATGGTGTTGGAAAAGAGAAAAAGCTTTGTGCAAAATAGTGGTACAAGAAGGAGCTTGTGTAGACTGCGGCTTAGGCTTTTTTATGTCATGCTTGATGTCTTTTTGATAGTATGCTTAGTGGTTTTGCTGTAGCATGACTTGTCTCAAATAACTGAGATTGCTTAATGAGCCTTTGAAAAAATCATGCGTTGTTTTTGTTGTATGGAAGCATTATTTTGGTTTTCTCCTTGATGCTTTATTTGGGTTGACTTGGCGCATGCTCACACATGTTAGACTCTTACAAAGTCACCTATAGCCTTCATGATCATTTAGTTTTTGACGTTTGATGCTATCATATGCTTCTTTTAATGTTGCTTTGTCGCTTTGCATGATTATGGCCATTATTGCTCTCTTAGTTGGTCGCTCCAGTCTTTTGCTAGCCCTCACCTTGTACTGAGTATGAGCTCTACTCGTGCATCCAACTCCTAAAAGCCAAAGTTTTCCAAAGTGTACACCATACATACCTACTAGCAATTTGCTATTCCAAGTAAATTTGACTTGCTTTTATTTTCTCTTCAAATTAAACTCTTACCAGTGTTATGCGAAATTCGGTCAGTAAAGCTCTCACGAACCGGAAGGCACACTTTACTTTTTCCTGTTCTTAAAAATTTGACATTGTGGTCTCTTATGTTGAGTTGTTATGCTTGCAAGTTGTAAGTTGGAGACTAGCCCATCCATGCTGTCATGGGGCAAGCTTTCAACATTGCACTTCTTATTTGAGTTGATATTGTGATCTTTTGTTTATGGATGCCCGCGGTGTGAAATGAATTGGGAATCTTGTGGGGATCATGGAGTTTGTATATGTGTTAGGGAAATGCCGGGCCGCCAATCTAAGCCATGCATAATTCATGGTGGAAATTTGCAGCATACCCATGGTGGACATTCGACGACGCATCTCACAATAAAAAGCTAAACAATATAGCAAATAAAAGAGATGTCGAGGTGTTCATTGTCTGCTTGTCCTGTCATTTTGGTGTGGGCTTGTTCCATGTCATCGGGCACGGAGGTACCCCATTGGCGTTTCTCAATGATATGCATATACTTACAATGATAAGAGCCTTGCTTGGGACTCTAAGTAAAGTAGCATGAGTTTGGGTACTCGTATTCACGGGACACGAGGTTTTCAACTTATGATTTGTCAAGCATATGCATCATAATTGTTCTCGCATTAACTTTAACCATTCAAGATGCTTATGATGGGGGCAATGAGAGCTCAAAGCCGGTAAGTACCATAATTTTTGAAGGTTATAAAACTTGCAATCACTGCCTCCCTCTGCGAAGGGCCTTTCTTTTACTTTTATGTTGACTCACCACCTTCTTTCTTTATGCACCATTAAGAGAGCATAGTTGTCATTCTTAGTGTGATATGCATTGTCCCAAAGTTCATTAATGGACTCATATTGATTGGTTTCACTTGTTCTTAAATTATTTGTATCTAGTCGCCCTCTTAAACTTGAAGGTGTCCTATGCACTTATGTTTTGCTCTCTTTGAAGGACAAGCTGAAAACCACTTGTATGTTTTTCCTTATGATTTGAACACACGTTTGACTTTCATTGTTTCATTATCATGATCTTTTGTTTGTGTTCATTTGCATGTTTACAACATGGTTGCTAAGTTCTTATTGTCATGATTATATCTTCATGCTCATGTTTTAAGTTCTATTGATCCCAGCTCACCAATGCTTACATATATGATCAAGATTGTGTAGGTGCATGTCACCTCAAAAATTATTCTTTTGTTATCACTTACCTACTCGAGGACGAGCAGGAGTTAAGCTTGGGGATGCTTGATACGTCTCAAACGTATCTATAATTTTTGACGCTCCATGCTTTGTTTTACACCATTTGCCTATTGTTTCGTTACATTAGTGGCAACATTTTCCGGAACTAACCTATTAACGAAGTGCCACAGTGCCAGTTTCCTGTTTTCTACTGTTTTTGTGTTTCAGAAGTGATACACAGGAAATATTCTCGGAATTGGACAAAATAAGTTCCTGAAGTCATATTTTACCCGGAAGCTTCTAGAGATCCGAAGAAGAGAAGGAGTGGGGCCACCAGGGCCCCACACACAGGGGTGGCGTGGCCCAGCCCCTGGCCGCGCCGGCCCCGTGTGAGGGCGCCTGGGACCTCCTCTGACTACCCCCCGACAAGAAAAACCTAAGGGCCCGATCAGTTTTCCAGAATATATCGCGATCCGCCGCCGCCATCGACCCGAAGATCAGGAGGGTCCAGAAGCTCTTCCCGGCACCCTGCCGGAGAGGGGAATCGCCACCGGAGGTCTCCTTCATCGCCATGATTGCCTCCGGAGCGATGAGTGAGTAGTCTACCTTGTCTTCTCCACTATGTGCTTCATGTTTAGATCTCATGAGCTGCCATACATGATTGAGATCACCGTTATGTAACTATACATGTTTGGTTTGTTGGGATCCGATGAATATTGGTGTTTATGATTAAGTTGCTGTACTGAATTATATCTTTTGTTATCTCTATGTTGTTTATGATCTTGCATGCTCTCCGTTGTTAGTAGCTATCTTGGCCGAGTAGTTGCTAGTGACTCCAAGAGGGGGTATTTATGCTCGATAGTGGGTTCATGTCTCTATTTCACCTGGGGGAGTGACAGAAACCTCTAAGGTGGTAGATGTGCTGTTGCTACTAGGGAGAAAACAACATTCATATGCTCAAGGGCATATGCTTTGTTTACATTACACACTTTGCTTAATGCAATTATCTGTTGTTCGCAACTTAATACTTCTAGGGTGTTCGGATGATATCCCCGGGGGTGGATTATTAGTCATAGATGCAGCTGGATGGCGGTCTATGTATTTTGTTGTAATGCCCAGAGTAAATCTCATAGTGATCTTCTTGACATATCACGTTATCTTTATTCTATCAATTTCCCAACTGTAATTTGTTTACCCAGCATGTGCTATTTTATCTATGGAGAGACACCACTAGTGAACTGTGGACCCCGGTCCTATTTACATCATATTGCAATCAACTGTTTACTTTACTCGCACTATTTACTTTACTCGCATTGTTTACTTTACTCGCATACTATATTGTTTTCCACTCGATACACTCATAACCTTTGTTTCAAGCAAACCGGTGAGATTGACAACCTCATCTCAAGTTGGGAACAAAGTATTTGTTTGTGTGTGTGCAGGTTCCACAAACACCTTCAGTCGTCATCGTCTCTCTTCTCCTGATCGATAAACCTTGGTTTCATAACTGAGGGAAAACTAGCCGCTACACTCATCATACCTTCCTCTTGGGGTTCCCAACGGGCTGGTCAATCACCACGCACAAGGACATCCGCTCCCACATCAACTAAACGCCACAGCTCTTTTTTGGCGCCATCAACCGGTAGCAAGTATCAAGTAGCTGCGGAAAGCTTACAGGCAGAGGATTGCAGGGGAGCATGATAGAATACATGGTCGTCAAAGATCTTTGGCAGATAGCAACTGCTCCTCCAATATGCTGAGCATGGTCTTGAAGAAGCACAATGGCACGACGGCGTCGAGGTTCAGACCATAGACTGTCGATTCCCTCTGATGATTTCACAAGAGCCGCAATTCATTCAGAAACCCGACATGTCTCACCAACAAAATCCAAGCAAGTACCTGAGACAACAGAAGGATATCAGCCAAGAAAAAAGGGAAAAGAGGAAGGCCGCAAAGAAACTTATATTGCAACATCTTGCATACGGACTCGACGATGCCAATAAGAAAGGACTCACATTCTTCGAGATGCACGACCCTGGCCATCAGACCTGATATCTTATCCTCAAGAATGGATACTTGTTTCATCAAACCATGAGATTTATTGGCCTTGTTTAAAGCAATCTGTGTCTGGCGCTTCATCAAGGACATACGGCTCTCAAGGTCCGAAATTCTCAACGAATATACTCCTCGCATCAACAAAAAGGACGAGGAGGGGAAGAAATTCCAGAGTCGAATGTATTAACAGGAGATGGAGCCCGGTCATGACCCGGCGATCCACCAGCATGCACAGGCTAGAAGTCAAGCAAAAAGAAGAAGACACATATCTCAGAAACATCATTCAAGCCAAGCATTTCATAAAAGAAAGATATTTATAGCGAATACAAAACCCCTTGACTAGTTCTTGGGTAAAGTATAATTATAAGTTAATTACAACAAAAGATATGAAGGTTACAAAGGAAGACTAAGACTACGCCACCTCAGCATCATGCTCCGTGGCAGAGGTAGGCGTGGCAGAGGTAGCAGCAGATCATGGAGGAGGCATTGGTGCACTAGAGGAAGGAGTCGAAGAAGCAGGCACAGAGGTCGAAGAAGCCACCGAAGGTGAAATAATTGACACAATGCCTGGCGCGTACTTCTTGGCCTTCTCGAAAAAACCTCGCAACTCTGATAGAGGCCAACCACGGGCAGAGCTCACCTTCTCCCAGTTAACCTCTTCGCCATGCGCGTAAGCAAGAGCAATGGCGCCCTCTGCACCCCGCTTCATGGAGCGACCCTTCATCAGAAGGACAAGATCTTCAGGGGTGTCAAAGGCCTTGGCAAGCTTCTTCAAACTAGCATCTGCCAAATCCATTTTTTGCTTGGGCCATAACCCGACGAAAATCCGCATGAGCACATGGCTAGCCAACTCAAAGATCTCCTGGATGGAAATCCAGTTCGCCTCCAGCAAGCTAACAGCGACCATAAGAGAATCATCGTCTTATTGCAATGAAGCCGAAGCAATCCCAGTATGTTCTATATAACCAAGGAAACAAAGACAAGTACGCATCAGTGAAGCGTAAGAATAGGCAACTCAAACAAAGAAGGGGAAAAAGCATGGTATTTACCTCCAGTGAGAGCCGACATTTTATTCAGGCGTATAGCCACGGCTTGATCTTGCTGGATTCGCTCTTTGTTCAAGTCAGCAAGGGTTTTCTCCATTTTCTTTGCCTTATCCAGTGCTGATTTAGAGGACTTCTCAGCACTGGTCTTGGCAGCAGTGGCATCATCAAAAGCTTTTCTGGAAGCTTTGAGTTTAGCTTCCAAGGACAAAATGCGAGCATTAGCTGTCTCCAAGGCATCTGCAGTTGAAAAAAGGAAAAGTAAGTATGATAAAGAAGCAAAGAAAGGCGCTCGAGACAAGCAAAGTACAGGAAAGAAGATCACCTTCAGAAGCCCTAGTAGCTTTCAAATACTTGACACATTTAGTGCCCAAAGTGACAAATTTTTTCATCAAGATCTGTCCATGGAAAATCATGTGAGTATAAAGATCACGCAAGGAGCAAAAGGCAAAATAGAAGGATCAACACGCACATCATAGGAGGAACTCGTGGATTGATGGATCTCAAGAGAAGCGCTGGCATCTGTCGACTTCTTCAAACACTTGGAACCATGAGTAACAATGAACTTCTTAGCAGGAGCCTTCAGAGCCTTGGGAGCCTTTGAAGACTTCACGACCGGCTCAACCTCTTGCAAAGAAGGTTCGTCGGCAGCCACAGTCTCAGCAGAAGGAGCAGTGGCAGCATCCCTCTTTGGGTCCTCGTTGTCACTGCAAAGAAAGCAAAAGGCAAGAGATTTCACGTCACTCAAAAGGAAGAAAGCGAATAGAAAAATAACATAGAGTTGGCAAAACACTTATGAGTCCAAGGCGTCGAAAAGTTCTTGTTCCTCATCTAGAACAGATTTTCCTCGGCCACAGTTTTGTGAGCAGAGGTACTTGAAGAAACAAGCTCCTCGACGTGCTTCCTTTTCCTGTCAAGGCTGGGGTCTTCTAAGTGTGCAGGAGGAGGCGACATTGTCGAGCTAGTTCCTTCCAATGATTCTTTGGCATCATCTCCATCCTGATTTTCTTCAGCCTCAGGGGCTTCAGAAGCAGCAGAAGCCAGATCCGCCAGAATAGGTCCCTCCTCTGGAAGAGGCAGACGAGAAACAAGGAATAGGTGGTTCTGCGCAAAGATTAAATCGCAAGGAAGTGAATAAAAGAAGAAACATAAACAAGAAGGAGGACAAATGAAAATGGATAGTACATACTGCGGGCAAGGGATGCTCGGAGTCGAAGTAATTAGCGGCCAATTCTGCAATTTCATGATCCTTGGTGACAAGGGTATAGATAATAGAGCCCGTTAGTTGAGTACCCCTGAGGCCTGTTAAGCTAGGCCCAATTGTAATACTAGTCAAGATACGAGTTCTTACCGTATGTCGATATTGTAATCTGTATCAGATCCCACCCGATCCTTGAGACCTGGCCATCTATATATAGGGGCCAGGAGGGGACGGTGGAGGACAGATTGAAAGAAAGCTAGGTTGAACACCCAAGTTTACTTTCGATATACACCTGTTTCAACTAACTTTACCTTCAAGTTCATCTGACGCCCTATCTCCCCGATCCTAAGTGCTTCATCTAGGACATTTGTCGAGTTAACCCTTGTCAATTGGCGCCAACCGTGGGGACTCTGGGCGTTGGAATCATGAATTTGACGGATTTTTCGCTTTTAGCCAACAGCAATGCAGGAATCGACGAAAATCAAGAGATAGAGCTGACAATCGAAAGTCTAAGCATCTTCGTCAGACCTTCAGGTTTGACTCGCCTTTCGGATCTATCAAAACTAGATCCGTCGGCAAGTGAGCCCGAGACAGTAGCAATGATGGAATCATCTGAAGGCTCTTCCAGCGAGGTAAACTCGCCGGTCAGCTGGACAGAAGTACAAGAGGGAAAAATCGCAGAAGGCGACAAAACAATGGAAAATTTTGATTTAGAAATCCAACTCGAAGACCTCATGATCTCCGACGATGATACTTCAGACAAGTCAACAGATACGTGGAAGATAGGGTTAGAGCTTTCTGAAGACGATGATTCAATCTTCTCAAGTTTTAATAGCACAATTGGCAAGCAGTGCCAGGTACTAGCCATCATAGTAGACGATTCAGAAGAGCTCGACAAAAACAACAATCCAGTGCTCAACCCAGCAAACATAAACAGAGGAGCAAACCATCTAGTAGAAGGAGAAACAGCAGACTCCCTCACAACTAGGGCAAAAATTCGACTATCAGTCGACGAATGGAGAGCAATAAGGACAGCCATAGAGCACGGCACACTGATACCATCAAACTCCAGCAAGGATATGCTCTTGGGATATCACTATGCCCTAAGGCAGTAGGCAAAGCAACTAGCAAAGGAGAAAATAGAGATACAAAAAAGAAAAGACTTAGCCATTGCAGCCAGTAATGCTGCTCGCAGAGCACGAAGCGACGCATCACACACCGACACCAAGAGGAATCGTCGACATGGTTCAAGGTACGAAAACCTCGAGTACTCAGAAAGACAAAGCATCTCAAAAAATCTAGACTCGTCCTTCCTATCGGTCGATGAGCAAGGAAACATCATACCACAAACTCTCGAAGCAGCACTGGTGGCAGCTCAAGCATATCTATATACAACCCGACCAAGTCCAGGAGACCCGAGGGAACATATGCAGAGAGCAGCGTTGAACGGATTGAAGATGGTAGGCAACAAGTTATCAGCAAAAGAAGAGGAGGCATACTACAACAAAGAAACGCACAAGCCAAGATCACCACGCCATCACAATAGTCCTCGGCATAGAAGTGGTAGTCGACGATCTAGAACACAATCACCAAAACGGCACAGAAGCCCGAAGCATGGAGGAACCCGAAGATCTCGATCTCCAAACAGAAAGTACGGCTACGAAGACGACGAAGAAGAGATGGGATCATCGTGCTTTACTCGTAGAGTTCGCACCACGCCGGTACCTAAGGGGTTCAAACTACCTCATGATCAACAAAAATATGACGGATCATAGGAGCCACAGTTATGGCTCTTGGATTATCTAGAAGCAGTACAAACATTGGGAGGATCCAAAGAAACAGCTATGCAAAATTTGCAACTCCACCTCATCGGCGCAGCAAGGTCATGGTTGAGCAAATTAGAAAAAGAAACTATTAGAAGCTGGGAAGATCTCATGAAGCAATTTACAAGCAACTTCAGGTCGACATATAAGCAGCCGGCATCCATAGAAGAAGTCAAAGCATGCGTACAACAACGCGGAGAAACACTAAGGGGGTACATCCAAAGATAGAGTCTTATAAAAAATTCAGCAGTCAAAGTTTCAGACGAAAGAGAAATAGACGCATTCATAGTTGGGTTAACGCGAGGAGACCTAGTCGAAGAGATGGGCAGAATCAAGCCAAAAATAGTATCAGACCTCATGGACGTAGCAAACAGATTTGCAGATGGAGAAGACGCGTGCAACAACAAGCGAACACGATCGCCAGAGGACGATAGAAGAAACAGATATGGAGGCCAAAGAAGAAGATCCCGTAACTACGACAACTACAGCTCCCACAGCCAAGTAGCCACAGGATATAAAGACAATAGCTACCAAGGGAGTGACCACAGAAGCTTAGGATATCGAAGCTATGGGAAAGAGGACTACAAAAAGTTCCAGACAAGAGAATCCAGAGAGTACAACCCATCGCCAGAAGACATGCTAAACGGACCCTGTCATATACACTTAGCGTTCATCGATGGAAAGCGAGTATCCAGGCACGCAATGAAAGACTGCACAACATTCTTGAAACTACAGGAAGCAGCACTAAGCAAGCAAACAGAAGCAAAAAGGCAAGGATACGAAGGAAACAACAACAACCCTCCCATAAGTCAACAAGGGAACAATGGAGCTCCTCAAGGACAAGACCAGCCAAACCAGGGACGCAACGATGATGAAGGGTACGTTCCATCCAAAGGGCACATTACAGCAATGATACAACCCATGCCTAAGTCGAACAAAGAAGAAAAAAGCATAACCCGACAAGTCAATCTAGCAGTCACGTCGCCTCCAGCTACAACGGAATATCTACACTGGTCAGAGCAACCAATCGAGTTCAACAGAGAAGACCACCCCATAACAGTACCTCGGCCAGGAAATGCGCCTTTGGTACTCAAAGCTCAAATCGGCACGTACGATGTCGATAGAATATTCATGGATGCGGGAAGTAGAATAAACTTGATATATGCAAAAATACTTAGAGCAATGCATATATCACTAGAGTTCCTAAAGCCAACAGACTGTTCCTTCCATGGGATCGTACCAGGAAGTGCCAATTATCCACTGGGACAGATAGCACTCAACGTTTGCTTCGGCAACCGACAAAACTATAGAAGGGAAAAGCTAGACTTCGAAGTCATGGACTGGCCATCTCAGTATCACGCGATCCTCGGGTGACCCGCATTTTCGTGATTCATGGCAGTACCTCACTACACATATCTAGTACTCAAGATGCTAGGACCAAAGGGAGTCATCATAGTAAAAGGAAGCTTTGAGGTATCAGACCTATGCGACAAGGAGTTTCACAAGATGGCGCAAAACTTTGGCATGATAGCCAACTATGCAGAACCCAAAGAGAAGGTGAAAAGTGCGAGTATGGAAGTCGACAAGCTACCCGAGGGACGTACTACAGAGCCAGAGACGAAGAAACCAAGAGTAGAAGCGCCGGGGGAAGACAAAGCTCAAGAACCACAGAGTAGAGTAGAATAATAAGGCTGTAAAAGCCACAAGTCATCCTAGGGCAATGCCCTCTAGATCCAGAACACAGGTCACAGGCCGGATCTCTTGGGTCACCCCATGTATATTACATTACAAGTATAATAAAGACAAGTTCCTCATATTTGAGCTTACATGTCTAAACGCGGCAAATGCCAAAAAAACAAATAAGACAAGTTACAAGTATAATAAAAACAAATATTTGAGCTTACTAGAATTTCCTCGGGTAATAACTCAAGGAAAAAGCACTCTTGCGACTACAATAAATACATCCAAATCACGAAGCAGGTGGCTCTGAGTCATCCACTCCAAAAGGAATCAAATAATGATACTCCTGGAAGAACTTGGCGTCCTCCTGCAATAACCTTGTGATAATCCCCCTCGCTGGTTCCAACGTTGCATCCATGTGAATTCCAACTGTAGTCCGTCCTGGAGGCAAACTCTGAGACATGCGGTCAAAATTAAGTCTTGGATTCCACTTTCGCACCCATCCAAGAGTGAAATTGGCACCAGCAATCAAGTTCAGCTTTATAAGAATATGTACTCGCTAGCTCGTCTGGAAAGTTTCGAGTAGCTGTCTAAAATCCCTCGGCATGGCATTACGAGGCAACATGATAGAGTACATGGTTGTCAGGGCCTTACGACAACCATCAATAGCTTCACCAATATACTGCGCACGATCCTGAAGAAGCACGATGGCGTGACAATGATGAGGATTGGACCATAAGCTTTCAGTTCCTTGAGCGACATTTTGAAGAGCAGTAATCCGCTCAGTAACTCAATTTGATTCACCAACAAGATCAAGGCAGGTACCTGTAGTTCAAATAAAAATCAGCGTGCAGAAGACAAGAGGAAAAACGAAGAACAGAGGCTCCATGAAGACTTACAAAGTAACATATCACAAACAGACTCAACGATACCAAGTAGAAAGGACTCGCATTCCTCAAAATGAGTGATTCTCGCTACAAGACCCGACACCTTGTCTTCAAGAGCAGACACCTGTCTTACAAGACCATGGGACTTACTAGCCTTGTCTAGAGCAACTTGTGTCTGGCGTTTCATCAAGGATAGGCGACTCTCAAGGTCTGCAACTCTAACAGAATATTCCTCACATTGGCAGGGAGGTCGAGAAGGTAAGGAAATCCTAGAGGCAAATATATCATCAGGAGATGGAGCTCGATCATAACTCGATGATTCACCAGGAAGCAAAACCTGGAAGTCCACCAAAAGAAGAGGCACATTTCAAAAACATCATTCAAGCATTTCATATTAGGAAAGATATCTACAAACAAGCACAAAGCCTTTTGACAAGTTCTCAGGCAAAGCACAAACTAGAAGTTCATTACAACAAAAGAGAATCAAAGTACAACAGGAGGACTAAGTCTACGCCACCTCAGCGTCATGCTCCATGGAAGAAGAAGGCATGGCAGAAGCAGCACCAACAGTTGAAGGAGGCGCGGGTTCAGTCGTCGCTGGAGTCAAGGAAGCTGGCACAGAAGAAGCTGTGGAAGCCACTGAAGGAGAGATAATCGATACAATGGCGGGCGCAAACTTCTTTGCCTTCTCGAAGAAAGCCTTTAGCTTTGAGCGGGTGCGGCCATGGGGAGAGCTTACCTTTTCCCAATCAAAGTTTGCACCATGTGCATAGGAAAATGCAATGGCTCCCTCAGCACCTCGCTTCAAAGAAAGCCCCTTCATCTGGAGGATGGGGTCGTCAGTAGTATTGAAGGCTTGGGCGAGTTTCTTCAAATCATTGTTTGGAACCTCCGCCTTTTGCTTCGGCCATAACCCGACAAACATCCACGTAAGAACACGGTTAACCAACTCAAAGATTTCCTGGACAGATATCTAGTTTGCTTCTAGTAAGCTAACCACAGCCATAAGAGGATCGTCGTCTGGTTCCAAAGTTGACGAAGACACCTTGATGCATTCTGTAAAACCAAGGGGACAGAAAACAGCAGAAGAGGAAAATATCAGCAAGTGCAAGAAGGCAAGTAAAACAACAGTAGAAGAAGAAGGGCATAGTATGTACCTCCAGCAGCAGCACACATCGTGTTCTGCCGTTCAGCCACGGCTTGCTCTCGCTGGATATGCTCCTTGTTAGCATCAGCTAAAGCCTTCTCTGCTTTCTTCACCATAGCCAGTGCTGATTTATGCGACTTCTCAGCATTGGCCTTAGCAGCGGTCGCAGCATCAAAAGCTTGCCGCGAAGCACTGAGCTCAGCTTCCAGTGATGAAATGCGAGCATTGGCTGATGCTAAAGCATCTGCAGTCCAACAAGAAAGGAAAGGAGAAGTCAAACAAAAAACAAAGAAATGTGTACAAGACAAGCATAGGACAATTTACCTTCGGAAGCTCTAGCAACCTTCAGATATTTAGCACATTCAGTGCCCAAGGTGATGAATTTCTTCATCAATGCCTGACAAGGGAAGAACACGTAAGTATATGGAACACGCAAGAAAGATAAGTAAAGTACAATCACTCACATTGTCAGGGGAGTCTGTGGGCTCATGTGCTTCAAGGGAAACGTCGACTTCCTTGGATTTCCTCGACCGCTTGGTGCTTCAGGATACAGGAATCTTCTTGGTAGAAGCTCTGGTGGCCCTTGGCGACTTCACGGCCGGCTCAATCTCTTGCACGGGAGGCTCATCAGTAATCACATCTTTAGTAGAAGGAGCAGCTGTAGCATCCCTCTTCGGCTCCTCATCGTCACTGAAAGCAAAAGGAAATAGGTCTTATACAACCCGAAAGGAAGAAAGCAAATACAGCGAAACCATAGAACTCGCAGAACACTTACGATGCCATGAAATCAAAAAGTTCAACATCTTCTTCTGGAACAGGGCTTCATTAGCCGCAGTTCTCTACACGGAGGTACTCAAAGAAGAATGCTCGTTGACACGCTTCCTCTTCTTGTCAACACAAGTATCTTCAGAAAGCACAGGAGGAGGCGAGGTCGTCGAGCTGGTATCTTCCTCCAATCCTTTGGCATCATCTTCGTCCTAATTTTCTTTAGCCTTAGGGGCTTCAGAAACAGTAGAGGCCAGATCAGCCAGAAGAGGCCCCTCCTCTGGAAGGGGAGGGCGTGAAACAAGGAATTGGTGGTCCTACAGATGAATAAGTCAGAAAAGTCATCGAGACAAGCATAAACACAGCTAGAAGCCGATGAATTCGACAATAAGTATACAATACAAAAAAATACATACCTTGGGTAGGGGATGCACAGAGTCGAAATAATCAGCAGCCAAGTCTGCAATTGCATGGTCCTTGGTGAGCTTGGTGAGACTCCTAACTCACTTGTCGACTTCCTGCTTCTCCATTAGATCTCCAGAGATGCGAGAAAAATCCACCAACCTAGAGTAGTTCCAAAGCTTGGAAAGACAATGCTGAAGGGGTTGAACTCGATGTTGCACAAAGAACGCCATGAGTTGATGTAACGCCCCACCTTTGGATTAAGGTGGAACATCTGTGTTGAGTGCTATTCCCTGGATCACTGATAGCACCATAGAACAAAATGAAATATTCATTGCATAGTATCAAAATTACAACGTGGATCCAGATACAAAGTATTCAAACCTTATAGATACACAGCGGGAAAACAAAGTGGCAAAGAGCCTCCATCTTCATCACGTGCCACAGGCAGCCATGTTGGAATGTAAGCTTGAGATCCTAATCCTAGTTCCTTACTCGAAATAAAACCTGCACGTTGAATATGCAGTCCCAAAAGGGGTCAGTACAATGATGTACTGGCAAATGACACATATTTGGTGCATGTTGTGAGGAGTCTATCTACATGAATATTTGGCTAGTGGATCTCATAGGCTAATTTGCATAAAGCTAGTTTTATCCTATAAATCTTTCACATAACCTTCTTCAAAGTTTTATATTTTCAAGGGTCAAAATAACCCCCAACTACCACATACTAGCTAGGTATGTAGCAGTGGGCGAAATTCAACAAAGTCGGAACCTCAGGAACCACCACCCCTCGGAGTGCATGGTCCTTAGTTCCTACCTAGAGGTTTCTAGACAAAATTTTATTTATTTAGAAAAGGTGATGAGATTCTTCCATACATTCCATATCTAGAGACTCAATTGTCCATAACCGAGGACACGGCTAATCGATTAGTTTAGACACCTTGCAAGGGTTGTGCACTTTCACCTTACGATTTATTTTATGCCCATACATAAAATGAAACGAGACCTTTTAGAAGGAGAGGGCAACTAACTGGCAAGCTCTGTCCCCAACCTACAATTCCACTACCAGCCACTTCTTGCACACAAGTTGCACTCCCACATCTAATCAGTCAAGACAGAGCCCATAATGTCATAAGGCTGCACTGGAAGCACTCTAAGCATGGAAGACATATTAACCTCTTTGTTCCTGGGTGGCAAACCACAAGTGAATGCCCAGGCAGCAACTACACAACGTGTAGCCCTAGGTCGCCACTCAACATCGCCTCCATCATCAAACCAATCCACCCAGGTGTTTCATTTTAGTTGAAGTTCTTAATTTGTTCACAAAACACTTTTATCAAGTGATCAATGCATGGCATCAATATTTTTAGGTATTTAGCATCCTAACAGGTGGGGTTTGAGGATAGCTACACACTACTAGGATCTAAGCATTTGATAAAACAGTTGAACATTTCACTTATCATGCATACTACTGAAACAACACTAATGCAGTAGTAAAAATAGGTAGGGGATATGTGTGTCACTTGCCTTTTGAAGAACACGATGTTTCTCTTCCCTCAACTAAGCACGTAGTCCTCCGCACAAACTATAGTACAGAAGGAACATAACATAAACACTCCAAACAAGCACAAACAAACAATTTAAGCAATTGAAAGGTATTCGTTTAACCATTTAGCTTTATTGAGATGTTATGATGAGAAGGATATGGTAAAAGATCATGAATTGTGAGATATAAATTTGAGGGCTTAATTGGGAAGGATCAGTATGATTTGAGAGGGAATTGGTCTAGGCAACTTTAAGAATGCTTGAACTACTCAATTAGCACATTTGCAAGTTGAATAGTTTAACACTTGTGAACAAAACTAGGTAGGCATTGGATTTGGGTAGGTCAAGGGATTGGGAAAGATTGGTTCTTCAAGATTACAATGTAGTGATATAATTCTTGGGCTTGGCATAAGCAAGGTAGAGTTGGGATATGATTCATGTGGATGGATTCACCTAGATATAAGATAGTGCAACAATACAATACTGAATAAAGTGTGACAACACATTTTCATAATAGTATAAGTTACACATAGGCTTGGGTAGGGGTTTGTGATATGTGGATTTACTCGATTAACTCATTTGTTAATTGAATGGTTCTACATGAAATCCGGATCAAAGGGACAGAGGATTGAGTATGGGTAGAAAATATTTGAGATTATGGTTTAAGGTCCCTATTGGGTACATGGGGTGTTGGATAGGTGCTAAAATGTGGATTAGATCAATACCACAAGGATAGCAAGAATAGAATCTATGATTGTGATGTATCACATTTTACTCAAACAACACAGTTATAATTTGAATATGTGTGGACTGGACATGATAGGTCTAAGTAGATAGGGTATTGGTCAAGATATTGTTTGGACCACAATGTTGGCTAGGTATGATCATAGGATTTCTTGAAGTAGAAAGAAATAATGCTGAAAAGGTATTGGTTTAATCCTATAGTGGAAATTACTCAAATCCTCATGTTAGAATTTGAATAATTGTGAAATGGTTCAAACAATTATGGGTGTGATACCACTGGGTAGCTTGCAGTAAAACGAAGCTACTGCAATTGGAATCATCCTAAAATTTGTTGTAGAATTCAAACTATGATCAGAATAGTGATTTGGACAAAATTTGGATGCACAAAGTGTGTGCACATATCAACTTTGGATTTTTTTTGACTCTATGATGTTCTACAAGATCATAGGATTCCAGAGACTACAAATTTATAATTTTTGGACACTTGGTTCAAAAGATATGAATTAAACAAGCTAACAGAAGGTTTGATTCCAATTTGAAAATAGTTTCAAATTGAACCCATGAAATATGGGGTTTTATTGTACTACTGAATTCTACTGAATTGTTATTTTTGGACCTACAGATCAAAAGATATGAATTTTGCAAGATTGGGATCGAATCTGGTTTGAATTTCTAAATCAAAATTGTTTTAAAAATCGGAGGGGGTCACGTGGCAGATTCTTACTAACGCGTACCGGTTCGACCGGATCACGCTTGTGGATCATCGGATCTAAAGTGATCTAGACGTGCAAGATTTCTCCATACCTATTTGGTTTAGTGTTTTGTTCTGGCGCGTTAGATCGAGATCCTACGGCCGTGATTGAAGCAGAGGGGTGCTTACCGGGGTGGTCTAGGTTTTCATCGTTGCCGGCGAGGTTGCGCACTGGAGGTTGACGACGACGGTGTCTCTGAGGTTCTTGGCAACCGCGGAGGAGTGGACGGTGTGCAGGGCGTCGAGGCGAAGACGATGGCGAGATGGTGGTGTTCGAAGCCTCCTGGAACAACAGGGAGGAGTGACCGAAGGTTAGAGGCGGTTCGGCCATGATCTGGTATGCTGGTTTTAGAGGGTTTTGGGTGGTGGTGATCTTACCAGGAGATGCAGGAGGTCGAGGACGTCAAGGTGGCAAAGTTTCTGAGCTTGAGGTCCTCTGGTTGATCTGGAATTCCTCACTGGAGTTGAGGTCGCAGACAACAAGATCTCGGCGAGGACAGGCTCGTTGTCCTAGAGCGCAAGTAGGCAGGTTAACATGTCTGGGAGGTTCCGCGTGACTCATGCAGTTGAATGGAGCTAGATAGAGGCAGAGGAAAGACAGAGGCTTACCGGAATTTGAAAGAGTCACCGGCGGCAACTGTGAGATCTAGAGCTCGATTCCGAGCAGCCTAGCGGCCAGGAGAGAGGGGAAAAGAGGGGGGAGGTAGAGCGTGCCTGGGGTTTAAGTAGGAGGAAATGGGGGCAGCTTTCATTGCCCGTATCAATGGGAATTAAGAGAGAGGGGGTTTACTGCATAGGCTCGTCATCAGCGTGATTAGCGGCTGGAGGAGGAAGACGATGACGTGGCCTGACAGTGGGACCCACATGTCAGCGAGGGAGGAGGGGATAGGCTGGGTACCGATTCGGTTTTCTTCCTGGGCTGCGGGCTGGTTCCTCTTACTGGGCCAAAGGGTTCCCCGGGTCCATTTCTATTTTTATTTCTTCTTTTCTCTTTTCCTTTTTCTGTTTTCTGAATTGAAACAAATCTTTTGTAAAACTCCTTCAATTGATTCAAACAAGAAATTCTAAATTCTTCTAATAAACCATGCAATGCTCTAAACCAGTAAGAAATATGTTTTCAAGATAAAAGCTAATTTTGAGTATATCTTTACAAACATAGTAAGAGTTTGCTTGCATAAAAGAAATAGGAAAAGGACTTGAAAATAATTCCTTGAAGGAGAATAGGAAAATAGCCTTTTATAAAATAATAGTTGAGATTCACACTCAAACATAGGTTTGCAAAGCAAACCTTATAAAATACTTTTGTGACTCATTTCTATGCAAGCAGGCTTGCATAAAGTTGAATAGAAGCAAGAAAAATAATATTTTGGTAGTTGGTTTTCTTCATAGGAGTTCCATGAAAGATAGGGAGTTTGAAAAGGGTTTTTGAAGTAGAACTTATAAATAAACTCAAAAGTTTAAATTCTTGTGATTTTTCAATCAAGTCAAACAATGGCAGGCACTAAATTTTAAATTTTTTTTTGATTTTCCAAAAATTGGAAAAGTCAGGGATGTTACAGACTACCACCCTTAAAAGAAATCTCATCCTCGAGATTGGAGAAAGGTTACAAGGTTTAAAGGTCCTAATGGAACTAGGGTGCTACCACCCTTAAAAGAAAATTCCTCTTGGTGGTATCTTGATGCTTCCTTAGGCACTTGCATCTTGTTCCCAGCTTGCATTCACCGTTGTGTCATTTTCCTTGAATCGCTCTTCCCAGAAGTTTTGATGTCCACAACTATGTTCAAAAGTGGGCACACCAAAGGTTCCATCCAATTCTGGTGATAGGCAGATATCATCCATCGCGTTGTCTTCAACAAGGTAGTCCACATCGTCTAAGAATGTGTATCTAGCCTTTTCTTGGTCGGCCCTCACCAAGGCCAGGACAACACACAGGCCATCACCATACTCCTTGTTGCCTTTTAGCTGATTTTCATTACAGAATCTCAAAAGATGACCCAGTGCCAAGTACTGCATGCTTGCCCCATGAACATGATGAGACCACACATCCCAATGAGTTAGGATGGCATCTCTCTGTAGGTTTCTCATGCATTTCATAGGGGTAAACAAGGTGGACTCTGTAAGAGGTACTTGCACCTTTAAGGGACGGAAGGTCGCCATATAACCAGCATTGTTGAACCCATTCAAGTTACCGGAGCAAGTCGTGCTACTTGCCATAGGTACCAGATGGTCCTTAAGAATTCCTTTCACAACCGTCTTCATAGTTGTTGAAAGGCGCTGAACAACTTGATCATATCTCGAAGATGAACTCCTTCTCAGGGAAAAGGGATCTAACGAAGCTCTCATGGGTAGGAAAATAGTCTCAGGGATTCAGAGAGTTGCCCCATAACATCGTAGGTCGAGATGGGGTAGACTTCGGAGGTGTAAGGTTCTGGAACCGGGAGGAAATCTCATGGGTAGTGGGGGTATCTCTCTGTTGTGTTTCTCTGGAGAGGAGTGAACCCTCTTTTATAGGCTCAGGGGGTAGTCGAATAGGCTGCGTGGGGAGTCGAAACGAAGAGTCGGGGAGGTGAATCAAATAGGCAGCCGCCAAAACTAAATAGTCTTCGCTGTCAAATCCCACTAAGCAAAACGTTTTTTGATTTGCGTAGCCGTTCAAAAACCAAGGCATCCTCATTGTATTCCTACGTTTTGGCCACACTGGCTCACTATATGGGGTGTAACATACTATCCTCCTAAGGTTATGGTTTAATGACATCGTCTCTTATGTAGGTATGTCTCTCTAGGTTTGTAAAACCAACATTATGAGAGCGAATAATAAGAGTAGTAGGAATGGTGATCAATCCATCCTGCACCCAAATCATTACTTCATACATGGTTTGCAAACCTTGTATTCTAACTCTTGGTCAACCTCACTAGCTTTTAAACAAAGTTTTGTCAAAATTGGGACCAAGTTCCCGAATCCTATTTCAAATTTTGAAAACAAAATCTATCATTTCCTAACTAGGGTTTTGGGCAAACTCGGCTGTAAGGCGATAACTCTTGCATTGTGAAACTTTAAGCTTGCTGAATCTGGAAGAAAATTACATCCATTCCATGAGTTACTCATTGGGCTTACAAGTCCATCCTTCATTTATTATAGGTAATAACCGGATATAGATGCTCCTAGGTTGATCATACTTTGTTGTGTCTTCACCTTGTATCTGCGGCATCCTTCAGTCATCCCAATTTACTAAAGTCTTGGAGCCCAATTCTCTGAACATTTATTCGAGTAGTGTCCCTTTTG
Source organism: Dactylis glomerata (assembly GCA_007115705.1). Classification (NCBI taxonomy): domain Eukaryota; kingdom Viridiplantae; phylum Streptophyta; class Magnoliopsida; order Poales; family Poaceae; genus Dactylis; species Dactylis glomerata. Next base: position 834,943 of record QXEO01000050.1, read on the forward strand.
TTTGCACTTGTAACAGGTGATCAACCGGATGTCCCTCTTCGCGCTATCTAGCATGTTTACTTCATGGTACCTTCCTAGACATTTGCTCACATAATGAACTAGCTCCTTGCATTTGAAGCACATCACCTGGCTGTTGTCCTTCTTCCTTTTAGGTCTTTCTAGGGCTAGGAGATCTCTTACTTCATTTTCTTCATATTCCACTACAGTTGTGGGAAAACTTTCTCGTTTCTTTGAGCAATTTCTAGACAAGTGTCCGTCTTCTTCACATGAGTAGCAACACTTAGTGGTAAGGTTGTGTGTTGTCCCCATGACTTTATCTTCCATCTTTCTTTTGAGTCTTCCATCTCCAGGGGTCTTTCCTGGCATTTGGCTCATTCTATCTTTGGCTTGTTGATTCATTCATTGCACTATGGAATAAAACTTACATTCAGTCGGAATATGATTGGTTCCTTCGCATAGGAAACAAGTAGCTTGGGTCATGGGACATTCTCCAACTGGGTGACTTAGGACACAGTAGGGACACTCCTCATGACAGTCCTTAGAGGCGTGCCCTACTTCTCCGCATCTCTTACAGGCTCGACATATCATCTCAGTATCAAATTTTGTTGGCTTCTCCCCATGCTCATCTTGTGGCAGGCTGTTATTGGTACTAGACACAATCTGGGACAGCATTTGTACTATTCGTGAATGATTGTCTAGTACTTGCTGCGCCCATCAAGGTAATTCCTTACTATCATGATTAGCCATATTCTGAGTCATCATCCGTGTAATTCCTGTGTGTGCTTCAACTAACTGTTGCATTGCTATCTCTAACTGAGGGTTGTTGCGGTTGTTCATGTGTTGAGGTTGCATCTGTTTGGGTTTTAGGACAGGCTTAGATATTAGCATAGATGAGGATTAGGCAGAAGAGATCTAAAGAAGAATCCTACCCAAACACAGCAGGACAAGAGAAAACATCTTACTACAAAACCTTAACAGTCATCTCCAACATGCAACCAATATTTTAAAAGCCTAGATTATCACATCAAACATAGATCCTCAAGCACAAACAAGTCAAACTTCAAGTTTTAGGAAAGCGAGGTCTGGCAGGGTCATACCACTAGGTGGCACGACTAACTATTACAAGATTGTCGGTTTATTATATAAGATGGTGGTCTCACTACTTGAACTGCGCAAGATATGCTCTAGTGTTCCCTGTCTTGCGTCGCTTCACCACAGGACTAGGTGGCACCACATGAACCTTCTCCACAGAATCCTCCTCTACCGTGGGCTGGCAAGACTCTAGCTTCTTAGGTTCTGCTCCAACCTGCCCCGAGGTCGACTCCTTATTCTCCACAGTAGGAGTTGTTCCTTTCTTGGGCGGCCAAGGTTTATACTTCATCAGGTCCTGGTGAAGATAAATGCACTGTCCTCGAAAGCCTACAATCTGGGCCTCCTGATCCTCGACCTTGCCTGTCAGCTTGTCATTGGTGGCCTCAAGTGATTTGTTCTTCTCCTTCAGCTTCTCTATTGTGTTCTCTAGTTGCTCTATCTTCTCATCTTTCTGCAGGAGTTGATACTTGGAATTATCCGTGGCATCCATCTCACTGCGTAGCATGTCTTCCAGGTTGAAAGCATAGGATCCCATATCCTCTAACTGCACCTTAGTCCATGGCAAATCCTCACGACGCCCTGGAGTTCTCAAGGCCCATCCCTCGTGGTTGCATCTCCCGAACTGGTAGATGGAATTGTCCAACTCTGATATCTCCTGGATGTACATACCATATATGCGAGCTAGTGCCTCCTCCATGGCCATCATGACACCAGTCTCCCAACCTGGGTACATCCTCGAGTACACCACTGTCTCCGTGGGAGTACCAATGGTGCGACCCTCGATCCTGGTCTCAATCTCCCAGCGGACGATCTCGGGAACCACACAGGGTATCACTCTACCATGAAAAGTGGGAGGTGACAGGTTCAGCATCCGAGAAAGGTGAGAAAGCTGATCACTAAATAGCTCATCATCATCATCAAAGGGAACCTTCAGCTTGGTGAACGTCATCTAAAATTTTGAAGGAAGAACAGTGTAAGTAAATGAAAGTGATAAGTCTTACGAGGAAAATAAAATAAACAGTACTTGTAAAGCAATAAAATTTTCAAAACACATCCTAAACGCAATGATACCCATTTGATATCATTTTGGGGTTTCCTAGTCTAGTCCAAACCTAGGGTCTCGATCCTACAGGCAACACTATGCTCTGATACCATTCTGTAATGCCCCACCTTTGGATTAAGGTGGAACATCTGTGTTGAGTGCGATTCCCTGGATCACTGATAGCACCACAGAACAAAATGAAATATTCATTGCGTAGTATCAAAATTACAACGTGGATCCAGATACAAAGTATTAAAACCTTATAGATACACATCGGGAAAACAAAGTGGCAAAGAGCCTCCATCTTCATCACGTGCCACAGGCAGCCATGTTGGAATATAAGCTCGAGATCCTAATCCTGGTTCCTTACTCGAAATAAAACCTGCACATTGAATATGCAGCCCCAAAAGGGGTCAGTACAATGATGTACTGGCAAATGACACATATTTGGTGGATGTTGTGAGGAGTCTATCTACATGAATATTTGGCTAGTGGATCTCATAGGCTGATTTGCATAAAGCCAGTTTTATCCTATAAATCTTTCACATAACCTTCTTTCAAAGTTTTATATTTTCAAGGGTCGAAATAACCCCCAACTACCACATACTAGCTAGGTATGTAGCAGTGGGCGAAATTCAACAAAGTCAGAACCTCAGGAACCACCACCCCTCGGAGTGCATGGTCCTTAGTTCCTACCTAGATGTTTCTAGACAAAATTTTATTTATTTAGAAAAGGTGATGAGATTCTTCCGTACATTACATGTCTAGAGACTCAATTATCCATAACCGAGGACACGGCTAATCGATTAGTTTAGACACCTTGCAAGGGTTGTGCACTTTCACCTTACGATTCATTTTATGCCCATACATAAAATGAAATGAGACCTTTTAGAAGGAGAGGGCAACTAACTGGCAAGCTCCGTCCCCAACCTACAATTCCACTACCAGCCACTTCTTGCACACAAGTTGCACTCCCACATCTAATCAGTCAAGACAGAGCCCATAATGTCATAAGGCTGCACTGGAAGCACTCTAAGCATGGAAGACATATTAACCTCTTTGTTCCTGGGTGGCAAACCACAAGTGAATGCCCAGGCAGCAACTACACAACGTATAGCCCCAGGTCGCCACTTAACATCGCCTCCATCATCAAACCAATCCACCTAGGTGTTTCATTTTAGTTGAAGTTCTTAATTTGTTCACAAAACACTTTTATCAAGTGATCAATGCATGGCATCAATATTTTTAGGTATTTAGCATCCTAACAGGTGGGGTTTGAGGATAGCTACACACTACTAGGATCTAAGCATTTGATAAAATAGTTGAACATTTCACCTATCATGCATACTACTGAAACAACACTAATGCAGTAGTAAAAATAGGTAGGGGATATGTGTGTCACTTGCCTTTTGAAGAACATGATGTTTCTCTTCCCTCAACTAAGCACGTAGTCCTCCGCACAAACTATAGTACAGAAGGAACATAACATAAACACTCCAAACAAGCACAAACAAACAATTTAAGCAATCAAAAGGTATTCGTTTAACCATTTAGCTTTATTGAGATGTTATGACGAGAAGGATATGGTAAAAGATCATGAATTGTGAGATGTGAATTTGAGGGCTTAGTTGGGAAGGATCAGTATGATTTGAGAGGGAATTGGTCTAGGCAACTTTAAGAATGCTTGAACTACTCAATTAGCACATTTGCAAGTTAAATAGTTTAACACTTGTGAACAAAACTAGGTAGGCATTGGATTTGGGTAGGTCAAGGGATTGGGAAAGATTGGTTCTTCAAGATTACAATGTAGTGATATAATTCTTGGGCTTGGCATAAGCAAGGTAGAGTTGGGATATGATTCATGTGGATGGATTCACCTAGATATAAGATAGTGCAACAATACACTACTGAATAAAGTGTGACAACACTTATTCATAATAGTATAAGTTACACATAGGCTTGGGTAGGGGTTTGTGATATGTTGATTTACTCAATTAACTCATTTGTTAATTGAATGGTTCTACATGAAATCAGGATCAAAGGAACAGAGGATTGAGTATGGGTAGAAAATATTTGAGATTATGGTTTAAGGTCCCTATTGGGTACATGGGGTGTTGGATAGGTGCTAAAATGTGGATTAGATCAATACCACAAGGATAGCAAAAATAGAATCTATGATTGTGATGTATCACATTTTACTCAAACAACACAGTTGTAATTTGAATATGTGTGGACTGGACATGATAAGTCTAAGTAGATAGGGTCTTGATCAAGATATTGTTTGGACCACAATGTTGGCTAGGTATGATCATAGGATTTGTTAAAGTAGAAAGAAATAATGCTGAAAAGGTATTGGTTTAATCCTATAGTGGAAATTACTCAAATCCTCATGTTAGAATTTGAATAATTGCGAAATGGTTCAAACAATTATGGGTGTGATACCACTGGGTAGCTTGCAGTAAAACGAAGCTACTGCAATTGGAATCATCCTAAAATTTGTTGTAGAATTCAAAATATGATTAGAATAGTGATTTGGACAAAATTTGGATGCACAAAGTGTGTGCACATATCAACTTTGGATTTTTTTTGACTCTATGATGTTCTACAAGATCATAGGATTCCAGAGACTACAAATTTATAATTTTTGGACACTTGGTTCAAAAGATATGAATTAAACAAGCTAACAGAAGGTTTGATTCCAATTTGAAAATAGTTTCAAATTGAACACATGAAATATGGGGTTTTATTGTACTACTGAATTCTATGAGTTTCAAGGATTCCAACGGTATATCATTTGTTATTTTTGGACCTACAGATCAAAAGATATGAATTTTGCAAGATTGGAATCAAATCTGGTTTGAATTTCTAAATCGAAATCGTTTTAAAAATCGGAAGGGGTCACGTGGCAGATTCTTACTGACGCGTACCGGTTCAACCGGATCATGCTTGTGGATTGCTAACTGTGGTGATGGCGCCAGAAAATATGCTGATGCCTAGTTGATGTGGGAGCAGACGTCCTTGTGCGTGGTGATTGACCAGCCCGTTGGGAACCCCAAGAGGAAGGTATGATGAGCGTAGCAGCAAGTTTTCCCTCAGTTATGAAACCAAGGTTTATCGATTAGGAGAAAAGAGACAATGACGACTGAAGGTGTTTGTGGAACCTGCACACACACAAACAAATACTTTGTTCCCAACTTGCGATGAGGTTGTCAATCTCACCGGTTTGCTTGAAACAAAGGTTATGAGTGTATCGAGTGGAAAATAATATAGTATGCGAGAAAAGTAAACAGTACGGGAAAAGTAAACATGTGATTGCAATATGATTTAAATAGGATTGGGGTCCACAGTTCACTAGTGGTGTCTCTCCATAGATAAATAACATGCTGGGTAAACAAATTACAGTTGGGCAATTGATAGAATAAAGATAACGTGATATGTCAAGAAGATCACTATGAGATTTACTCTGGGCATTACAACAAAATACATAGACCGCCATCCAACTGCATCTATGACTAATAATCCACCCCCGGGGATATCA
>QXEO01000050.1:842967-1035259 GCA_007115705.1 Dactylis glomerata
GCCCATTTCGGCAATTGGTGCCAATGGGGGAGAAGTTTCGAGGGTTTAAAGGGAATTGGGTTTTATGCTTTGGTTTTGTTCTTAAGCATTTGCCTTTCATGCTTTGCATGGTTGAGTATATAGAGGAAACTCCACCAACAACCTTGGTTGGCAATATATGCAATGAAATCAAGATCATTCACACGTGCATAGATTGTGGGGGAGTTTGCTCTATATATGGTGGTTTTACTAACATCACATACTTTTGTAGTATTTGATGTTAGTGCAACCATTTTGGTTCCTTAAATTCATTATATAAACCCTCTCAAAGAGATTGTCATCAATTACCAAAATGGGGGAGATTGAAAGAGCATGGAGCCCCCATGTGTGGTTTTGGTAATTAATGACAATCTCTATGGACTAATGTTTGCATTGAGTTATATTTGTAGGACATGTCCATAGACAATGCTTGAACCATATGTTGGCTTCAAGGTTGTAAGAAGGATCAAATGAAGAACTTTAAGTGATGACCAATGTGTTATTCAAGGAAATATCGGAAGAATGGTCATATGAGAATTGAGCTTATTGCAACTATGTCTTGAAGAATATAATTGAGTGGACATTTGTGTTTACCTTCAAGACATCATCATCATGAAGGAAGAAGGAAGGATACAAGGTTGATCAAGTCAAAGTGCAAAGATGGGATTCAAGTTGATCAACTCTCAAAGCATACATAATGTATCGAGTGGGATCTTGTGATCTCGGGCTAGGATATTATTAAGTGGTGATCGTCTTCATGGATGTGAAGTCAAGTTCAAGATGTGCCATCTCAAGGAGATTATATGCTTGAAGCATGTATTCTATTTGGTGGTAATGTCTATGTGAAGATATTCCTAAGAGAGTCTTTCCCATATTGATTTATGGGGGAGCAATTCGCAAGACTTCACCAAGCAATCAAGATCAAGAAAGGTGTTCCAACTTGAGGAAGACAAGATGGTCATAATCTAGCTCAAGTGGAATGAGCAAGGAAAAGGTATGTTCTTGATAGGGTTTCTTTCTTACCGGTATCGTGTGTTAGTTTGGAGACCGGGTTATAGGATTGGTAGCCGTACTATCAAGAGGGGCTCTCGAGTGAGTAACTTAACCGCATCGTTCGAAGAGAGCTCAAACCTTTGCATATTTGCCATCATCTTTCTTGGTTCTTATTTGGCTTTTATCCATGTGAGGTTTTAGAGCTTGTGGTTAATTCCATGACAAGCTCTAACTCATCAAAAACGGATTTTGCATGAAACACTTTGAGTTTTTGGTGTTTGGAGGTTTTACCGGTTCGTCTTTGAAGAGAGGTCAAACCTCTCATCATTTGGTTTTATCCTCCCTTGTTGGACTATGATGTTTCTATGCATATACTTGTAGAGCTCGTTGTTGTGATTCCAATGAGCCCAAGATCATCAAAAACGGAGTCCGGATGCTCAAGTTATGGTCGTTTTCGTATTGGTGCTGCTGCCAGTTTTTGGGTGGCCGGAGTCTCCGGCCCGAGACGCAAAGTCTCCGGCCCAACTCCGGCCTGGCACCTGCTTTGTCCATTCTAAGGCCCCCGAATGACCCCGGGGCACCGGAGACTCCGGCCCAGGGGTGGAGACTCCGGCCCTGGAGTCACTTAGGGCGGAGACTCCGGCCCTCCAGGCCGGAGACTCCGGCCCTAGTGCCCAGCAACGGCTAGTTTTCATGGGGGACCTATAAAAGGCCCCCTTCTTCCTCCTTGGGCTGGTTAGCTTCCTATTCTCTCATTCCTCCATTGTTGACCTTGAAGCTTTGCTCTCTCTCCCTCTCCCTCCAATGATTCTTGCATCTTCTTGAGGGAAAAGAGAGAGGAGATCTAGATCTATATTTCCACCAATCAATTTCTCCTCTAAGTGAGGGGAACCATTGGGATCTAGATCTTGGAGTTCATTTGTTGATTTCCTTTGTTCTTCCTCTCATATCTCTCCATAGCATTAGTTGCTTTGGTAGGATTTGAGTGAGAAGGATTTGAGCACTTTGTGTGCTCTTGCCATTGCATTTGGTGCATCGGTTTGAGTTCTCCTCGGAGATTCGGTAAGTGAAAGTTCGTGAGCTTGTTACTCTTGGGTTCTTGGAACCCTAGACGGCTTAGTGGCCTTTGTGGCATATACTTGGGGCCTCCAATTAAGTTGTGGAGATTCCCCAACCTTTGTGGTGCCTTTGTGGCGATTCTTGGGAGCCTCCAATTAAGTTGTGGAGTTTGCCCCAAGCTTGTACGGGTTTGGTGACCGCCCTCAAGTGTCCCATAGTGGATCGTGGCATCTTGCTTTGTGCGAGGGCACGAGGAGAATAAGGTGAGCCTTTGTGGCGTTCGGTGCGTAGCGTGCCTCCGCATCTTGAGGTGAGCCTTTGTGGCATTTGGTGAGCATTGTGCTACCACATCTCAAGGTGAGGCCTTTGTGGCGTTCGGAGTGCATTAAGCCACCACACCTCTCCAACGGAGACTAGCTTCCTTGGAAGTGAACTTCGGGATACATCTTCGTCTCCTTCGTGCCTCGGTAACTCTTATCCGAGCTCCACTACTTATGCACTTTACATTTGTGATAGCCATCGTGCTTGAAGTGATATATCTTGCTATCACCTTGCTACTTGTCTTGCTTAGCATAAGTTGTTGGTGCACATAGGTGAGCCTAGTCTATTTAGGTTTTGTAAGCTTGACAAATTAAACGCTAGTTTATTTCCGCATTTGTTCAAGCCTTTCGTAAAAGTTTTAATCGCCTATTCACCCCCCCCTCTAGGCGACATCCGTGTCCTTTCACATACTCATGAGGGGCATGAATTAGAAGGACTAGTTGATGCTAATCCTACTGATACCGTTGCTGAGTCTTTTTTACAGAAATCAGATCAAAATCCTGCATACAATGATGAATCTAGTGAATATTTGTTCCCTGACACGAACTCCGGAGTTGATTTTTCTCCTGGCCAATCACAACTGAAGGAAATCCCCTCGGGATCGCTTCTGCCTGGGGATCTGCGGGCTTCAGCGCTTCCCGCCCGCGTGGTTCCCCCGCCTCGCCACATGGCGTCTCTTGACTCGCCGCCCAGGCGTGGTCCTCCTCGTGGCGGGCCCCCGGATGATGGGCTGTCGGCCGCCGCCCTGACCACACCGGGATCTTCTGCGTCCAACTCTCCAGCAACACGACCGGCTACAGGATCTTCTGCGCCCGACTCAGCGTCTGGCTTGTCCAGCGAATCTGCGCAGGGATCGCTGTCTCAGTCTTCTGTCAGTGCATCTGCATAGGAATTTGCACCAGGATTTGCTGCGCCTTCCTCTTCTGTGGCTGTTCCGGTGCCGCATATTGAGAGGCCACGTACACGACTTCAGAGTGGCGTTTCACAGCCCAAAAAGTTCACGGATGGTACTATTTGCTATGCGTATTTTTGCTCTACTGGTGAACCCTCCAGTACATCTGAAGCCTTTGCTGATCCTCGCTGGAAAGCTGCAATGGATGAAGAGTATGATGCCTTGATGAACAATAATACATGGCATCTTGTTCCTTCTTCTCCTGGACAAAACGTCATTGACTGCAAGTGGGTATATAAGATAAAGCGGAAGGCTGATGGCACTGTTGATCGTTATAAAGCACGCTTGGTTGCTAAGGGATTTAAGCAACGATATGGCATTGATTAGGATACCTTTAGTCCGGTTGTTAAAGCAGCCACTATTCGTGTGGTTCTGTCTCTTGCTGTTTCTCGTGGTTGGAATCTTCGTCAGCTAGATGTGAAGAACGCGTTCTTGCATGGTGTTCTGGAAGAAGAGGTCTTTATGCGACAACCTCCTGGGTATGCGACTCGTTTGGGTCATGTTTGCAAGCTTGATAAAGCTTTATATGGTTTGAAGCAAGCTCGTCGTGCTTGGTATTTTCGTCTTAGCTCTAAGCTTCAATCTCTTAGGTTTCGTGCATCTAAGGCTGATACTTCTTTGTTCTTCTACAACAAAGGGGGAGTAACTATATTTATGCTCATATATGTGGATGATATTGTTGTTGCTAGTTCGTCCCAGAAAGCCGTAGATGCTCTTCTTCATGATCTTGGTCTTGATTTTGCACTAAAGGATTTGGGTGAGTTGCACTATTTTCTTGGAATTGAGGTAAACAAGGTACATGATGGAATTATCTTATCTCAAGAGAAATATGCCAATGATTTGCTTCGACGTGTCAATATGCAAATTTGCAAGACAGTTGATACTCCTTTATCAGTGACTGAAAAGTTGTCTTTGGAAGATGGAGATGTCTTGAGTAGTGATGATTCTACTCGATACAGGAGTATTGTTGGAGCTCTCCAGTACATTACGTTAACTAGACCTGATATTGCTTTCTCAGTCAATAAGGTTTGTCAGTTTTTACATGCTCCTACAACAGTTTATTGGACAGCTGTTAAACGCATATTGAGATATTTGCGTGGAACTACATCTCTTGGATTACGTTTGAGCAGATCATCGTCTACTGTTGTCAGTGCATTTTCTGATGCTGACTGGGCAGGATGTCCAGATGATAGACGTTCTACAGGTGGCTTTGCTATATTTTTGGGATCAAACCTTGTTTCATGGATTGCTAGAAAGCAAGCTACAGTATCCAGGTCTAGTACTGAAGCTGAGTATAAATCATTGGCTAATGCTACAGCTGAAGTTATGTGGGTACAGACTCTACTTGATGAGTTGGGAGTGTCGCAGTCTAAAGCAGCGGTGCTATGGTGTGATAATATTGGAGCAACGTATCTTTCTGCTAATCCTGTGTTTCATGCTAGAACTAAGCATATTGAAGTGGATTATCATTTTGTCAGAGAAAGAGTTGCCCAGAAATTGCTGAACATAAGGTTTATTTCTTCAGGAGATCAAGTGGCTGATGGTTTCACAAAGTCATTGTCTACTAGACAACAAGAAGTCTTTCGTCGCAATCTTAACTTAGATAAGTTATGATTGAGGGGGAGTGTTAAACATTGTATATAATGGTGTTAGGACTCTAGTAGTTTACGTGTATGAGTCCGGACCGATCTCCTGTAACTTGTAAACCTTGATCTATTATATAAACGAGACACCAGCGAGCCTGATAGGTATCGCCCCAAAATATCTTTTGATACCACCAATACCTCCAAAGTACCTTGAAAAGCCAGAAATCAGTGGGCTGGGAAATGGATTGCCTCCATGGATTGAAAAGCTTGGAATACTTACCAAAATAACTCTGCATAAGACTTCCTTAACCACTGGTGATATTAGCATCCTTGGCAAACTTGCAAGTTTGTGCTGCCTTAGGCTTCGACATGAGTCATGTGTTGAAAACACGCTAACCTTGAAGACAGAAGAATTTCAAAACCTAAAGTTCCTTGTAATCGAGTGCTCAGACGTGCGGAGCATCAACTTTGGCAATGGAGCCTCTCCTAAGTTGAAGAAGATAGTTTGGTCTTCCACTGAAAAACAGTCTCTTTCCGGGATCGAGCACCTGCCAAGACTACAAGAGATCGAGCTGACGAAAGGCAAGTTCGACCTCAAAAAAATGAAAAAAGAAATTGCAGCAAACCAGAACAACCCTGTCCTCAAAATAAAATAAATCAATGCAGGAGTGGGCGAGTGGCATATAACTATGCTCCTTGAGTTATCTCACCGCATGCCTCAACTCTCTTACTCCTGGGCACAAAGGTAGCTCGGGGGTATATTTCTATTTTTCCATACACTATTTCAATTGAGTTCCACTACTTCATATTTGATTTTTCTCAGTTGTCTGTATAAGTTTCTATGTACTATAAAGTGACCGAACTGCAAGTGGCATGGTGTAAGCTCACAGATTGCACTTGCGTGTTGTGCAATACATACTACCTCCGTTTTAATGAATAAGGCTTGATTTTTTCCTGAAAAGTCAAACAATGTGAAGTTTGACCTAATTTTTAAAATAAATTTTAACATGTAAAATACAAGATCAATACAATTAGATACATCTCGAAATATATTTTCACATGATGTATAGATAATATTATAGTTGTTTATAGTTTTTCCTAAAGTTTTGGTCGAAGTTTACTTAGCTTGAATTTTCTAAAAAAATATAAGCCTTATGCTTTGGAGGGAGTATGATTATATATTTATATATTCTTCAATAAAACTCAAAACAGCTTTGCTGAGAATGCTGCCACTAAGCATGCGAATATAATTTTTTTTTAAAATGAGACAGCTCTAGCCTCTGCATCAAAATGCTGAATATGACTTTACTTTTATTAATTTATTCCAAGCTTGTTTCAATTCATATTATCCTTCATGGGTCACACAACGTGGACACATATATCAATTAGCGGAAAAGGGAGAAAAGATGACTACGATGATACAAATTAAGAGCTTATTCTATTATGCCATCGCCAACCGCACCCCCGGTTGAATAAATTCCGAGCCATCGTCTGAAAACGGTTGCTCCCAGAATCTATCTCCCACCCGCTGCTTCTCTTGTTGGAGATAAGACTACATACAAATCCAGTAGGTAACCATAGAGGCACCAATTTTGTCCGAGACCAGTGGATCCCAAGAAAAGAAGGGCTCAAGATCACTGCTATTAAAAAGAACTCCAGACTAAGATGGGTTAACCAGCTGTTTATCCCGGGCACTAAGATCTGGAACATCAACCTGCTAAGGGAGCTGTTCCACGAACATGATGTTCAGGCTATTTCCAGTATCTCGGTCCCAGAGTCAAATGTTGATGACCGTATCGCATGGCACCCAGAGAAAAATGGACTGTTTACGGTCAAGAGCGCGTATCGCCTAGCTCTGTCTTCAAAACAGCAAGCGACGACTTGCAGCAGCAGCTCTGCCCCGACTGGCGAGAGATCTATCTGGGACCTCATCTGGAAAGCGAATGTCCCCCCAAAGGTACGGGTCTTTGGCTGGAGAGTAGCGACGGACTCTCTACCGACTTTGAAAAACAAAAGGAGAAGAAATCTGGAATCTAACGAATGTTGTTCCATATGCGGAAACGGAGCAGAAGAGGCCTTCCATGCGGTCGTTGCCTGTACAAAAGCCACCGCTCTTCGCCATGCCATGCGGAAGCCCTGGAACCTGCCGGATGAACCGTTCTTTAAGTTTACGGGGAAGGATTGGCTCCAAGTGCTGCTGGGACAGCTAGATGATCCCATGAGATCTAAAATCCTACTGCTTTTTTGGCGAGCATGGTACCTCCATAATGACATCATTCATGGCGCCGGAAGAGCAACGATCGCCGATTCGGTGAACTTCCTGAGATCGTACCTGCCGGACAGCCAGTACTACAGCGACAGACAAGCGTCGGCGAGCCGGAACTCCAACCTGCTATCCGCTGATGTCAAGGGTTGGCAAAGCCCACCGTCTGGGTGGCTGAAAGTGAACTCGGACGGCTCCTTCAGTAACAGCTATGCCAGTGCTGGGGCTGGCATTGTCGTCCGTGACGAAACTGGCAAGGTGGTGACATTGGCTTGCATCAGCCTTGATCCCTGCGCAGATGCCGAAGAAGCGGAAGCAAGGGCGGGGCTTGCTGGTTTGAAACTCTGCTCTAACCTCCGATCCACGAAAGTTATCATGGAACTTGACAGCTTGAACACCGTACACGCCCTCAAATACAACCATACTGACAGATCAAGTCTGTGGTGGATTCACGATGAGACCAAGGGACTCCTGAACTCTTTCCAGGAGTTCAAGATCTCGCACGTGAAAAGAGAAGGAAATAGAGTAGCCGATGCGCTTGCAAAACATGCCAGACTGAACGACCTCACCTCTTTTGACCCTACTCTGCCACCGGAAATTAGAGAGCTTGTAATGCTTGATTGTACCAAAAACCTGTCCCCTGCAATATAATTCTCTCTTTTTCGCTCAAAAAAAAAAGATAACCTGCATAAGTTTATGAAGTTAATTACCTTGATCTTAGGTGATCTCCTCTGGTATATGTCGTGATAAGAGCACTTTTACAGTACCCCTAGATTATTATGAACCATCCATGTTATAATATCCAAAGACCATGGTTTAGACCTAAGGAGTACCTCTAGAAAATACTACAGGGTACTATAATTCAAGGGAAAAATAGTAATTAAGGAGAAGTTAATTACCCATTAGCGTTTGACATCAGATCTACTACCATAGACGTGTGTATGGATTTGTTGCAGAGGCAGCGTTCCAAGTTTGGTTGCCGCCTTGCGCCCTTGCCGGACTCCGACAACAGACATGAGGCTTCATCCCAGTTTCTTTCTCTCTATTCTGTTCTTCCTTTCAGTAGACACAACGATTACATTCCTAAATAAACAATTTGGTGTTGAAGAACGTCAAGAGTGTAACACTCCCTGTTTTCCAACAACCGCTCCTCGATAAACATGTTTTTCGACTCCTTATTTACCTATTGTTATTGGTTCATTGAACCAAATATCTGTAGCTGTAATTGTGTCGGGCTCTTTGAGATGGTCAAAACGGACTACTCATTTCCTCGATTCGGAGCCCGGATTCCTATGGTTAATTTTAATTAAATGGCCATAATTACTTGAGGATTTTGAAAATATTTAATACAAAATAAAAATCTGGGCTGGTCTTATCCCTATCACTTTGACCACGTGAGGCCCACATGAGGTCCAGCTACCTGGACGGGTGTCGGACTTCATCATTTCCAGCACCGCGTCATGGGACGAGCCGAAGCTACGACAGTTTTTTTGCCGATGGACGTCGAGCTTATTTTGCAAATTTCAGCATGTCTAACAGCATCTTTAAAGGGGCCAAATTCTTAAAATAACCGTTACTTATGGATTGTCGCTAAAAAATCGGCACAGATCAGCACCCTTAAATAACGCGAACGGAAAAAAAAAATTTAAAGGCCGAATCGAGAATCTGCTTCTGGCCTTCAGAAACGAGAGTTTCGAGAGCGACCCGAACGTCTGCCCGCACTAGATAGAGCCCTAGCGTGTGCTGAAAATTCAGCACCACCTCCGCCGCCCCTCCCGCGCGCGCCGCCAGTTCTCTGCCCCCATCGCCACCGCGACCCACCGATTCGACCGTCCCCGCCGCCGCCTCCCCCGCCGCCACTGCAAGGAATCTTTTTTGGCCATCCTCTCTCTCTTCCGCGCCCCGCCTTCCCAAGCCGACGCCGCCACTCGCCCCACCGAGGATGAACTCGGGCGAGCACCTAGATTTGTCGGATTCGTCGTCCTCGGACGATTCCGACATCGAGGATCTGCTCCACGACGATGACGACTGCGAGATAGCCCTTGTCCTCCTCTCCGTGAAGGACCACGAGGACCATGCCAAACTGCTGGATCGGAGGCGCGGTTTGGTGAAGGGCCGCACCTGCATCCAGCGCAACCGCGTCCTCGGCCACGCGACGCTGATGCAGGATTATTTCGCCGAGGTACCTACATATCCGCCCAATCTTTTCCGTAGGAGGTACCGGATGCGCCGTAGCTTGTTTGTCAAAATAGTCGAATATGTGGAAGCCAATTCCAATTACTTCAAGCAAAGGCGCAACGCTGCCGGCGAACTAGGATTTAGCGCCTACCAAAAGATCTCGGCTGCCATGCGAATGATTGCTTACGGCATCCCCGCAGACTACACTGATGAGTACCTTCGCATAGGCAAAGATACAACCACCCATTCGGTGAGTAGGTTTGCGAAGATGGTTATCAGGTTGTATGGGAGCAAATATCTTCGAGCTCTCAATGAGGAAGATACGAAAAGGTTAATGGAGATGAATGAAAAAAGGGGATGGCCGGGCATGCTTGGTAATATAGATTGCATGCATTGGACATAGAAAAATTGTCCAAAAGCATGGCATGGAATGTATTGTGGAAAAAGCCGTGATCCTACCATTGTGCTCGAGGCAGTTGCTTCGCAGGATTTGTGGATTTGGCACTGTTTTTTTGGGCTGCCCGGGACACTCAATGACATCAATATTTTACAAAGATCCCACTTGTTTAAAAAACTTATTGCCGGAGATGCACCAACGTGCAACTACAAGATCATGGGTCATGAGTATTCAATGAGATATTATCTAGCCGATGGCATATATCCCGAATGGGCAACTTTTGTGAAGTCCATTAAAGATCCCCCAACTGATGCGGAGAGAATATTTGCCAAGGCACACGAGGCAGCCCGAAAGGACATTGAGAGGGCTTTTGGTGTTTTACAAGCAAGGTTTGCTATTGTTCGAGGGCCAGCTCGATTTTGGGACAAGGAAACCCTTATCAACATCATGACATGTTGTGTCATTCTACACGACATGATCATCGAGGATGAGAGAGTTAAACTTGCCGTGCTTCTATGACAATGTTGGCACTCGAGTGCGGCCTGAAAGAAACCCCAATCGACTAGAAGGTTTTCTTCAAACCTATTGGGAGATTGAAGATAAGGCAACCCATAAGCAGCTGGTCAATGATCTCATCCAACACCACTTGCAGCTGCATGGCCAACGCGCTCGCTCCTGATCTCCCCTTGTTTTTCTTTGGCTTGTATGTGTGAGATGAACCATTTTTCGAACATTTGTTGATTTATTTGATTCGAACAATTGTTGTAATTTGATTGAGAAATTGTTGTAATAATTTGGATGATATTTGTTTGATCCTGTGAACTATTATTTTATTTGTTTCACTAATCTATTGATGAAGTATGTGCTGTGTTTGTATGTTCATTTGCATGTGAAAATAGGCTAAAACCCTATTTTTACGGGCGCAAATGCGTCGGAGGAGATCAGTGTCCTTATTCACAACCCGTAAAACATAATTTTCTATTTTACAGGTTGTGAATAAGGGCACCGATCTCCTCCGACGCATTTGCGCCCATAAAAAAAAGTTCGAGAGCCTGTACTCGGGTTTTAAGGGCCGGGCGAATAAGGATGTTGTTAGGCATGCTCTAAGCACTCGACGACATGAGGATTTCTGGGCCCAGCATAATGATCGAAAGGGTGTCTTCTCTGTATGATCGGTCTACAAAATGTTGGTCACCACTCGTGAGAAAAGGGAGGCTTGGCTGGATCATCAGGCTACCATTTCTGCGAGTGAAGTGATCGAAAAGTAATGGACGGATCTCTTGCAGATTCAGGTTCCATCCAAAGTTAAAATGTTTTCTTTGGAGACTAGCGAGGCAATGACTTCCGACGAATGATGTGCGTCACCACCGACACATGGTGGATGGCGACCGATGCCATTTTTGTGGAGCACAAGATTCCTGGAGGCATGTGCTCCTAGACTGCTCGATGGTGTGGTGCGTCTGGGCACTAGAGGAGGAGGAAGTTACTGAGCATCTATGATAGACACACTCAAACACAATGAGCGCGTATGGGTTTTCGTGACGTTGTGGTCCATTTGGCACGAACGGAGGAAGGCTATCCACGAGAAGCAGTATCAGAGCCACCTTTTTCTCAACCAGTTCATTGCAGATCTTGAGCAATCTCATACCAAGGCTGAGAAGAAGAGGGTATCGCTAGCAGGAGATGCGAGGGGGTGGATCACACTGCCACAAGGAGTTACCAAATTTAACGTGAATACATCAGTCATCAAGAACACATGCAGAGTGGCTACGATTGCGAGAGACCATAGCGGTCTTTTCCTAGGAGTCTCAGCGTTGGCCTTTCCCGGTCAGATGCATGTTGAAACCCTGGAAGCGCTAGCTTGCCGAGAGGTCCTCGCCTTGGCTAGTGACATTTACGCTCACTGAGTTCGCCTAGCGAGTGATTGCCAGAGCATCATCTCCAGCCTCTTGCATGGAACCAGAGGCGTCTATGCCCATGTAGCTTAGGAGATCCACAAGCATGGGAGTTCTTTTGAGTCCCTAGAGTTCTGTCATGAGAAGAGGAACTCAAACGTAGAAGCTCATGTTTTAGCTAGGAGTAGTGTGTGCATTTAGAACTTGGTCATCGAGTCTGTCTTGGTGTACCTCCTGAAGGTGCTTGTATCCCTATGATTTCTGATCAATAAACACGACCTAAACCCCTAAAAAAAAACTCACCCGTGAGCCCCCTTCTCCCCATGGCGCCTTCTCCCTCTTCCTCCCTTCCTCTCCTTTGAATCCCCTTCCTCCTAGTGCAGCTCTTGCTTCTGATCTTGGGTAAGAAGGGGGGGAGGCAAGGAGAAGGAAGAAGAGGGGAAGACATCTCCACCACCCCCTTATCTGACTCCTTGTGCCCAGGAATCGAGGTGAGTTTCCCCACCCTCTAAGACTTCCTCTTGTGCTGTAGATGGAGGGATTCGAGGTATTTAGGACAGGGGGTAGAAAGTTCTTTGGTGAATTAGGGCAATATCTCTTCTTGCTGTAGTTTGCGGGCATGCAGAACTGGAAAACACCATTTTCGAGTACCAGATGGCAATATCAGAGGATCACTAGTTGGAGTGTTTTTTGGTCTTGATCCTGCGGTCCTTTTGAGTGGTGATTCAATCAACTTGTTTCAGCCATTAAGCCATAGCGATGAAAACAAGTAGCTGGAGTCTTTTTCAAAACAATATCTTTACTACTAAATGGGAGTTTGTGATGGTACGTTGCTCAAAAGTTTTTGACATCAAACATTGGGGACATCTCGACCATCCATTCGGCAGCTAACATGCAATCCGAACCATTCAAACAAATAATCACGGAAAGGAGAAAATGGAAATGAATTATGTCACCACCATTCACGGAATGCAATAATGCCACCACGGTAATTGCAATCATCAATCACGGAATGCATAAAAAGGAAAGGAATTATATCATATCAGGAGAAAATGGAGGTCCCCTTTCCCGCTATGGGAGATATCACCGGGATGCAATCCACCCTCGTATTAATGCACGTCTCCAAAGCGATTAACGAGGGATCCCTGAAAATTAGGATGTGATATGTTTCTGTTCTATTTTTCTCCCGGTTAGAGCCACACAAAAAATGCCATGAATCATTATATAGCATCGGAGATCCCCTTTTCTTTCCAACAGAAAACTAATCGAGAACAGGAAGGCCTAGCAGTTGCGACGGCGGGAATGTAGGAGAAGCGACAACGGCGGGAACATAATCGACAAAGCAACCGCCGAGGAGAGTGCACTCGTCGGAGCAGCGAAGACAACGAGAACACCTTGCAATTACCATGATGGACATCTGCTGTTTTTGGACATGGAAAACGATTATCGAGTCATGGAGAGAAGCAGGATGTGGCTGTGATGACCACCATGACCACGTGAGTGTCACATGTTGACTGTTGAACTAGCCACAGTGAAGCCCAAGATAGAAAGATAGGCCTCCAAAAAACTAGTGCTTTGCTCGTTGTTGTTTGCACTGCTTCTAATATTTGGTGTTTGACACTCTTATTGATTTCGTAATTGCTGGGACACGTTGTTGCCATTTTGATGAAGTTATATATATGATTTTTAATTAACCAATTTGATGCTTCATGTATAAAAAAATTTGTATTTGATGGGCGAGGGCTTGTGAGTTCATTTCAGTTTTGAAGTGGTGGAGTCGTTCTGTGACCAAGCTGTGTGTCTCACCCAAAGTCAATTATAAGATAAAAAGTAAGCAGTGTTTTGTTTACACTGGGCATAATAATATTAGGCTCGATATGTGAGTATAAATTTACACCAATGCAAGTGCATGCTCTCTCTGTACATGTAGGCATTGACGTATGTGTAGAAGCATTTATAGACATGACGCCGGTGCAGTGATGTTGTTCGTGGTCACAATGCCGGCAGTTATGGCAGTTCTGAGCACGGTGTTAGTGGATAGTGGTCATGGCCGTGGTAAAGAACGTCTTCGGCTAACAAGGCTTGGTACGGACGGTCGCGGTTTTCATGGACTCAGAGACGGTAAGGCCAAACATGACTTTATTGGATTTGGAGTTTGGGACTCACCATAAGCATCTATGTATATCATTCACCGATGCATGATAGCAGGCGTGTAAATGACTATTTGCAACGACAATGAAGGACACAAACATGACCAACAGACCAAGAGAAAGCTCACTGTGGTTAAGCGCATAACGGCTAGGCCGGCCGACCATGACAGCCATGGCGAGAACGTTGTCCACACGTGCACGCACGGGTGGACACATATGAAATAGCATTTCCCTAAATAATGTATTTTGGTGTTTGTTAACAACATGTGGTGAATTAACCATGCTATTAAAGTTCTGCAGATTTTCTAGGTTGATTCAGGATCTCGTGGATGTGCACCCCAAAAAGGAAGAAAAGTTTGGAGCTTGTAGTCCAGTAGTGGGTGTTAGGCTGTGTTGTCTTGTAGGTGCTTCGCGAAGGTGGAAATGGTGGAGAGGGTCTCCACGGAGTGCTGCTGTTGCAACTTCTAGGGCGGAGACTCTGGCCCTGCTGGCCGGAGACTCCGGCCTAGGGTTCTCGCCCTGGCAGACCACCGAGTCGGACGCCACAGATGTCCACCCGGAATCAGGCCGGAGACTTTGTGTCTCTGGCCGGAGACTCTGGGTCGGTAGGCTGGGGCCGGAGACTCCGGTCCTTAGGGGCCGGAGACTCTGGTATGTCTGGCTTGGGTCTGGTATGCCACAAGGGTTGGACGGCTCAGTGACCAGTCCGGAGTTGGGCCGGAAACTTTGGTCTCCGGCCGGAGACTCCAGCGCTGGAGTCACTTAGGGCGGAGACTCTAGCCCTCCTGGCCGGAGACTCCGGCCCTAGTCGGCCAGCAACGGCTATATTTTATGGAGGACTATATAAAGCCTTCTTCTACCTCTAGAAAGGCTTGCGGCTTCCACTCTCTCTCCACCATTGTTGTTGAGCTTCAAAGCACTAGATCTCTCTCCCTGGCCACTAGAACTCAAAGCCCTTTTGGGATTTTAGGGAGAAGACCTAGATCTACACCACCAAGGCGATTTGATTTTCCCCCTCGTTTCGTTGAGGGGCTTTTAACTCTTGTGTTCATCGGAATCCTAGCCGGAAGAAGCTGTCCTCCAAGCTCAACTTTGTCTGTAAGAGCTTGGTGGGCCTATTGGGAGCCTCCAATTGAGTTGTGGAGCTCGCCCCAATACTTTGTGTAAAGTTCTCGTGCCGCCTTCAAGGGCATCGCTTAGTGGAGCATGAACTTGCCTTTGTGGCTTATTCACTGGAGAATATGGTGAGCCTTTGTGGCATTGGTGGCCTTTGTGGTACCACACCTCTCCAACATAGACGTACTTCCCGTAACAAGGAAGGAACTATGGGAATACATCCTTGTGTCTTTGTGTCTCCATTGCGGTTACCTCTATCCTTTACTTGTACCTTTACTTATTGTTATTGCTAGCTAGCTTGTCACTCTAGGTAAATTCACTTAGTAGCACATCTAGAGAATTTATCTTCTTGCCTAGCCTTAACTTGAAAAAGAAGTAAAAATTGGGTAGCTCCTATTCACCCCCCTCTAGTCGCTCATACGATCCTTTCAATTGGTATCAGAGCGTGGTCTCTTATTCGGGCTTAACCACCTAAGAGTATGGGCGATAATGTGGATGAGGATAAGGGTAAAGAAACTCCTCCCGGAGGTACTCCTCCTTCCATCTCCTCTTCCCCTTCAATCTCTTGTGAGGAGCACTTGGCGTCTTTGGACACCTTTCAAGCCTCTATGAGATTGGAGATGAAGGCGATGTTTGAGGAGTATCTAGGGAAAAAGTCTCTCGGGCTCATCGACCCAATCACCACACCTTTTGTGGATCTCTCCTTGGCGAAGGTAAAGCCACCTAACAATGGCTCTCCCTCCATCAAAAATAACGGTGCCCCACCTAAGGAAAATAATGGTCTGGCTAGGAGTGCAACCATTCCACCCCTAAGCACTTACTCCACTCTACCGGTCCATTATCCTATGCCACACATTAACAACATGGGATCTCCTCCAAAGCTTGATTCTCGTAATTTTATTAAATGGCAAAGACTAATAAAATCTCATATTTCTAGTTCTTCTACTCATTTGTGGAGGGTCATACAAAATGGCTTTGCACCTCATGATCCTCTCAACTTGACCAGAAGGGAAGAAGTTGATGAGCAACTCAATGCCACCGCCAAGCATCTCCTTCAACATGTCGTGCCGGATACTCAGGCGGCAACATCAACAACTTGAGCACCGCCAAGGAAGTATGGGACTATCTCACTATGCTTTTTGTTGGGAACGAGAGCATTCGGTCCTCCAAGTTTGATGAGCTCAAGAGTGAAGAGAGAGATTTCATTATGCGAGATAATGAGACTCCCGATGAGATATACCAAAGGATCTTGGCTCTTGCAATGGCCTTGACCGGATTAAGGTGCAAAGACAATGGTGATGACTACATCAAGCGTATGTTCATTATCTTCATCAACCCAAGAGAACCCATCCGGTCCGAGATCATCTGTTCAAGACCGAACTTTGGGCGTATGACCTCAAGTGAAGTTCTTTACGAGTTCACTGCCTTGACTATCTTGAAGAAGAATGCGGAAGAGACTAGAGCTCATATCCTTGCCGGACAAGGAGCTCACAATCTTGCTCTCAAGGCCAAGGTGGTTTACAAGCAAGAAGAAGGAGAAGAAGAAATATGTGAAGGAGAGTTTTGGTCTTCGGAGGATACCAAGTATGCACTCAATGAACATTTGGCTCTCACCACAAATGATTTTTGGGATGCCAACAAGCACAAGTTCAAGGGATCCAAATTCAAGTCATCTCCAAGGAAGGGTGGTGACTCTAAAGTGAGGCATTGCTACAATTGTGGAGGAATCAAGCACTTCATAGCCGAATGTCCTTATGAGAACAAGGAGGACCATGGAGGCTGGCTCATCCCCAAGCATCGGTCATCCAAGTTCTCCTCTTCCAAGAAGCATGGGAACAAGGACGACAAGAAGAAAGGAGAAAGGTTATTGGTAGCACAAGAGGAGTATGACTCTGGGACCGATGATGATGATGATTCTGAAGATGAAGAGAATGGAGAAATGGCCGCCATTGCTATTGTCTCCACTCCATCTACATCCCTCTTCAACTCACAAAATGAGAAAGTCATCGTCACCAATCACAAGTGTCTCATGGCCAAGGCCATGGAGGTAACATCGTCACCTACTTCATCATCTCATTCCAAGTCTATATCTATGGATGATGTGAGTAGTCTTAAGATTAAGAAAGAACTAGTTTCTTGTGATGAATTTATTGCTAACATGAAGGGGCAAACCAAGGTATATGTTGAGACACTAATGTGTCAATTAGGTGATGCCCGTGACACCATCAAGGAGAAAGAGGAGTTTGAAAGATTAGCCGCCGATGATATTGGCTCTCTATCCATTGAGCTCGAAGAAGAGCAAAACTTGAGAGCCTCTTTAGAGGAGAAATTGCTAGGACTAGAAGAGTCTCATAATCTAAACTTGGCTAAACTCACTAAAGAACATGACCATGCTCTTGCTATGGTCAAGTTGCTTAAAAAGGAGAAAGTTGAATTTGACATTGGTCATAATGATCTTCGTGAGAAGTTTCAGAAGCTTGAAGAAGCCCACAAGGCTTTGGAGGAAAAATTCTCTAGTCTCACTGATGGCACGGTGTTGAATAGTGCCAGAAAACTTGTTGGCGTGTAGTTGATGATGTAAATGACCGGCCAGTTGGGAACCCCAAGAGAAGGTGTGATGAATATAGCAGCAAGTTTTCCCTCAGTTATGAAACCAAGGTATATCAATCCAAAAAGAAAGAAGCCAAACTAGTGAAGGTGATGCTTGCTAGCTTCGCGACAGCTTCGAACAATTTATAGGGCGCCTCATCCAGTGCTTTGCTTGCCAGCTGCAACACGGAACCTGCACACAACACAACCAAATACTTTGCTCCCAACTTACGATGAGGTTGTCAATCTCACCGGTTTGCTGTAAACAAAGGAATGAGCGTATCGAGTGGAAAACAATAGTAGTATGTGAGAAAGTAAACAGTGCGAGTAAAGTAAACAAGTGATAGCAATATAAAGGAAATTGGACCGGGGTCCACAGTTCACTAGTGGTGTCTCTCCATAAGATAAATAACACATGTTGGGTAAACAAATTACAGTTGGGCAATTGATAGAATAAAGATAACATGCATATGTCAAGAAGATCACTATGAGATTTACTCTGGGCATTACAATAAAATACATAGACCGCCATCCAACTGCATCTATGACTAATAATCCACTTATGAGGAATCAATCGGAGAACCCCACAAGTATTAAGTTGCGAACAACAGATAATTGCATTAAGCAAAGTGTGTAATGTAAACAAATCATATGCCCTCGGACATAAGAATGTTGTTTTCTCCCTAGTGGCAACAACACATCTATAAACTTAGAGGTTTCTATCTAATGAGGGTTAACTCGACAAATGTCCTAGTTGAAGGACTTAGGATCGGGGAGATAGGGCGCCGGATGAACTTGAAGGTAAAATTAGTCAAACAAGGTGTGTATCGAAAGTAAACATGGGTGTTGAACCTGGCTTGCTTTCAATCTGTCCCTCACCGTCCCCTCTTGGCCCCTATATATAGGTGGACAGGTCTCGAGGATCAGGAGGGATCCGATACAGATTGCAATATCGACATACGGTAAGAACTCGTATCTCGGCTATCATTACAATTGGGCCTAGCTTAACGGGCCTCAGGGGTACTCAACTGATGGGCTCTATTATCTATACCCTTGTCAGTAGCCCCCGAGATTCTACCAGAATTGCAGATTCGGGTTTAATCTCTAATCTTTAAATCTTTGACTTGATCAATTCTTGATTTCTTCGTATCTTCAGATCTTCGACTTGGTCTTTCGACATGATATCTCGCAAGGGGTTTTGATGAACAAGCCTGACAACTCTGATGGATCAAGAAGTCAGTTAATTGCCAGAACAGATACTTGTCACCTACTTCAAATTCAATCCCCTTGGACTTGAATTTGGGAAACTGGTCAAATCTATTCTTTTGCCGCATTTAGGACTTACAAAGAATGAATCCCAGTGGTTCCCAGGGTACCCAGTGCGTCCACCAGGATTTTCTTCGCGTCGTAGACCTGGATACATACTAGCAGAGCGCATCCATGTGCATATACCGGGCCACACAGGACGGATCCCGGGGTCTTAACTTCATGATATATTTCAATCACGGCATTCAAGTTTTGTCGCGATGACACAACTTGAGAATCATATGTCGCAGCCTTGTTTGACTGTTTCAGTACACAAAATATTCGGGTTATTTCAACCTTGATTAATAAAAACTCGCTCCCGATGGGAGTAATGATGTTTACTGAATCTTCTTTCGCCATCCTTGCTCCAGTATTCATGAATAAACATCGTCGAGTGCGCGCCCAGCGCTCCCGATGGGAGTAGCCCCCGAGGCTATAGTTGATAAAATTGCATTTCGAGTATAGGCTGAAATATATTGCGCCTACTTTGAATCACCAGATCATAGTTTTATTGATAATATCGTCGGGTGCGCGCTCAGCGCTCCCGATTGGAGTAGCCCCCGAGGCTATAGTCGAATATTTTCGGGTATAGACTCAAAAACAATTTCCTTTATTGTTGTTGTCTGACTTTTGTCAGATTCTCGTATCACCCTTCATTCGTAGAATATTATATCCAATATTTTTCGAGTAGCCATATCTATCATTTTGTCTTTCACCTTGCAACTGCTCATGACGTCAGTAGCAGAATCTCTATGTATGTCATATTGACTAAGCGCTGACCGTTGCGTGGGCAGCGCGGTAATTTTGTAATTTTTCCTGCCCGTTAGTGGGCTGCCGTTTCCGCTCCTTGCGCCATGTCTCAGCCCATGTTCTTTCACCAGGAAGCTATATAAGGGGAGAGTGGGGAATTCACTGTTTCCCAATTCATTGCTTCCGCCTCCGCCGCCATTATTGCAATCTTTGCGCACCTCTGATCTCCTGCATAGCCCTCGTGCACAACCCGTAGATGCGCGTGAAGCATCTGGTGCAGAAGAACAAAATGGGCAAGGGGAAAACTGCGAATGCTGTGACCAGCTAGGTGCCTTTTGTTTTCGTGCAGAAGGATCTGGACAAGGCCCAAGCTAATGGCCTCATCTCCGATGATGACCAGGTCATCTTCCCGAGCACCGAGCGGATCCCCAAGCCCCATAGCAGCTTTCGGGTGATGTTTTTTTCTTTTCTTTTACGTGGTCTTTCTCTCCCTACCCACGAGTTCCTTTGTGGGCTTCTTTTTGTGTATGGTGTGCAGCTTCACCAGCTCACACTAAACTCGATTCTCCACATTGCTTATTTTATAACTCTTTGTGAGTCTTTTCTGGGGATAGAACCCCATTTTCTTCTTTGGAAATACCTCTTTCGGCTCTATCCCAGTGTCTCTTTATCAAAAAAGCCTGAACTGGGCGGAGCTGTTATCTCTGTCTGTGCTGAATCTCAGTACCTGGAGTTTTCCATGGCTACCTCAGTACAAGGTTGGAGGACTAAATGGTTTTATATCAAAGATCGGAAGGTCTCTGCCTCCGACGAGTACGGCATTGCCCCTTTTGATGCCTCCAAGGAATTGAAGAAATTGGCGCCTCCCACAGATGTTGAGATGGAGGAGATCAAACCACTTCTAACCCGCATCCATGCTCTGAAAAGCGGTAGAGGAGGCGCGCTTTCGGGTACCCAACTCATGGCGTTTTTCTTGCAACGTCGAGTTCAACCCCTGCAGCATCGTCTTTCCAAACTGTGGATATTTTCTGGCTTGGGAGATTCTTCTCGAGTATCTGAAGATCTTATGGAGAAGAAAGATCTCGACAGATGGGTCATAGCTCTTACTACTCTTACCAAGTGACAAGGGTTAACTCGACAAATGTCCTAGATGAAGGACTTAGGATCGGGGAGATAGGGCATCGGATGAACTCGAAGGTAAAGTTAGTCGAAACAGGTGTATATCGAAAGTAAACTTGGGTGTTCAACCTAGCTTTCTTTCAATCTGTCCTCCATCATCCCCTCCTGGCCCCTATATATAGATGGCCAGGTCTCAAGGATCGGGTGGGATCCGATACAGATTACAATATTGACATACGGTAAGAACTCGTATCTCGACTAGTATTACAATTGGGCCAAGCTTAATGGGCCTCAAGGGTACTCAACTAGCGGGCTCTATTATCTATACCCTTGTCAGTAGCCCCTGAGGATTCTACCAGAATTGCAGATTCAGGTTGAATCTCTAATCTTTAAATCTTCGACTTGATCAATTATTCGACTTCTTCATATCTTCAAACCTTCGACTTGGTCTTTCGACTTATTTTGATGATAATATCTCGCAAGGGGTTTTGATGAACAAGCCTGACAACTCTGACGGATCAAGAGGTCAGTTAACTACCGGAACAGATACTTGCCACCTACTTCAAATTCAATCCCCTTGGACTTGAATTCGGGAAAGTGGTCAAACCCATTCTTTTGCTGCATTTAGGACTTACAAAGAATGAATACCAGTGATTCTCAAGGTACTCAGTGCGTCCACCAGGATTTTCTTTGCATCGTAGACACGGATACATACCTAGTAGAGCGCATCCATGTGTGTATACCAGGCCACACAGGACGGATCCTGGGGTCTTATCTTTGTGATAAATCACGACATTCGAGTTTCGTTGCGATAACATAACTCAAGAATCACATGTCGCAGTCTTATTTGGCTAAAAATATTTGGGTTATATAACCATGAAAAAACTCGCTCCTGATGGGAGTTAACAATGTTTTACCGAATCTTCCTTCACCTTTATCACTCCAGAAATCATGAATAAATATCGTCGGGTGCGCGCTCAGTGCTCCCGATGAGAGTAGCCCCCGAGGCTATAGTCGAAGAATTATTTTTTGAGTGTAGGCTCAAATATAATGTGCTCCATCTTCATACTTCAACTCAAAATAGTTTAATGATAATATCGTCGGGGGCGCGCTCAGCGCTCCTGATGGTAGTAGCCCCTGAGGCTATAGTCGAATGTTTTTGGGTATAGTCTCCATAATTGATTCTTGTATTGTCGGTGCCAATCTTGTATCTTCTTTCTTGTCATCCGTTATTCAGAAATTGCCATATTTGATATTTGTCGAGTATATGCATCTGTCGAGTTGATCTTTGATCTTTTATCTTCTTTGTGACGTCATTGGCCAAATTTCTCTATACGTCACTTTGATTGAGCGTGAACTATTTCATGGGTAGCACGGTAATTTTGTATTTCCCCGCCCGTTAGTGGGCTGCCGCTTCCTCTCCTTACACCAAGTCTCAGCCCACGTTCCTTCACCGAGAAGGTATATATGGGTGGAGTGGGGGATTTGTACTGTTTACCAGCTCTTTGTCTCCACCGCCGCCGCCATTGCCAATCCTTGCGCCCTGCTCCTCTCGTGCACAGCCCCTGAGCACAGATTCATAGATGCACATGAAGCACTTAGTGGCAAAGAACAAGATGACCAAGGGGAAGGCGACGAACTCCGCCACAAGCTGGGTGCCCTCTATCCTCTCACAGAAGGAGCTGGACAAGGCCAAGGCGGACGGTCTCGTCTCCAGCAATGACTCCATCCAATTTCCCAGCACCAAACGGAACCCCAAGCCCCCGAGCGGCTATCAGGTGATGTTCCTCTCTTTCCTTCTCCGTGGACTCTCTCTTCTTGCCCATGAGTTTCTTCATGGGCTTCTTTTTGTTTATGGTGTGCAGCTTCACCAGCTCACACCTAACTCTATCCTTCACATTGCCTGTTTTGTGACTCTTTGTGAGTCATTCTTGGGGATTGAACCCCATTTTCTTCTTTAGAGGTCCATCTTTCGGCTCTGCCCCAGTGTTTCTTTAGCAAATAAGCCTAAGCTGGGCGGGGCTGTCGTCTCTGTGTGCACCGAGGCTTAGTACTTGGAGTTTTCTATGTCTGCATCAGTCCAAGGTTGGAGGACCAAATGGTTTTACATCAAAGACCATAAGGCCTCCTTGGAAGACGAGTACGGCCTAGCCCCCTTCGATGCCTCCAAAGAGTTGAAGAAATTGGCATCGTGCGATTCGCCTCCCACAGATGCTGAGATGGAGGAGATTGCTCCACAGCTGGCCCACATCCAAGCCCTTAAAGGAGGTAAAGGAGGCGCTTTGTCGGGTATTCAACTGTAACATCCCCGACTTTTCCAATTTTTGGAAAATCAAAAAAAAAAATTAGTGCTTGCCATTGTTTGACTTGATTGAAAAATCACAAGAATTTAAACTTTTGAGTTTATTTATAAGTTCTACTTCAAAAACCCTTTTCAAACTCCCTATCTTTCATGGAACTCCTATGAAGAAAACCAACTACCAAAATCTTATTTTTCTTGCTTCTATTCAACTTTATGCAAGCCTGCTTGCATAGAAATGAGTCACAAAAGTATTTTATAAGGTTTGCTTTGCAAACCTATGTTTGAGTGTGAATCTCAACTATTATTTTATAAAAGGCTATTTTCCTATTCTCCTTCAAGGAATTATTTTCAAGTCCTTTTCCTATTTCTTTTATGCAAGCAAACTCTTACTATGTTTGTAAAGATATACTCAAAATTAGCTTTTATCTTGAAAACATATTTCTTACTGGTTTAGAGCATTGCTTGGTTTATTAGAAGAATTTAGAATTTCTTATTTGAATCAATTGAAGGAGTTTTACAAAAGATTTGTTTCAATTCAGAAAATAGAAAAAGGAAAAGAGAAAAGAAGAAATAAAAATAGAAATGGACCCGGGGAACCCTTTGGCCCAGTAAGAGGAAGCAGCCCGCAGCCCAGGAAGAAAACTGAATTGGTACCCAGCCTATCCCCTCCTCCCTCGCTGACATGTGGGTCCCACTGTCAGGCCACATCATCGTCTTCCTCCTCCAGCTGCTAATCACGCCGATGATGAGCCTGTGCAGTAAACCCCCTCTCTCTTAATTCCCATTGATACGGGCAATGAAAGCTGCCCCCATTTCCTCCTACTTAAACCCCAGGCACGCTCTACCTCCCCTCCTCTTTTCCCCTCTCTCCTGGCCGCCAGGCTGCTCGAAATCAAGCTCTAGATCTCACAGTTGCCGCCGGTGACTCTTTCAAATTCCGGTAAGCCTCTGTCTTTCCTCTGCCTCTATCTAGCTCCATTCAACTGCACGAGTCATGTGGAACCTCCCAGACATGTTAACCTGCCTACTTGCGCTCTAGGACAACGAGCCCGTCCTCGCCGAGATCTTGTTGTCTGTGACCTCAACTCCGACGAGGAATTCCAGATCAACCAGAGGACCTCGAGCTCAGAAACTTTGCCACCTTGACGTCCTCGACCTCCTGCATCTCCTGGTAAGATCACCACCACCCAAAACCCTCTAAAACCATCGTACCAGATCACGGCCGAACTGCCTCTAACCTCCGGTCACTCCTCCCTGTCGTTCCAGGAAGCTTCGGACACCGCCATCTCGCCATCGTCTTCGCCTCGACGCCCTGCACACCGTCCAATCCTCCGCGGTTGCCAAGAACCTCAGAGACACCGTCGCCATCAACCTCTAGTGCGCAACCTCGCCAGCAATGACAAAAACCTAGACCACCCCGGTAAGCACCCCTCTGCTTCAATCACAGCCGTAGGATCTCGATCTAACACGCCAGAACAAAACACTAAACCGAATAGGTATGGAGAAATCCTGCACGTCCAGATCACTTTAGATCCGACGATCCATGATACGTCTCAAACGTATCTATAATTTTTGATGCTCCATGCTTTGTTTTACACCATTTGCCTATTGTTTCGTTACACTTAGTGGCATTTTTATACACTTTCCGGAACTAACCTATTAACGAAGTGCCACAGTGCCAGTTTCCTGTTTTCTGCTGTTTTTGTGTTTCAGAAGTGATACACAGGAAATATTCTTGGAATTGGACGAAACAAGTTCCTGAAGTCATATTTCACCGGGGAGCTCCCAAACATCCGAAGACCTGACAAAGTGGGGCCACATGGCCCCCACACACAGGGGTGGCGCGGCCAGGCCCCTGGCCGCACCGGGCCCATGTGAGGGGCCGTGGTCCCTCCTCTGACATCGCCCCTTCGCCTACATATACCCCCCGACGAGAAAAACCTAAGGGCACGATCAGTTTTCCAGAATACATCACGATCTGCCGCCGCCGTCGACCCGAAGCTCGGGAGGGTCCAGAAGCTCTTCCCGGCACCCTGCCGGAGAGGGGAATCGCCACCGGAGGTCTCCTTCATCGCCATGATTGCCTCCGGAGCGATGAGTGAGTAGTCTACCTTGGACTATGGGTCCATAGCAGTAGCTAGATGGTTGTCTTCTCCACTATGTGCTTCATGTTTAGATCTCATGAGCTGCCGTACATGATTGAGATCACCGTTATGTAATTCTATGATGTTGGTTTGTTGGGATCCGATGAATATTGGTGTTTATGATTAAGTTGATGTACTGAAATATATCTTATGTTATCTCTATGATGTTTATGATCTTGCATGCTCTCCGTTGTTAGTAGCTATCTTGGCCGAGTAGTTGCTAGTGACTCCAAGAGGGGGTATTTATGCTCGATAGTGGGTTCATGTCTCTATTTCACCTGGGGGAATGACAGAAACCTCTAAGGTAGTAGATGTGCTGTTGCTACTAGGGAGAAAACAATATTCATATGCTCAAGGGCATATGCTTTGTTTACATTACACACTTTGCTTAATGCAATTATTTGTTGTTCGCAACTTAATACTTCTAGGGTGTTCGGATGATATCCCCGGGGGTGGATTATTAGTCATAGATGCAGTTGGATGGCGGTCTATGTATTTTGTTGTAATGCCCAGAGTAAATCTCATAGTGATCTTCTTGACATATCACGTTATCTTTATTCTATCAATTGCCCAACTGTAATTTGTTTACCCAGCATGTTATTTTATCTATGGNGGCCATGACGGAGATGTTTTCGTCGCAATCTAAGGCCTGTGTGGTGCAATTCCGCACGCAATTGAACAAAGCTCAAAAGGAGAACAAGACCGCCGAAGTTTACTTCAGTCACATCAAAAACTTAGCAGATGAGATGGCTGCTGCAGGCAAGCCTCTTGGAGATGATGATGTTATCTCTTACATACTCGCTGGCCTCAATGATGAGGCTTACAACGGCTTCGTTGCTGCAATCACTGCTTTGATTAAAGCAGATAAATATGTCAGTCTCAGTGATCTCTATTCTCAGTTACTATCCTATGAGGCCAGATTGGAGGATCAGAATTCTACCGCCGGTGATCTGTCGGTCAATGCAGCAACAAGAGGAGGCCGTGGTGGCTACCGTGGTGGACGCGGTGGTGGGCGTGGTAATTATTCTGACCCACGTGGATATGATCAACAACGTAGCTATGAGTATCGAGGCTATGAGCAACGTGGATATGATCAACATGGCAATGGACAGCGTGGCGGCTACAACCCTCGTGGTGGTGGAGGAAGCAATGGTGGGCGTGGTCAAGGATATCGTCCACAGCCACAAAACTATGGCGGTGATAAGCCAACATGTCAAGTTTGTGGAAAAATTGGTCACATTGCTCTGAACTGCTGGAAGAGGTTTCAGAAGAACTATCGTGGTCCAGAAAAGTCAGTTGGTGCTGCCATTGGTAACTATGGTGTTGATACAAATTGGTATACTGACTCTGGTGCAACTGATCATATCACTGGAGAATTAGAGAAGTTGCACATACATGATCGCTACAATGGCAATGATCAAATTCACACAGCCAGTGGTTCAGGTATGGATATACATCATATTGGTCATTCTATAATTCATACCCCTAATCATGACTTGCATCTTAAAAATATTCTTCATGTTCCAAATGCCACAAAAAGTCTTCTCTCCACTAGTCGCCTAGCTCATGATAATCATGCCTTTGTTGAATATTGGCCTAACTCCTTCTATATTAAGGATCAGGACACGAGGGAGGTTCTGCTCCAAGGTAGATGTGTGGATGGGCTTTATCCTCTACCACCATTGTCTACATCGTCGGTGGGGCATCATGTTCATGGTGCGGTCAAGTCTTCTTCGTCACTTTGGCATAGGCGCCTAGGTCATCCTTCATCAGTCGTGGTTCATCAAGTTCTTCGTGATAATAGTATTTCGTTTAGTGAGTCCAATAAAGAGTCCGTTTGTGATGCTTGTCAGATGGCCAAGAGCCATCAACTTCCTTATCCAAAGTCAACTAGTGTGTCTACCTTTCCTCTTGAACTTGTATTTTCTGATGTATGGGGTCCTGCCTCAGAATCTTTTGGTCGGTTCAAATACTATGTGAGTTTTATTGATGATTATAGCAAGTTCACTTGGATATATCTTTTGAAAAAGAAATCTGATGTCTTTCAGAAGTTTCGTGATTTTCAGCATCATGTAGAACGGCTCTTTGATAGAAAAATCATTGCTATGCAAACTGACTGGGGAGGCGAGTATCAAAAGCTTAATTCTTTTTTTTCCAACGTGTGGGTATTTCCCATCTTGTATCTTGTCCATATGCGCATCAGCAGAATGGTCCTGCCGAGCGCAAACATAGACACATTGTTGAGGTTGGTTTGTCTCTCCTTGCTTATGCATCTATGCCTCTCAAATATTGGGATCAAGCTTTTCTCACTGCAGTCTATCTAATTAATCGCCTCCCTAGCAAAGTTACACAATCTCAAACTCCTATGGACCGTCTCTTTGGCAAATCCGGTGATTATTCTCTTTTGCGCATTTTCGGGTGTGCTTGTTGGCCTAATCTTCGCCCTTATAATAAACACAAATTAGAATTCCGGTCTAAACAATATGTGTTCCTTGGATATAGTAATCTTCATAAAGGATACAAATGTCTTGATATCTCCACGGGTCGTCTATATGTTTCTCGTGATATTGTCTTTGATGAAACGGTTTTTCCGTTTGCTTCTCTCCACTCAAATGCTGGTGCTCGGCTACGTGCTGAGATAAATTTGCTCCCTTTATCTTTGCAACCTCTTAATTTGCATACTGAAAGAGCATGGAGCCCCCATGTGTGGTTTTGGTAATTAATGACAATCTCTATGGACTAATGTTTGCATTGAGTTATATTTGTAGGACATGTCCATAGACAATGCTTGAACCATATGTTGGCTTCAAGGTTGTAAGAAGGATCAAATGAAGAACTTTAAGTGATGACCAATGTGTTATTCAAGGAAATATCGGAAGAATGGTCATATGAGAATTGAGCTTATTGCAACTATGTCTTGAAGAATATAATTGAGTGGACATTTGTGTTTACCTTCAAGACATCATCATCATGAAGGAAGAAGGAAGGATACAAGGTTGATCAAGTCAAAGTGCAAAGATGGGATTCAAGTTGATCAACTCTCAAAGCATACATAATGTATCGAGTGGGATCTTGTGATCTCGGGCTAGGATATTATTAAGTGGTGATCGTCTTCATGGATGTGAAGTCAAGTTCAAGATGTGCCATCTCAAGGAGATTATATGCTTGAAGCATGTATTCTATTTGGTGGTAATGTCTATGTGAAGATATTCCTAAGAGAGTCTTTCCCATATTGATTTATGGGGGAGCAATTCGCAAGACTTCACCAAGCAATCAAGATCAAGAAAGGTGTTCCAACTTGAGGAAGACAAGATGGTCATAATCTAGCTCAAGTGGAATGAGCAAGGAAAATGTATGTTCTTGATAGGGTTTCTTTCTTACCGGTATCGTGTGTTAGTTTGGAGACCGGGTTATAGGATTGGTAGCCGTACTATCAAGAGGGGCTCTCGAGTGAGTAACTTAACCGCATCGTTCGAAGAGAGCTCAAACCTTTGCATATTTGCCATCATCTTTCTTGGTTCTTATTTGGCTTTTATCCATGTGAGGTTTTAGAGCTTGTGGTTAATTCCATGACAAGCTCTAACTCATCAAAAACGGATTTTGCATGAAACACTTTGAGTTTTTGGTGTTTGGAGGTTTTACCGGTTCGTCTTTGAAGAGAGGTCAAACCTCTCATCATTTGGTTTTATCCTCCCTTGTTGGACTATGATGTTTCTATGCATATACTTGTAGAGCTCGTTGTTGTGATTCCAACGAGCCCAAGATCATCAAAAACGGAGTCCGGATGCTCAAGTTATGGTCGTTTTCGTATTGGTGCTGCTGCCAGTTTTTGGGTGGCCGGAGTCTCCGGCCCGAGACGCAAAGTCTCCGGCCCAACTCCGGCCTGGCACCTGCTTTGTCCATTCTAAGGCCCCCGAATGACCCCGGGGCACCGGAGACTCCGGCCCAGGGGTGGAGACTCCGGCCCTGGAGTCACTTAGGGCGGAGACTCCGGCCCTCCAGGCCGGAGACTCCGGCCCTAGTGCCCAGCAACGGCTAGTTTTCGTGGGGGACCTATAAAAGGCCCCCTTCTTCCTCCTTGGGCTGGTTAGCTTCCTATTCTCTCATTCCTCCATTGTTGACCTTGAAGCTTTGCTCTCTCTCCCTCTCCCTCCAATGATTCTTGCATCTTCTTGAGGGAAAAGAGAGAGGAGATCTAGATCTATATTTCCACCAATCAATTTCTCCTCTAAGTGAGGGGAACCATTGGGATCTAGATCTTGGAGTTCATTTGTTGATTTCCTTTGTTCTTCCTCTCATATCTCTCCATAGCATTAGTTGCTTTGGTAGGATTTGAGTGAGAAGGATTTGAGCACTTTGTGTGCTCTTGCCATTGCATTTGGTGCATCGGTTTGAGTTCTCCTCGGAGATTCGGTAAGTGAAAGTTCGTGAGCTTGTTACTCTTGGGTTCTTGGAACCCTAGACGGCTTAGTGGCCTTTGTGGCATATACTTGGGGCCTCCAATTAAGTTGTGGAGATTCCCCAACCTTTGTGGTGCCTTTGTGGCGATTCTTGGGAGCCTCCAATTAAGTTGTGGAGTTTGCCCCAAGCTTGTACGGGTTCGGTGACCGCCCTCAAGTGTCCCATAGTGGATCGTGGCATCTTGCTTTGTGCGAGGGCACGAGGAGAATAAGGTGAGCCTTTGTGGCGTTCGGTGCGTAGCGTGCCTCCGCATCTTGAGGTGAGCCTTTGTGGCATTTGGTGAGCATTGTGCTACCACATCTCAAGGTGAGGCCTTTGTGGCGTTCGGAGTGCATTAAGCCACCACACCTCTCCAACGGAGACTAGCTTCCTTGGAAGTGAACTTCGGGATACATCTTCGTCTCCTTCGTGCCTCGGTAACTCTTATCCGAGCTCCACTACTTATGCACTTTACATTTGTGATAGCCATCGTGCTTGAAGTTATATATCTTGCTATCACCTTGCTACTTGTCTTGCTTAGCATAAGTTGTTGGTGCACATAGGTGAGCCTAGTCTATTTAGGTTTTGTAAGCTTGACAAATTAAACGCTAGTTTATTTCCGCATTTGTTCAAGCCTTTCGTAAAAGTTTTAATCGCCTATTCACCCCCCCCCCTCTAGGCGACATCCGTGTCCTTTCAATTGGTATCAGAGCTAGGTCTCTCATTTTAGGCTTCACCGCCTTGAGAGCAAAGATGTCGGCTAGGGGATTAGTGCACAATGACACTTTTATATTCGATGGCACAAATTATGATACTTGGAAAATTCACATGCTTAATTATTTTCGGGTCATGGACCCATCTATGGAGCGAATTGTAGATGCGGGTTTTCTCCTCCAAAGGATACTCAAAATCTATCTTTAGAGGATAAGAAAAACTTGTATCTCAATGCTCAAGCTTCTCATGTGATTATTAATGCTTTGAGCGATGTAGTTACCTTCTCCTTCACGCCTTTTCGAGCGCTCATGAGATATGGACAAAGCTTCAAGAAAAATATGGTTTGTCCAAGATTATTGGGGATGATTGTATTCCTTCCACTTCCGGCCATGATGAACTTTCATCCACTTCACCAAAGTGTGGCAAGACACAAGGTAATGATATGGTGAGTGGTGATGAAATTGCAATGGTGATAGTATGCTTACTTTTGATGATCCTTCATCTCTATCTCATTGCAATGCTTCATCTTTGGACTTAAACACTTCTAGCACCATAAATGCTTTATATGCTTGTGTTAGTCCTTGCATATCATGTGTAAGTTGCTTAAATAAATCTCATGATGATATGCTTGCTCTATCTAGTGGCCATGATAAAAATGCCTCTATTTCCTCTAGTCTTTGTGTGGCTAACAATGTAGAGGAAACCGGAGATTCTATTGGCCAAGACAAAGTTTTGATTGGAGCTTCAAGTATTTCATCCTCATCATCATCTCTCGGTTCCCACATATGTCTTATGGCTAGGGATTCAAAGGTAACTCCTTCTTTGGAACCCACTATATCTAGTGATCATGAAGAAGAGGATGATTATGTTGCCTCTTTAAAAAGGAAGGGAGAAATAGTCTTTCATGCTATTGGTAAGAAGAAAATTGCTTGCTCTAACTTTGTTGATATTTTGGTTGCTGCTATTGAGAGCAAGAAAATTATTGATGAGCTTCAATCTCATGATGAAGAGCAAGAAGAAACTATTGAGAATCTTCATAGTCTTGCCAATGATTTTAAAAAGACTCTTTTAAAAGAACAAAGCTCCAATGATAGAGCTCTTGAGGTGGCAAATGATTTAAAATTAAAAAATGATAAGCTTGTTTTTGTTAATGCTAAACTTCTTGAGGATGTTGAGCACCTCAAAAATGGCTCTAGGGACATTGAGAGTGTGCTCACCAAACTCACCGAGTCACATGAGCAACTAAAAGCTTCTTATTTAAAAGAGTGTTCCAAGTTGCCTTCTCCTCTTTCGGTTAATCATGATGCTTGTGCTACTAACTCTACTTCTTGTGAGGCATCTATCTTGAAGGAGAATGTTGAGCTAAGGGCTCAACTTGAGTTGCTAACTAGCAAGTATGGGATATTGGAAGAAAGTCATGAAAAGCTATCTAGCTCTAATGAGGATCTTCTAGTTTCCCATGCTCGCCTAAAGTTAGCTTATGAGGATATGTCTACAAAGGTAACATCTTGTGAACCTCATGTGGTCACTAGCACTACTTCCCAAAATGCTATATTGCCATGTGCTAGTCCTTGTAATTCATCCACTCATACTATTGCTACATCTTGTGATGAATTACTCTCCTTGCCTTGTTGCTCTAACATTATAGCTTCTTCCTCTAGTACTTGTGTTGTAACTAACCATGTAGAGGAAATTAAAGAGCTCGAGGCCCAAGTCACTTTGTTGAAGAAAGACTTGGTAAAAAGTCATGAAGGGAAGTCCAAACTTGACAAGATGTTGAGTGCACAAAAATCCCCCAATGACAAGAGTGGACTTGGATTTATCTCCAACAATAAGAAGAAGTCCAAACTCTTCAAGAAGAAGAAGGGCCAAGAGCAAGTCAAGAATCCGGCCAAGATTGTTTGCTTCAAGTGCAAAATTGAAGGGCATCATGTTAGGTCTTGCCCATTGAAGAATAAGCATCTAAGTGAGAAGCAACAAGGGAAGAGGCCTCAAGCTCAAACTCAAGTCCTTCCTCAAGATGAAGAAAAGCTTCCTCCTAAGAAGAATCAACCCAATGCTCCCATTGTGGAGAAATCAAATGAGAAGAAAGGAAAGATAAGATCTTGCTACATATGCCGTGAGAAGGGTCACCTTTCTTCTACATGCTCTATTGGTAACTCATCCAACCCTATCATAATCGATGATGCTTATTCACTTT
This sequence comes from Dactylis glomerata, assembly GCA_007115705.1. Taxonomy (NCBI): domain Eukaryota; kingdom Viridiplantae; phylum Streptophyta; class Magnoliopsida; order Poales; family Poaceae; genus Dactylis; species Dactylis glomerata. Next base: position 875,459 of record QXEO01000050.1, read on the forward strand.
GTAAGGATAAGGTTGGAAATGTGTTTGCCAAATTTGTTGGTACTCAAAGTGGTGTCAAGAAAAGAACCATTTGGGTTGCCAAACCTATTGTGTCTAACCTCTTAGGACCCAACTTGGTTGGGGACCAACAAGCCAAAACTTGATCAATAGGTGTTCAATGGAGGGCATTGGAGACTTGGCTATATCATGAAGAATTAAGGGATCTTCATTAATTATATTGTCTCAAGTCAAGTCAATTGGATTATCTTATTTCTATCATATATCCATTGTTCCTCCTTGCGGTAACATGTATTCAACTTATCTACATTGAAAGTTACTCGCCCCTTTGCATGTGTTTGGTTTTGTATCTTGCATGTGTTTGTATATGTTGTGCTCCCTACTTTCTTTATTTTGAGTAATCAATTATGTGCATGTTGGTTGCACACCATGTACGGTTGTTACTGTTGAGCCTATTGCATCTTGATCTATCTTCTTGGCTCTTGGGAGTGATTAATGGACCATCCCATTTTGGGGGAGTGATATGCTTTGGCACTTCACAATCCTAAAAATGTGTGTACATGAGGAATACCACTTAGTGTTGATATTTAAAGATTATCTAGTCTCTATGTGGTATGTCATTTTCATTTCCAGACACCACCAGAACTTGTTTGCCCTACCATCTGAGTGACGATCGAGGGCGACATATTGCGGACAAGGAACCCAAGCACGCACCGATCGAGAGCAATCCAGCGAGCATATTCAGGGTTTTGAGTAGAAACTTCCTTCCCATCCTTGTCAGTAGTTTTCACTTCTTTGTCAGGCTCCGGCAATGATCCATCAAGGAGACCAAACAACTGTGCTCCACGGATTTCCGGCAAGATCATCGTCTGCCACACCAGAAAATTGTCTCTGTTAAGTTTCTCAGAGAGAGAGAGATTCGCCGAGAGAGAGGGGAGACCGCTGGGCGTCGAGGAAGAGGCGCCGAACGACATGGTTTCCTGACTTGATGTTGCAGCGATCACGGGAGACGATCACGGAAGCAGATCGCAGCGAAGTCTCAGCGATTTGGTGACGGAACGTGGGCGACGATGGGAGAGAGCTAGATGCGATCGGAAGAGCGAGGCTCTGATACCATATCAAAAGATATTTTGGGGCGATACCTATCAGGCTCGCTGGTGTCTCGTTTATATAATAGATCAAGGTTTACAAGTTACAGGAGATCGGTCCGGACTCATACACGTAAACTACTAGAGTCCTAACACGATTACATACAATGTTTAACAGGTGGTACCCCTTCCGTGTCCATGCCCACATTCTCTTCGCTTGGTGCAAAATGTATGGCTCGAATTGATAGAGAACGAAGACATTTGCTCAGATTTCCAATTGTATGGTACAAGTGTCTGAAGATTGCTCCGTCACATCCATTAAGAACCACGCCCAACTTTTGCATTCGCAATAGATTACCAATGTAACTGAGCTCATCGCCACTTCCAGAAACTGCAATATGAGATAGAACCTGCAGTTCTGTCATGCCCCCAACATGTTTGGGCATCTGAACGGTGAAAAAGGTCTCTTCCGAGTTGTTATTGCCTTGGCTTCTACAGTCGGTATGGTGGCCCGCAAGTAGGCACTTTATCTTTGGAAGAAAAACTGAATTTTTGGAGAAAGCTCTAATATTTGTTTGTCGAATATCTAGTGTCTCCAGGTACCGAAGTTTATCAAGCTGCTTGGGCAATTCAGTAATGTCAGTATTCCGGAGGCTCAAGTACTTCAGCTGGAACACATGGTTGCAAATGTTCTTCAGATGGTAGTCCTTCAATTGCTTACAATCCTCTAGATCAAGCACTTCCAGTAGCCCCAAGCGAGTAGTTGATGAAGAAAGAGATTCCAAGAACACTTCAGTGGCATTAGACTGGTCAATGTGTGTTTGGTCACTCTCCTTAAAATGGTTGCAAATATTCCAGCAGCAGGCTTTGGAATGAGCTGCATATAGTTTGTTTTCAGCTAGTTGCAGTTGGACTCCATTATGAATCGAAAGCCGATGAGCCAAGTCAGGCTGAACGTTGTCATTTGAAAAGTTCTGTTCTCTGGCAACCTCCATAAAAACGCCACGGATCAAGTCATCCATTGTGAAGTTCTTCACCTTGCCAGTAATACTGATGTTGGTAGGCATAACAAGCCCGTGCGCAACAAGCAGGTCGAAACAATGCTCGGCTTGATCCCGTGCGCCCAGCCTGCCCCTTTTTGTAATCATACCTTCAGCAACCCATCTTCGTAGCAATCTTGCCCTTGTGAAGGTGATATTCTCAGGTAAAGTACTGAGATACAGCAAACAGTTCTTGCAGTCGATGGGTAGTTTGCTGTACACATACATCAGAACTTGCCTCGAGATGCTGTCCCATGATAAGTAACGTTTATCTCTGACCCTCAGTCTGTCGCGCAGGCTCTGTAAATCCTCTTCATTCTGATTAGGGTTGACATATAGATCACGAAGGAACAGCCTCATGGCTAAAGGTGACTCCAGTTGTCCTATAATGTCACCTAAAATAGCCTGCAGATCATTGTCTTTATTGTTGCAGTCGAGTAGAGAGGTTGCCTTCATCATGGCAACATCGTAAGAAATGCTGAAATTGAATCTGAGATGACTACTATTGACCTGAGGGTAATAGAATTCGTGGACCATAATTTCCATACGACTGGTAACTAGTATTGCACTATGAGGACTGCAATTCCCACCAAAGATAGCATAACCGATGGAATCTGAAACAGAGCTGTCCCATTCCCAGACATCATCCAGCACAAGCAAGAGCCTTTTTCCTTCCAGATGCAACCGAAGCTTCTCCACGAGCACCTCCTCTTTGTCATCGAAGTCTGGCAGGTACGTCGTACCGGCTACTTGTGCGAGGATGTCCTGTAACAACCTAGTATGACTGAATCCTTGTCCTACGTCAATCCAAGCATGGCACTCAAACGAACTCACGACAATGTCGTCTTTGTAAGCACTGCGCGCAATGTGAGATTTTCCCATGCCACCCATTCCTGTAATTACCATGACTCTGCACTTGTAGTTTTCACCATGACTATCTTCTTCATCCGTCAACCACTTCACCACGGTGCCCATGTATCTGTCCGACGGGTAAGCATCAGCTAAGGCACACCGTCGAGCATCTGCCTGCTCCTTGGCGTCGTCATCACCGCGGGCAGACTGCCACGATGCTGATTTGGCATTTGCACGACGAAGACCATCACTGTTGCCGCGGGCAGGGGCTCTGACGTCATACCTCATGCGCCTCTCCCCAACCTCGCAGGATCGGACTTTGAGCTCCCGGATCTGTGTTGCGATGTGGTGACGCGTCGGCAGCGTCCACACCAGCTTGGGCAGCCGGCGTAGGTAGCCCAGGAAGCCTGGCTGCCTGCGCCCCATGCCGACGCCGAGGCTCCGGACGTAGAGATCGACGCTGTTCTGGGACGCATACGCAACCTCCGCGACCTGCTTCATCCACGCCCGGATCTGGTGGTCCTCGTCCTCGTCGCCCGTGACCTCGGCGACGTGCATGAGGAAGTCGTTCATGCTCTCCATCTCGTCCTTGATGAACTGCACGTCGCCGCGGACACCGCCCAGCAGCTGCGCCTCCTCAACAAGGACCGATGTCAGGCGCCCCAGCAGCGAGTCAACGGCGCCCTGGGCGGAGCCCAGGATCATGTCCGCCATCCTACCCGTCTGTCTGTAGATCAGTTGTTCACACGAGACATCAGGAATTCAGGATGCAAGGAGTAGTACCTAGCTAGGAGCTGGCCGGCGCTTCAACGGACGATGGATGGAGCTTGAAGGAAGGGGCTGTGCTTGTTTGTTTTGGTTTGTTTTGGCATGTCTTTGCGTGGATGACAATATACCCTGGAAGCTCGAACCAACGCGCGCGCCAGGTCAAACATTGGTTTCTGGAAAAAAAAAAAGAGCTGTTTCTGGATGTTTTAATGATGTACATGTGGTGCTCAGATCTACGGAAATGCAATTCTGATCTCGGGACTAGATGCTCCCGCAGGTTCGACCAATGGCTGTGACCGGTATCCACGCCTGCAACTGTATTTCTCCCTCGTATTTTATTTGTTCAGGCTTTTATGTATATAGTGTCTGGCAACGTCCATGGACCAATTAATGAGATGAGGGCCGTCTGTCCCTCGGCAGTAAAGTTTGGCGCAGTTCACGTGCCGTCGCCTACACGGCCACTTGAATTAACGCCCAACAACAAAAATCCACGGCTTCATGGTCATCTTGCTCAATCATCTACTATCAGCAGCGAGTCAGCGAGCAATTAAAGATAATCCATGGCTTTTTGGTCATCTTTGCTAGCGCAGAGTCCGGAATCTCGGGTAAGGTAGAACACAGACTACAACGTCAGGAGCACAAGCAATAAGGAAGCCCACCATGACAGAAAGGTTAGAGGCGGCGAGGAGCTCCTGTGCGCGCGGAGCGGCTGCGTGCCGCGTTGACCACGAAGAACGTGGAACTGAGGAAGACGAGAGGGCTCAGACGACGTGCCACCTCGAGGATTTACGGAGAAGATGGCATAGTGGTAGAGCGATGGATCGATGAGCTTAGGCAGTCAGGCGGGGGCGTGCGCGGACGCCTTGCCGAGGCGAGCCCGTGGAGAGACTTGGGCGCAGAGACGGCGATCATCTTCCACACCGCCGTTCCCAGGCTGGGGGTCTCGGTAGAGAACTGGATCGGAGATACAAGATGGCTCCGTCAAGAGGGAGAACGAGATATCATTTAGGCCTCGTTCGGTTCTCAAGGAACTAATCCTAAGTGAAACTGACCCCCACGGGGGTTGGGGTGATCCACGTCTCTCCACCCGAATCCACTTGGGTTGAATTCCTCCAAGGCTCCAACGACTCAATCATGTACAGGCGTTCGGTTATCTCCGTATGCAATTCTACAGTTCAGCCCCAAATAGCTTTCTGAAACACACGCATCAGATCGCAGATTTACTACCAAATTCACGAGATGAGGGTCGAAAGACTCGAAAAGAAGAGATGACAAGCGCCGGTAGCAGGTGGTAAATCGACATCGACCGAACTGTGGTCGGAGCCGGATGAAGATGCCACCGCCATCTGCGTCAGATCGGAGAAGTGGACTCCTCGCGGGTGCCCGCGCTTCGTCCTCCGTAGTCGTCGACTAGGGGGAGGGGGCGGCTCCCGCTGCTGCCGGGTAGGGCGAGAGAGGCGCCACCAGTCCCCTGGCCGCCGCCGGACAAGACCAAGCTGTTGAGTTCCTGCGCCTGTCTCACCGCTCGATTCGCTCGATTAGTTCGCTTCTCTCGGGATTATTTCCACGGGTGGAGACTCGAGTGTTGTTTCCCTCGTGGATTGGACGGGGTGAGCGGGGTTTGGGCTAGGGATTAGGGCCGACCGGGTTTAACCGGACGCGATTTTCGGGCTGGGATAGGACTCTTCCCCCGCGGGGTTGATCCCGGTGAAACCCAGCGAATCCCCCCAGGGATGGGAGTAACCGAACAAAGCCTTAATGTCGTACCAGTGCATGCTAGTGCCCCTTCCAAATTCTGGACCGGTATCCGACATTTCCAAACGCTCGTATTTGCCAGGTGATATACATCAGCACGACTTCCAACACTCCTCACACCCAATCATCACGCGGGAGCAGATGAGCTCGAGAGCCAAAACGCCATCTCAGATATACTCCTATATACAATCGAATCATTCCACGATGGGATTGTTTTATCTAAGCGACGTCGCCCTCCTAAAGGTCTGGTTGACCAAAAAATTTCAATTAATAGCGTGAAGCACCCGTAGAAAAAAAGTTTCCATACAACCTCTTTAGTCCCCAAACAATTCGGTCCGTGACTAATATGAGTATTAGTCCAAATTTAAATTAAAAATGTGAGCCAGAAAGCATTAGTCCCGGTTCAAATGGAGGCTTTAGTCCCGATTTGAGCCACCAACTGAGACTAAAGGGCAGAGATCTTTAATTCGGGTTGGTGGCTTAAACTGAGACTAAAGCCTACCCTTTAGGCCCGGTTTGCGGCTCAAACCGAGACTAAAGGTCCGACGCTCATTTTTCCTATCATGCCTACCCGCAGAAAAAACGTCTAAAAAATAAACGAAAATAATAAAAACTTCAGATTTCAAAATCCTTTGACATGCATGTACCTCACACAACCAACTTTTATGGAAAATTTGAAATTTTGATTTTTAATATTTTTGCAAAAAAAGATTATTTCAAATTAAAACGGCTTTAACTTTTGCATACGGACTCGAAAAAAAATATATGATATGTCAAAAACTATCTACACAAAATTTTACATCCGATTTCAATGGCCATAAGCCGTTTGCATAATTTCTTGTTTCTCAAAATTCCAAATGAAAATATGAAAGCAGGAAGATTTTAGATTTTGTCAGAAAAAATAAGAAAAAAATGATTTTTTTGGATTTTTCATTTCTTTTGTTGTTTCTTCTACTTTTTGGTTATTTTGAAGCTTTTTTATTGATTTTTGGAATTTTGGGAATTTTTTAGTTTTTTATTTTTTAATATTTTGAGTTTAAAAATAATAATTAAATTATGCATAAAGATTATTTAGAATTCATTGATGCTTATTATTACTTAATCATTGTTGCTTATTTTGTAATTATTTGAAATTCAAAAATAAAAACATAAGTTACTAAAGTGTATGAGTTAATAGAATTGATAACATAGCATTATCAAGAAGTCACGAGTGCAGTCTTGGAAGCTAGTAGGGAAGGAATGGAGTAGTTAAGCGTGCTAAGGGTGGAGCAGTATGAGAATAGTGACCGACCGGGAAGTGAGGACTATAAGTATGTAATTTGACATGAGAATAGAGGTAATTAGAGATTAGAGATTAAAGTGGAGAGTGAAGAGTGGAAACTATTAAACAATTCAAATATTTGAAAATACGAAAATTCAAAAAAATCTGAAAAAATTGGGATTTTTTTCAATAATTCTATCAGAAATTTTACCGAACCCCTTTAATCCCGGTTGGAGCCACCAACCGGGACTAAAGGGTCCTCCAGCCTTCTGCACACGACCCGGGCCATGTGAATGACCTTTAGTCTCGGTTTGTAAGCAACCGCCGACTAAAGAGAGGGGCTTTAGTCCCGCTTTGCTAGTCCCGGTTGTCTAACCGGGACTAAAGCCCCTATTTTGATATAACAATCATGACTAAAGTCCTTTTTTCCACTAGTGAAGATAACAATTATATCTTGTCACTATAACAATGTAATACCCTAATGTATTCTAGATTTATAGATGTACATTGCCACAAACAAAAAGAAGATGAATTATAAAAAGAAAAGTCTCGCTATATTGATATCTCTATATTCTATTCTATTATATACTAAAAACATAATATATGATTTTTGTAATAGAGACATCACGTTAACAAAGTCAAGTTCTGTTAGAATAACGAGTAAACCTGACAAGGTGGGCTCAGCAAACGGCAGCGGAACGGGAATTATGAGTTCAAACGATTTCTCCCCAATTCAAACACAAAGATTTGGACTTAAACAAATTTAACCCAAAAAAGACCCTCTGAACTATTTGATAAGGGTTTTTGGACCTGCAGGATGATTGCAGCAAAGAAAGACACATATGAACCTGTGGCAAGAAACTTGATGACCACAAACTGAATACCCCACACGTGATGATTAGATCGATGCGCACGTGCGGACCAAGTCTCATGTCTGGCCGCTGGCCCACTTGAACAACGGCCTAGCCCGGCTGTGCACACAAGCGTGACAGGCGCTGGTCGGCCGTCTCGATCGAGTGACGTGCCAGGGACTTGCTCCCTGGCCGCAGTTTGCTTTTTTCCTTTTTTCTTTTTTGCCTTTTTTTCTTTTTGCATCTTTAATTAATAGTTTCTTTAGATGGGCTATAAAATTAGCTCCTTAGCAAAACTACTTATGGATTAATTTTAGCCCTTATTTATTTGCAGTAAATAAATATATGTATTAATATTTATTAATTCAATTAATTAACAAATTATTAATCTTCTTCCGGGAACATTTTCTGTAAATCCTGAAACTACCCTAGCGTTGATGAGCGTTAAGTGTGTGACCCTACGGGTTTGAGAATGTGCGGACATGATCGCCATCAATAATCAATAGCGGGATCTGGAAATCCATATTGACTCCCACACATTTAACAAAGATTATTATCGGTAAACCACGATGTCAGGATTCAAATAATCCCGTATACGAATTCCTTTGTCTCGCGATATTTTACTTGCCCGAGATTCGATCGTCGGTATCGCCATACCTAGTTCAATCTTGTTCACAGCAAGTACTCTTTACTCGTTCCGCAATCCAATATCACCTTGTTATTAAACTTATTAATCACGTGTTTGCAAACGGTGTATGATATTGATTACCGAGTGGGCCTGAAGTATATCTCTCCTTCACGGGAGGGACAAATCTCAATCTCGATACATGCAACCCAATAAGTACTTTCCGATTACCTGAGAGACACCTTTATAATCACTCTTTCATAGTGTGACCTTTGATGACCTCAAAACTCTCTTCATGTACCAGGGAGTGGCATTATCTCTTAGTATAAGGAATAGAATACTGACATAGGAAAAGCTACGCAACTGCGAATACAAAGACACGATCTAATTGCTATGCTTAATTTGGGTATGTCTATCACATCGTTCTCCTAATAACATGACCTCATTATTAATTGACAACTCATGTCTATGGTTAGGAAACCTTAATCATCATTAATCAATGAGCTAGACTAGTAGATGCATACTAGAGACACGGTGTTGTTCATAAACCACACAAGTATTAATATTTCCACTTAATATAATTCTAGCATAGAATATAAACATTATCATGAACATGAATTATAATAATAACTCAATTTATTATTGCCTCTAGGGCATAATTCCTTAACTCCACCCTCTTGATACGTCTCAAACGTATCTATAATTTTTGATGCTCCATGCTTTTTTATACACCATTTGCTTTGTGTTTTGTTACACTTCATAGCATTTTATGCATTTTCCGAAACTAACCTATTAACGAGATGCCATAGTGCCAGTTCCCTATTTTCTGCTGTTTTTGTGTTTCAAAAAAACTACACAGGAAATATTCTCAAAATTGGACTGTAATATCCCAGCATTTAGGAATATCGAAGGGTAGAATTAGGACATATGTGCATTCATGCATCTGAAAATCTGAATAAATTTTTCGAAAATCTAAAACCCTGAGAGAGCAAGCCTCTATCTGATAACAAATAGGGTTAGTTGTTATTGGATTGTTATGGGCTTAGTGATGATCTCTTGATGTTAGTGTTTAAGTGTTTTTGGTAGTTTATAAAATTAGGGTCATTGTTGAATTTAGAATAAAATAATCAATTAAGAAAAACAAAACTCAATATTAATTGAGTTGGAAAACTAAAACTAAAAGTTGAATATATAATAAACAGAAATAATATTTTATTGATATGATATAACAAATACATTGTCTTTACAATTATTTGATCATGAAAATTACAATTACATCATGGAAAACAGAAAAAGAATCTAAACCTAAGCTAACTACAAGTGTCTTCATCATCTTCCACTTGAACTTAGAACCTGCAAAATAAACAGAAAATAAAGAAAATAAAACAAAAGATAAATGTGTTAGAGTTAGTTTTACTCTCAGATTTTGGCAAGATTATCTTGCCAACTCATCTTTGAGTATATTGATCAAGTGTAATATCAAATTCCTTGTCATATAGCAACAATATCAGAAGTTAGCCCAGATCAATGGAACCAGCAGAGGAGGCCAAAGCCCAACGGATCAAGGAGACAGAGGCAGCCACATCAAGATGCTCACAAGCAGCTCAACCTAGGAAGCTGGTTGCTGGCAAGCATGCAAGCAAGGCATCACCTCCATACCAGGAGCACTCGACCAGGGCTGGATAAGCTCAGCCTTGCTCAACTTCACAGCAGCAACCATTCGACCAACACAAGACCACCAGGAGAACACCACGGTTCTCTCACCCCATACCAACACACCACTAGCAAAACCATGGCACTGGATACCTGAAGCTCAAGATCCATCTCAGGAGGAGAAGGACAACAACAAGTAGCTATCCCAGGAGGTGAAGGGCAAGTAGCCAGGAGCTAATCCAGGAGGTGAAGGGCAGATTACCAAGAGCAGCAAAGCATCCTCAACATCAAAGATTACCAGCCATCCTCAACCAACAGGTTGATCTTTTTGCACATCTTACAAGATCTTATGCCAGAGCATAAACTTGTGCATGGATGGCAGGGGTAGAGATTCCCTCAGTGTTGCAAGGAAATGCCTTGCAAGACTCTTCATCAGGATCTTTAGAAAGCTATCATAAACAGAACCAAAACTTAGAACTAAGCCTCAGCTTTTGCTTCATGGGCATTGTAGAGTAGCAACAGCTGAAGCTACACAGGGCAGGCTTGTGCTGGGCACATGTACTGATGGGCATGCACCTCAACCACACAAGTATTGCCAGCACAAGTTCAGAACTACTGCAGTGGGCACTTAACAAAGTTGAGCACCTCACAAATTATATTTAGCCTCAGACCAGCATCATTGGCTTAAGAAAAGGGGAAAGTTTCACCATAAGCTAGCCTACTTAAGTTAGTTGCTCGGCATATGACCAAATGGCCTTGCACCTCAACACAACACACACAGCCAATACAACAGAGAGGCAATCTGAGATTTTCAGCTTTATCATCTTCCAGAACTTCTACTAGGAATTAGTAGACCAACAGCAACAGGAGCTGAATTAAGGAATTCAGTTGCACAAATGAATCTTTGCTAACAGAGCATCATAGGCACAGCTTAGAGTATAGATTATAGCCAGTACACAAATAGCACCAGGGTGTCCTGATCAAATCATTTTCCTAGTTGCATAGCTAGGAATCATAATTCATAAAACAAATCGTAACTGAACTTTGCAACTAAGAAAGTTTCGGGCTAACACTTCTGTCAGAGAGTGTACTGACAGAGGAATGGAGACACAGCTAAATCACCACATGTTTAAGCACAACAGCAGTTAACTGAACGCAAATATCAAGCTAACAGCAGACAATAGCCTCACAGAACCAGGACAGTGAGCTTGGCGCAGCCAGCCATGGCCGAGATGGCCGAGGACTGCAGCCAAAGAAGAGAAGGGCAGGAGGAGAAAGAGACAGACACTCACCAATGCCCAGGCGCCTATCTAGATGACATGGCCAGGCAGTGCCCGTGCGGCCGACCAAATGCGACCCAGGGAGACTTCAACGTCGGTGACACCCTAGCAGCACAGGGAGCACCCCACTGGGTATGCTTCCACCTGCGTTGTATAGCCACCAGCACCAGCAAAGTAGCAACACGAGCATCGGAGAGGAAGGCCACTGGCACGCTCGAGCTCGAGCAAGCGCTAGATCGGTGAAACCCTAAGCAGGTCAAGGGATCTCCTTGCAGAGGGGTTGGCCGCCGAATCCAAGTGGAGGGGGAGGAAGGTGGCGTCGAGGCACGTCATTTGCTCTGGCGGCGGAGGAAACCTTCGGCGACGGCCGGGATTCGCAGGCGGCGGCGACCTCGGTCGCAGGAGAGGACTCGGGAGATGAAGAGAGGGAGGTGAGCAAGGCAGAGTGATACGTCCAAAACGTATGATGCTCCATGCTTGTTTTTACACCATTTGCTTAGTGTTTCGTTACACTTCGTGGCACTTTTATGCATTTTCCGGAACTAACCTATTAACAAGATTCCACAGTGTCAGTTCTCTGTTTTTTGCTGTTTTTGTGTTTCAGAAAAGTTACACAGGAAATATTCTCAGAATTGGACGAAACAAAAGCCAAACGTCCAAAAATTTACCAAAGCTTCCAGAGATCCAAAAATTATAGATACGTTTGAGACGTATCAAGCATCCCCAAGCTTAACTCCTGCTCGTTCTCGAGTAGGTAAGTGATAACAAAAATAATAATTTTTGAGGTGACATGCACCTACACAATCTTGATCATCTATGTAAGCATTGAGTGCTGGGATCATAAGAACTTAAAACATGGGCATGAAAGATATAATCTTGATAGAAGAAACTTAGCAACCATGTTATAACATGAAAAAGAACATAAACAAAAGATCATGAAAATGAAACAATGAAAGTCAAACGTGTGTTCAAATCATAAGGAAAAACATAGCAAATGGTTTTCAGCTTGTTCTTCATGGAGAGCAAAACATAAATGCATAGGACACCTTCAAGTTTAAGAGGGCGACTGATACAAGTAATTTAAGAACAAGTGAAACCATGATCATGAATCAATCAATGAAAACTTTAGGACAATGCACATTATACTCAGAATAACAACTATGCTCTCTTAGATAGTGCATAAAGATAGAAGGTGGTGACTCAACATAAAAGTAAAAGAAAGGCCCTTCGCAGAGGGAAGCAGTGATTGCAAGTTTTATAAACCTTTAAAAATTATGGTACTTACTAGCTTTGAGCTCTCATTGCTCCCATCATAAGCATCTTGAATGGTTAAAGTTAATGCGAGTACAGTTATGATGCATATGCTTGACAAATCATAAGTCGAAAACCTTGTGTCCTGTGAATACGAGTACTCAAACCTTGTGCTACTTTGCTTAGGTCCCAAGCAAGTTCGTGTCATTGTAAGTATACGCGTATCATCGAGAACCGCCAACAGGGTACCTCCGTGCCCGATGACATGGAACAAGCCCACATCAAAATGACAGGACAAGCAGACCATGAACACCTTGACATCTCTTTTATTTACCATTTGTATAGCTTTTTATTTTGAGATGCATCGTCGAATGTCCACTATGGGCATGCTGCAAATTTCCACCATGAATTATGCATGGCTTAGATTGGTGGCCAGGGTGTTTCTCTAATACATATACAAACTCCATGAACTCCACAAGATTCCAATTTATTTCACACCGTGAGCATCCATAGACAAAAGATCATGATATCAACTCAAATAAGATGAAGTGCAATGTTGAAAGCTTGCCCCATGACAGCATGGATGGGCTAGTTTCCAACTTACAACTTGCAAGCATAACAACTCAACATAAGAGAGCCACAATGTCAAATTTTTAAGAATGAGAAAAATAAAGTGTGCCATCAGGTTCGTGAGAGCTTTACTGACCAATTTTCGCATAACACTGGCAAGAGTTTAATTTGAAAAGTAGATAAAAGCAAGTTAAATGTACTTTGGAATAGCAAATTGCTAATAGGTATGTATGGTGGACATGTTGGAACAACTTGGTTTTTAGGAGTTGGATCACGAGTAGAGCTCATACTCAGTACAAAACGAGGGCTAGCAAAAGACTGAGAGTGACCAACTAAGAGAGCAATAACGGCCATAATCATGCAAAGTAACAAAGCAACATTAAAAGAAGCATAAGATGGCATCAAAAGTCAAAAACTAAATGATCATAGAGGCTATTGGCGACTTTGTATGAGTCTAACATGTGTGAGCATGTGCCAAGTCAACCCAAATAAAGCATCAAGGAGAAAACCAAAATAATGCTTCCAAACGATAAAAACAACGCATGATTTTTTCAATGGCTCATTAAGCAATCTCAATCATTTGAGACAAGTCATGCTACAGCAAGACCACTAAGCATACTATCAAAAAGACATCAAGCATGATATGAAAAAGTCTAAGCCATAGTCTAAACAAGCTCCTTTTTGTACCACCTTTTTTGCATAAATCTTTTTCTCTTTTCCAACACCATTCAAACTTTTTTAAATCCAACTCTTTTGAGGAAAACCAACATGGTCCAGAGGCAAAAATGCACCTTGATAAATAGATATAAGAAGATCTGAATGCAAATCAAGGTGAAAACAAAAAGCAAAAGTAGTAGCGGAAAAAAAAGAACACTCGATTTTTGATAAGAATGAAAACTAGAGCATTCTTTGCAAATGAAAAGCAAGGGAACTTCTCCAAAAGAAATTTGTTGGGGTGCAACCATTTATTGCAGCAAACTAAACTAAACTAATAACAAAAACTAAAACAACTGACGCTCCAAGAAAAATGCATAGTGCATGAAGCAATAAAAATATAGTGTCTTGAAAGGTGACCTGATTTTTGCCGATGAAGAAGGGGTGCCTCGGGGGCATCCCCAAGCTTCGACGCTTGCACTTCTTGGATATTTATTGGGGTGATGCATGGGCATCCCCAAGCTTGAGCTTTTGTCCATTCTTCAACTCATCTCATCATTCTCCAATCCCTACACTTGAAAACTTCCTTCATACAAAACTTAACACAATTCTATTAGCAACATTAATGTAAGCATAACAATGAACCAACCTCTTTTGCTTCAAGTTTCAACTCAAAACCACCACATATAAAGTATGTACTACTGTAGCAACTTCCCCAAAAGTTCTGTGATCAAAAGAACTCGAAAAGAAAGCGATAAAGTGGCAAAAATGAATAGTGGTAGAAATCTATCAAAATAGAACAGCTGATAAAAGCCAATTTTTTAAGGGGTTTTCTGTTGCTCAAATCAAAAAGTGTTTAACTAATGAAAGTTTGGATATAACCTGAGGAATAAGCACAAGAAATCGCAGGTCCAAAAGATATACAGAGATTTTTCATGAATGTTTATAGTACAGTATGAAAATCTATTTTAGGACAGCAACATCCTCAAATCTTTACCTCACTCGAATTAGAGGCTTCTCTTGGCAGAACAACAAAATAAAAATAATAAGGAGAGGTTATTATAGTAGTAATAAAAGAAAAAGTACTAAAAAGAAAACATTGGGTTATCTCCCAAGAGTGCTTTTCTTTAACGCCTTTGAGCTAGGCGCAGAAAATTGCGAATCAAGTGTTTTCGAAAGAGGCATTAAGATCAATTGCAGAAATATTTTCAACAAGGCATTGTATTTCATCCACATAAGTTTGCGAAAACCCTTTGTGATCACGCTTTGGTACACTACCTTCATCAAAAAGATTTTCAGGACAGATCCAACTAAAATTATTTTCCAAAGTATCATGAATTCCCAAAAGTTTACAAGGTATTGGTATTTTGGCTCCTTCATTGGGTATACCAATAACTTCTACAGGTGAGCCAAGCTTATTAAATTTCTTAAAAACTTTCTTAGCCTCAATGACAACATCTCTAAATTCTATGCGCAAAGTTTCCAAGATAAAAGCTTTCTTTTCAGGGTCTTCAATATCATGAATCTTAAGGAACATGTATTGCATAAAAGGATTAAGGCTAGCAAACCTAGCTTCTAACATGTGAACTAAATAAGCAGAAGCAACTTCATAACTAGGAGCAAGCTCAGCCAAAGACTTTTTCTTAATATCTTTATGCATACTAATATGATTAAAGAACTCCTCAATGTTACTTTTTTCAATAATTGAACCACTACCTACTGAGATGTCCTCCAAAAAGTACTTAGGGATCAACATGATGAACTAAGAGCAAGTAAATAAAAGAAACTATAAGGAAACTAATTTTTTTGGGTTTTTGATATAAAACGATGCAAGTAAAAAATAAAGTAAAGCAAAACTTAAAACAAAGTAAAGGATGTGCGTGTGAAACTCTCCTTGTAGAAGTCTTCTTCTTCCTCCTCGGCAACGGTGCCAGAAAACTTGTTGATGGTGCGGTGTTTAATAGTGCTAGAAAACTTGATGGGTTGTAGTTGATGTGGGAGCTTGTTGTTGATGATGTAAATGACCGGCCAGTTGGAAACCCCAAGAGAAGGTTTGATGAATACAGCAGCAAGTCTTCCCTCAGTTATGAAACCAAGGTAAATCGATCCAAAGAGGAAGAAGCCAATACGAATGAAGGTGATACTTGCTAGCCTAGTGGCACTCCAACAAGGGCGCCGTTAACGATTTCTTGTTAGCGCGTCTTCAACTAGTAGCAACGTGGAACATGCACACAACACAACCAAATACTTTGTTCCCAACTTACGATGAGGTTGTCAATCTCACCGGTTTGCTTGAAACAAAGGGTATGAGCGTATCGAGTGGAAAATAGTAATAATATGCAAGTAAAGTAAACAGTGTGAGTAAAGTAAATAGGTGATAGCAATATGATGGAAATAGCACCGCGGTCCATAGTTCACTAGTGGTGTCTCTCCATAAAATAAATAACACATGCTGGGTAAACAAATTACAGTTGGGCAATTGAAAGAATAAAGATAACGTGATATGTCAAGAAGATCACTATGCGATTTACTCTGGGCATTACAACAAAATACATAGACCGCCATCCAACTGCATCTATGACTAATAATCCACTTGTGGTGAATCAATCTGAGAACTCCACAAGTATTAAGTTGCGAACAACAGATAATTGCATTAAGCAAAGTGTGTAATGTAAACAAAGCATATGCCCTCGAGCATATGAATGTTGTTTTCTCCCTAGTGGCAACAGCACATCTACAACCTTAGAGGTTTATATCACTCCCCCAGATTTAATAGAGGCATGAACCCAACTATCGAGCATAAATACCCCCTCTTGGAGTTACTAGCAACTACTCGGCCAAGATAGCTACTAACAATGGAGAGCATGCAAGATCATAAACAACATAGAGATAACATAAGATAAATTTTAGAATAGCAACTTAATCATAACACCAATATTCATCGGATCCCAACAAACACAACATGTAGAATGCCATAACGGTGATCTCAATCATGTAGGGCAGCTCATGAGATCTAAACATGAAGCACATGGTGGAGAGAATAACCATCTAGCTACTGCTATGGACCCATAGTCCAAGGTAGACTACTCACTCATCGCTTCAGAGGGAAGCATGGCGATGAAGAAGACCTCTGGTGGCGATTCCCCTCTCCGGCAGGGTGCCAGGAAGAGCTTCTGGACCCTCCCGATCTTGGGTCAACGACAGCGGCGGATCACGATGTGTTTCTGGAAAATTGATCGGGCACTTAGGTTTTTCCCGTCGAGGGATCTTTATAGGCGAAGGGGCATCGTCAGGAGTGGGCCGAGGCACCGTCACACATAGGGGGCACGGCCAGGGGCTGGGCCGCACTGCCCTAGTGTGTGGGGCCCTCGTGGCCCCACTCCGTCTCCCCTTTGGTTCTCTGGAAGCTTCGGTGAATTTCTGGACGTTCGGCTTTTGTTTCGTCCAATTCTAAGAATATTTCCTGTGTAACTTTTCTGAAACACAAAAATAGCAGAAAATAGGGAACTGGCACTGTGGCGACTTGTTAATAGGTTAGTTCCGGAAAATACATAAAAGTGCCACGAAGTGTAACGAAACACTAAGAAAATGGTGTAAAATTCTTCAGCTCATCTCAACAATTTTGTTGAGCTATGTGAGATGCAGAAATATAAGGATGTAGAAAGTGATATTATTAAGCTTAAGTTGTTTCCTTTTTCTTTGAGAGGAAAAGCTAAAGATTGGTTGCTATCTTTGACTAAGAATAGTATTGATTCATAGGTTAAGTGTAAGGATGCTTTCATTGGTAGATACTATCCTCCTGCTAAGATTATAGCTTTGCATAGCAATATTATGAAATTTAGCCAATTTGATAATGAACATGTTGCTCAAGCTTGGGAAAGAATGAAATCTATGATAAAGAATTACCCCACTCATGGACTGACTACTTGGATGATTGTCCAAACTTTTTATGCAGTACTAAATTTTTCTTCAAGAAACCTATTAGATTCAGCTGCTGGAGGCACTTTTATGTCCCTTACCTTGGGCACCGCAACAAAGCTACTTGACAACATGATGGTAAATTATTTCGAATGACACACCGAGAGAGCTCTGCAAGGTAAGAAGGTAAATTCTGTTGAGGAAACCTCTTCCTTGAGTGATAAGATTGATGCTATAATGCTTATGCTTGCTAATGATAGAACTCATGTTGATCCTAATAATGTTCCTTTAGCCTCTTTGGTTGCTCAAGAAGAGCATGTTGATGTGAACTTCATTAGAAATAATAATTTTAACAACAATGCTTATAGGAACAATTTTGCTGGTAACAATTATAGGCCGTATCCTTCTACCAGTGGTAATGGTTATGGTAATTCTTATGGTAATTCCTCTAACAACACTAGGGGTGCTCCCTCTGAACTTGAAGTTATGCTCAAAGACTTCATGGTTAAATAAACTGCTTTTAATAGAACTATTGAGGAAAAGTTAGGCAAAATTGATATTCTTGCTTCTAAAGTTGATAGCCTTGCTCATGATGTTGAACTTCTGAAATTAAAAGTGTTGCCTAATGATGTGAAGGAGCATAACACTTTTGCCACTGCTAATGCTATCCAAGTTAAAATTGATGAAAATGTTATATTGTTAGCAGAATTGCATGCTAGATGGGAAAGAGAAGATGAGATAGCTAGGAATATGAAAGTTTGTACTATTACCACCTCTAATGATGTTGTTCCAAATGCTAGCAATCCTCTTACTTTGATTGGTGTAGATAAAACTCCCACTCCTTGTGTTAAAAAGCCTAAAACTGCTAAAACTTTTTCTCAAAAGAGTGCTGAAATTTTTTGGAGAGTGGGAGATGATAGCTCTATTTCTTTTAATGATTTTGATGTTTATGGCTGCAATATATCTGAAGTTATTTTGTTCTTGCAAAAGCTTGCCTTGAGTCCCAATGCTAGTTCTATAAATGTTGCTTTTACTAAGCATATTACCAATGCTCTCATGAAAATTAGGGATGAAAAGTTGCAACAAAAAGCTTCTATTCCCAAGAAGTTAAAAGATGGTTGGGAACCCATCATTGATATGCATGTTAATGGTTTTGATTGTCATGCTTTATGTGATATAGGTGCTAGTATTTCTATCATGCCTAGGAAAATTTATGACATGCTTGATTTACCACCGCTTGAAAAATGTTATTATGATGTTCCTATTGCTGATGTTGCTAAGAAGAAACCTTTGGGAGGATTAATGATGTTCTTATTATGGTTAACAATAACCTTGTTCCCATTGATTTTCTTGTTATGGATGTTGAATGCAATGCTTCAAGTCCTATTATTTTGGGAAGACCTTTCCTTCGAACTGTAGGTGCCATCATTGATATGAGGGAAGGCACCATCAAATATCAATTCCCACTCAAGAAAGGTATGGAACACTTCCCTAGGAAAAGAAAGAAATTACTTTTTGACTCTATTCTTAGAGCAAATTATGAGCTTGATGCTTCATCACTTGATGTTACTTGATTTGCACTTTCTGCGCCTAGCTCAAAGGCGTTAAAGAAAAACACTCTTGGGAGATAACCTAATATTTTCTTTTCAGTTATTTTTATTTTATTTGAGTCTTGGAAGTTATTACTACTGTAATAACCTCTCCTTATCATTTTTATTTCATTGTTGTGCCAAGAGAAGCCTCTAATTCGAGTGAGGTAAGATTTGGGGATGTCGCTGTCCTGAAACAGATTTTCGTACTATACTATAAAAATTCGTGAAAATTCTCTATATATCTTTTGGACCTGCGATTTCTTGTGCTTATTCCACAGGTTATATTCAAACTTTCGTTAGTTGAACACTTTTTGATTTGAGCAATATAAAACCCCTTAAAAAATCAACCTTTGTCAGCTATTCTGTTTTGACAGATTTCTGCCACTATTCGTGTTTGCCTCTCAAACGCTTTCTTTTTGAGTTCTTTTGATCACAGAACTTTTGGGGAAGTTGCTACAGTAGTATATGCTTTATATGTGGTGTTTTGAGTTGAAACCTGAAGTAAAAGAGGTTGATTCATTGTTATGCTTACACTAATGTTGCAAATAAAATTGTGTTGAGTTTTGTATGAAGGAAGTTTTCAAGTGTAGGGATTGGAGAATGATGAGATGAGTTGAAGAATGGACAAAAGCTCAAGCTTGGGTATGCCCATGTCACCCCAAGAAATATCCAAGAAGTAGAAGCGTCAAAGCTTGGGGATGCCCCCGAGGCACCCCTTCTTCATCGGCAAAAATCAGGTCACCTTTAAAGACACTATATTTTTTTTGCTTCATGCACTATGCGTTTTTCTTGGAGCGTTAGTTGTTTTAGTTTTCAGTTTAGTTTTGTTTTGTTTGCTGCAATAAATAGTTGGACCCCAACAAATTTCTTTTGGAGAAGTTGCCTTGCTTTTCATTTGCCAAGAACACTCTGTTTTTCACTCTTATCGTTCAACGAGTGTTCTTCTTTTTCTGCTACTGCGTTTAGTTTTCATTTTTCGCCTTGATTTTTGTTTAGATCTTCTTATATCTTTGTATCGAGGTGTATTTTTGCCTCTGGACCATGTTGGTTTTCATCAAAAGAGTTGAGTTAAAAAAAGTTCAAATGGTGTTGGAAAAGAGAAAAAGATTTATGCAAAAAAGTGGTACAAAAAGGAGCTTGTTTAGACTGCGGCTTAGACTATTTTATGTCATGTTTGATGTCTTTTTGATAGTATGCTTAGTGATTTTTGCTGTAGCATGACTTGTCTCAAATAACTGAAATTGCTTAATGATCCTTTGAAAAAATCATGCGTTGTTTTTATTATTTGAAAGCATTATTTTGATTTTCTCCTTGATGCTTTATTTGGGTTGACTTGGCGCATGCTCACACATTTTAGAATCATACAAAGTCACCATTAGCCTCTATGATCATTTAGTTTTTGACTTTTGATTCCATCTTATGCTTCTTTTAATGTTGCTTTGTCACTTTGCATGATTATGGCCGTTATTGCTCTCTTAGTTGGTCGCTCCCAGTCTTTTGCTAGCCCTCGTTTTGTACTGAGTATGGGCTCTACTCGTGCATCCAACTCGTAAAAACCAAGTTGTTCCAACGTGTCCACCATACATACCTATTAGCAATTTGCTATTCCAAAGTACATTTGACTTGCTTTTATCTATCCTTCAAATTAAACTCTTATCAGTGTTATGCGAAAATTGGTCAGTAAAGCTCTCATGAACCTGATGGCACACTTTATTTTTCTCGTTCTTAAAAATTTGACATTGTGGCTCTATTATGTTGAGGTTTTATGCTTGCAAGTTGTAAGTTGGAAATTAGCCCAGCCATGCTATCATGGGGCAAGCTTTCGACATTGCACTTCATCTTATTTGAGTTGATATCGTGATCTTTTGTTTATGGATACTCGCGGTGTGAAATAAATTGGAATCTTGTGGTGTTCATGGAGTTTGTATATGTGTTAGAGAAACTCCTAGGCTGCCAATCTAAGCCATGCATAATTCATGGTGGAAATTTGCAGCATGCCCATAGTGAACATTCGACAACGCATCTCAAAATAAAAAGCTATACAAATGGTAAATAAAAGAGATGCCGAGGTGTTCATTGTCTGCTCATCCTGTCATTTTGATGTGGGCTTGTTCCATGTCATCAGGAACGGACGTACCCCATTGGCGGTTCTCGATGATATGTGTATATTTACAATAACAAGAACTTGCTTGGGACCTAAGCAAAGTAGCATGAGGTTTGGGTATTTGTACTTCACGGGACACGAGGTTTTCAACTTATAATTTGTCAAGCATATGCTTCATAATTGTACTCGCATTAACTTTAACCATTCAAGATGCTTATGATGGGGGCAATGAGAGCTCAAAGCTAGTAAGTACCATAATTTTTGAAGGTTTATAAAACTTGCAATCACTGCTTCCCTCTGCGAAAGGCCTTTATTTTACTTTTATGTTGAGTCACCACCTTCTACCTTTATGCACTGCCTAAGAGAGCATAGTTTTCATTCTGAGTATAATGTGCATTGTCCCAAAGTTTTCATTGATTAATTCATTATCATGGTTTCACTTATTCTTAAATTATTTGTATCAAGTCGCCCTCTTAAACTTGAAGGTGTCCAATACATTTATGTTTTGCTATTCCATGAGGGACAAGCTGAAAACCATTTGCTATGTTTTTTCTTATGATTTGAACACACGTTTGACTTCCATTGTTCATGATATTTTGTTTGTGATTTTTTTCATGTTATAACATGGTTGCTAAGTTTCTTCTATCAAGATTATGTCTTTCATGCCCATGTTTTAAGTTCTTTTGATCCCAGCACTCAATGCTTACATAGATGATCAAGATTGTGTAGGTGCATGTCACCTCAAAAATTATTTCTTTTGTTATCACTTACCTACTCGAGGACGAGCAAGATTTAAGCTTGGGGATGCTTGATACGTCCAAAACGTATCTATAATTTTTGATGCTCCATGCTTGTTTTTACGCCATTTTCTTAGTGTTTCGTTACACTTTGTGGCACTTTTATGCATTTTCCAGAACTAACCTATTAACAAGATGCCACAGTGCTAGTTCCCTGTTTTCTGCTATTTTTGTGTTTCAGAAAAGTTACACAGGAAATATACTCGGAATTGGACAAAACAAAATCCGAACGTCCAAAAATTTACTGAAGCTTCCAAAGATCCAAAGTAGAGACGGAGGGGGGCCAGGGCCTGCCCACACAGTAGGGCAGCATGGCCCAGGCCCTGGCCGTGCCCCCTATGTGTGTGGCCGCCCTGGTCCACGTCTGACAATGCCCCTTCGCCTATAAAGACCCCCCCGACGGGAAAAACCTAAACACCCAATCAAATTTCTAGAAAGATATCGCGATCCACCGCCGTCATCGACCCAAGATCGGGAGGGTATAGAAGCTCTTCCTCGGCACCCTGCCGAAGAGGGGAATCGCCATCGGAGGTCTTCTTCATCGCCATGCTTGCCTCCAGAGCGATGAGTGAGTAGTCTACCTTGGACTATGGGTCCATAGCAGTAGCTAGATGGTTGTTCTCTCCACCATGTGCTTCATGTTTAGATCTCATGAGCTGCCTTACATGATTGAGATCACCGCTATGTAATTCTACATGTTGTGTTTCTTGGGATCCGATGAATATTGGTGTTATGATTAAGTTGCTGTTCTGAAATTTATCTTATGTTATCTCTATGTTGTTTATGATCTTGCATGCTCTCCGTTGTTAGTAGCTATCTTGGCCAAGTAGAAACTAGTAACTCCAAGAGGGGGTATTTATGCTCGATAGTTGGGTTCATGCCTCTATTGAATCTGGGGGAGTGACAGAATCCTCTAGGGTTATAGATGTGCTGTTGCCACTAGGGAGAAAATAACATTCTTATGTCCGAGGGCATATGCTTTGTTTACATTACACACTTTGCTTAATGCAATTATCTGTTGTTCATAACTTAATACTTGTGGGGTTCTCGGATTGATTCCTCATGAGTGGATTATTAGTCATAGATGCAGTTGGATGGCGGTCTATGTATTTTGTTGTAATGGCTAGAGTAAATCTCATAGTGATCTTCTTGACATATGCACATTATCTTTATTCTATCAATTGCCCAACTGTAATTTGTTTACCCAACATGTGTTATTTTTCTTATGGAGAGACACCACTAGTGAACTGTGGACCCCGGTCCAATTTCCTTTATATTGCTATCACCTGTTTACTTTACTCGCACTATTTACTTTCTCGCATACTACTATTGTTTTCCACTCAATACGCGCATCCTTTGTTTACAGCAAACTGGTGAGATTGACAACCTCATCGTAAGTTGGGAGCAAAGTATTTGGTTGTGTTGTGTGCAGGTTCCGTGTTGCAGCTGGCTAGCAAAGTACTGGAGGAGGCACCCTATAAATTGTCTGGAGCTGTCGCGAAGCTAGCAAGCATCACCTTCACTAGTTTGGCTTCTTCCTTTTTGGATCGATATACCTTGGTTTCATAACTGAGAGAAAACTTGCTGCTATATTCATCACACCTTCTCTTGGGGTTCCCAACTGGCCGGTCATTTACATCATCAACTACACGCCAACAAGTTTTTTGGCACTATTCAACACCGCGCCATCACAGAGATGGGCAAGGTCGGTTTGACTGACCTAGACCCAAGCTTGTCAGGTTAGCCAGCTTGGTGGGCTAGGCTTGATTTGTCAATTCTGTTTTTCTTAAATAATTCAAATTCAAATCAAATTCAAATTTGATTGGTTTAAACTTCATGAAGTAATTCCTTTCTCAAAAATGAATTGTTAATTTGATTGAAAATATATTTCTTACTATAATTCATAATAAATTCAAAACTTTGAAATTCTTTAATTTCCCTTTTCAAAAACCCTAATTCTTAATAATAATAATTAGTTAAAAAAAATTAAGTCTTTCAATATTAATTTAATCTTTATCTTTACAAATAAAATACCACTATTACTTCATGATTTCATAATTTCAAATTATTTTCAAACTTGAGTTGAATTCTTGAAATACCAAGTCTTGATTAAAACGCACAAATAATATCAAGACTTGGATAAAACACACAAAAGTACCTAGTATTGGGTAAAACACACAAATAATACCTAGTAATGGGTAAAACACACAAATAGGTTAATTAATTATTTAAACCACTTTGCATTGCATAACATTGCTCATTGCATCCATTTGCTTCTTTAAACATTGTCCTTACTGGACAATGATGGAATTCTTTTAGAACAAGGAAGTCAGGAGCATCGCCAATTATCCAACTCCACTACCTTTCAGTCACAAGGCAAGTTTACCTTGCTCATACCTCTTGGTTGCACTGGTTTGGAAACTATGTGCAAATGATGACTTTTGAACTCTAACTTATCAAAAAGGTTCAAAAACCTATTTTCAAAAGGTAACATGACTAATGGTTGTCGACCCATGTGGTGATAACCTAGGAAAGTTGGCAGGTGGAGCCACGGTAAGATTGTTGTGGTGGAGGTTCCACTTGCACGGGAAAGTAAACCTAGGAGTAATAACCAATGCCACAGTTATTCTTGCGCCGTAAAAACTGTGTCATCCAAGAGACTTGGAATGGGACGGGAAAGTCATCTGTACCTTCTCTCGTTCGCATGCCAACAGACAGCCAGCTATCATTCGCTGTGGGTCTTGCGAGACTACATGCACATGGGTGGGACCCCTTAGTGCCCACGGCCACTGGTGTCTATGAGGGTCTGCAAGGGGCTGCCTAGATACTTCATCGATGGGGGTGAATATCAGGGGTACTCTGCTTGCATGAATTGGGTGGGCATGCGTTGTGCAGAGAGGACAATGAATGGCTTGGATCAATGACTGGGCCCCACACCAAGGAAGTGTGGATGGGAAAGTACGCCCGGTTGTGCAGCAAGAATTTGATCTCTTTTGGAAGGACACACCTCTGCAGAGTGTAAAAAGATGTGACATGTTACCCCTTGTTCTGGGAAGGAGCTACAAACGCTGCAGGAAAGGTGCTCTCAAGGCACTAATACCCTGAATTGGCTGTTGGGCATAGTTTTCAAAAGTAAAAGGAATCTTTCAAGAATCTTTTGATAAAACCTTGCATTAGCCTATGACTCGTTTGGGTCCGTGGCTGTAGCTAGTGCATTTCACACAACTTCTTTTTAAAGAAACTTGCTGGGTAATGCTCGTTACTCACCCCACTCTCTTAAACCCTTGCTAGACTGTGAAGAGCTAGATGAAGCGATACTGAATGCCATAGGAGGACATGAAGACATCTTCTACGAGGAGCCAGATCTCTCATGTGGGGTCAAAGGTGTGGACTACATCATACGATATGGAGCCACTTCCGACGAGGAGTCAGAGTGAAGAGAAGGCTAACTAGTAGAATAGTTTCGAGGTCGAGGAACCGAGCAGTTGTAGTATAGAAATAATCTGTTGAGTTCTTCGAGTGTTTAATTATTTGCATCTTTCTCGGTTTGTTATATAAACACTAAGAACTTGAGGTGCTCTCTTATGGAGAGCATTTCATTCTCAGCACACTTTGGTTTGTAATAATAATATTATCAGTTTGTATTTGGACCCGCAATGTTTCGGTTGTACCACTCTGAGGGATGTAATTATTGTGGAGGGTTGTTCCGCAAGTGTTATATCAACGACTTGCATACTACAACATGCAGTGGTATGCTGGGTCAGCGCATCTGGTATCAGAGCAATTGCTTTGACCTTAGGTTGGAAACCTAGTAAAGGGAATAGAACCTGTTGGAGTCTAGTAGCAACGGTAAAGAGTTCTCTAAATATATGATGGTTATTCACTTGGGAATAACATGATCATATCTTTAGTGCTACAATTATTTATTATGATGCATCCTTACTAATGATATATCCTATTCTTGTACAGCTACTATGGCATCAAGAATCCTAGAGCGCACGGTTTGGTCTCAGAAGAAGACTTTAGAAGATTATGAGGGGACTCTGACAGAGCAGTTGAGATCACTGCTACGGGCCTTTGGTCTCAGTATCGACATCCCTATTAAGACTTACACTTACAAGGATGATGGAACTGTGGTCAAGTACCGTGTAGTCATCATGTTACCCGATGGATTGGCACCAAGTCCAGTTGAGCCTTCTGGTGAGGGTAGAGGACAGACGACAGCCTATCATGAGGCAGTAGTTTGGGCTATAGCTACTATCAAGGAGAACAGAGCGGTGGAATTAGCAGGTACCACTTTCACTGCTATTCCTCATGACTCTCTGATGGATGAGCCGGGAATGGATCATGACATACTTGTGAAGAAGAAGCCCAATATGGCAGCCAGACTTCTCGACAGATATAGGAAGATGGTGGGATCTCTGTATAACACCCACCAGGTCCTGGTTGAGGACAAGGCGGAGATACTAGATGACCTTACAGACACTACTAGGAGGCAGGAGCGAGCATATATGACTAGGCAGGAGTCCGAGGGTTCACACATGTCACCGACTGTTGGGACTCATGGAGACCCAGCACGGTCTAGACCTTCCAGGTACTCTACTACACTAGAGCCTATACATTACCCAGTTATCACTTCTAGTATGGAGGCTCAGCAGGGTTTCATGGGAGCATCAGAGTCTGAGCTTCCCATCGAGAACTCTAGCGGGTGGAGGTTTGACTGGCTGGGACATGGACAGCAGTATACCAGCTCGTATGGAGGGACAGCTCAGGCGGCTGGAGGAGTGAATGACATAGCCACTCCCGTGACTTCTTATGAGGAGGATCCCATGGAGGTGCAGCCTGAGTATGAGGAGCCTGTTGAGACTCTGGTGGTGCAGGAGGCACCATTCGACCACACCTACTGCACCGAGAGTACGTGCTTTGGTGAGGCAGAACCTTTTCCAACCATGACTGCTCACGAGACTAGGGTTTATATGGAGAGTTACCTTGGAATGAATGGGCTCGTGTTGAGTGACACTTCTACTATCAACACGTCCGACTCGGACTATGTTCCGGGCGGGAAGCCGTTCGTTCCAGAGACAGTGCGCCGGACTACACGCCAGCACGGGTGGACTCCGGGCATGTACTGTGAGCCTTGAGACCGGGGCAGGATGCCAAGACCTGAGTCAGGAGTAGAGATGTATCCTAGTATCTAGTGAGTACTAGTTATGATTTGTAATAATAAGAGAGACGGTAGAACTTCCACTCTCTATCTATGTGTGTATCTCACTGATAAGGGTATAGATAATAGAGCCCGGTAGTTGAGTACCCCTGAGGCCCGTTAAGCTAGGCCCAATTGTAATACTAGTCGAAATACGAGTTCTTACCGTATGTCGATATTGTAATCTGTATCGGATCCTACCCGATCCTTGATACCTGGCCACCTATATAGAGGGGCCAGGAGGGGACGGGGAGGGACAGATTGAAAGCAAGCCAGGTTCAACACCCACGTTTACTTTTGATACGCACCTTGTTTGACTGATTTTACCTTTGAGTTCATCCGATGCCCTATCTCCCCAATCCTAAGTCCTTCAACCAGGACATTTGTCAAGTTAACCCTCATCAATTGGTGCCGACCGTGGGGACTCTGGGCGTTGGAATCATGAATTCGATGGTTTTTTCGCTTTTAGCCAATAACAATCCAGAAGTCGACGAAATTCAGATACCCTTCGGAACTGTCGATTTTCAACCTCACCAGTCAAGTTTCGTGCAAGTATTCGAGAGCATGGATCAAGATATGGATTTGACGATCGAGAGTTTAAACTTTCGCATCATATCACTAGGTTCGATTCGCCTTTCAGATCCGGCGAAACCGGGTCGGTCGGCAAGTGAACCCGAGACAGTAGCAATGTCAGAGTCATCAGAAAGCTCTTCCAGCGAGGTAAACTCACCGGTCAGCTCAGCAGGAATAGAAAAAGGAAAAATCGCAGGAGGCGACGAAACCATGGAGAATCTCGACTTAGAAATTCAACTTGAAGATCTCGTGATATGCCACGATGATACCTCAGACAAATGAATAGACACCTAGAAGACAGGATTAGAGCTTTCTGAAGACGACAATTCAATCTTCTCAAGTTTTAACAGCAAACTCGACAATCAATGCCAGGTACTTGCCATTGTAGGAGACAACTCCAAAGAGCTCGGTGAAAACAATAATCCAGTTCTCAATCCAGCAAACATAAACAGAGGGGCAAACCATCTAGCAGAAGGAGAAACCACAGACTCCCTCGCAACTAGGGAGAAAATTCGACTATCATTCGATGAATGGAGAACAATCAAGACAACTGTGGAGCACGGCACACCAATACCATCAAACTCCAGCTAGAATATGCTCTTGGGGTACCACTATGCCCTAAGATAGCAGGCAAAGCAACTAGCAAAGGAAAGGATTGAGATACAGAAGAGAAAAGACTCAGCCATTGCAGCAAGTAACGCTTCTCGGAAAGCACGTAGCGATGCATCATACACAAATAACAAAACGCACCATCGACATGGATCAAGGTTTGAAAACCTCGAGTACTCAGAAAGGCAAAGCATCTCCAAAAACCTCGACTCGTCCTTCCTATCGGTCGACGAGCAAGGAAACATTATACCAAAAACTCCTGAAGCTGCATTGGTGGCAGCTCAAGCATACCTACATACAACCCGACCAAATCCAGGAGACCCTAGGGAACATATACACTGAGCAGCGCTAAACGGATTGAAGATGGTGGGCAACAAATTATCAGTGAAAGAAGGGGAGGCATACCGCAAAAAAGGAACCCATAAGCCAAGGTCACCACGCCGTTGCAATAGCCCTCGGCGTAGAAGCGACAGTCGACGATCTAGAACACCATCACCAAAGCAACATAGGAGCCCGAAGCATGAAGGAACCCAAAGATCCAGGTCTCCAAACAGGACGTACAATTACGAAGACGACAAAAAAGAGATGGGGGCATCATGCTTTACTCATAGAGTTTGCACCACGCCAGTACCAAAAGGCTTCAAACTACCCCATGATCAGCAAAAATACGATGGATCCCAGGAGCCACAGTCATGGCTCTCGAATTATCTACAAGCAGTAGGAACCAAGAAAACAGCTATGCAAAGTTTACAATTACACCTCACCGGCGCAGCAAGGTCATGGTTGAGAAAATTAGAAAAAGAAACAATTGGAAGTTGGGAAGAGCTCACAAAGCAATTCACGAGTAACTTCAAGTTGACATACAAGCGGCCAACATCCATAGAAGAAGTTAAAGCTTGCGTACAACAATGCGGTGAAACATTAAGGGCGTATATTCAAAGATGGAGCATCATCAAAAACTCAGCAGTTGAAGTTTCAGACGAAAGAGCAATAGATGCATTCATAGTTGGGTTAAGGCAAGGAGACCTAGTCGAAGAGATGGGCAGAATCAAGCTAAAAATAGTATCAGATTTAATGGATGTAGCAAACAGATTTGCAGATGGAGAAGATGCATGCAACAATAAGCGGGCACGATCGCCAGAGGACGATAGAAGAAACAGATACAACAGCCAAAGGAGAAGATCTCGCAATTACAACAACTATGGCTCTCACAACCAAGTAGCCACAGGGTACAAGGAGAACAGCTACCAAGGGAGCGACCGCATAAGCTTGGGATATCATAGCTATGGGAAAGAAGATTACAAAAAATTTCAGACAAGCGAATCCAGAGAGTACAACCCATCACCAGAAGATATGCTAAATGGACCTTGTCACATACACTCCACATTTGTTGATGGGAAATGAGTATCCAGGCACGCAATAAAAGACTGCACAACATTCTTGAAGTTACAGGAAGCAGCACTAAACAAACAAGCCGAAGCAAAACGGCAAGGATACAAAGGAAACACAAGCAACGCATTTGCAAGTCAACAAGGAAACAATGGAGTCCCTCAAGGTCAAGACCAGCCGAACCAGGGACGAGACGATGACGGAGGATACGTTCCATCTAAAGGGCACATCATAGCAATGATACAGCCTATGCCCAAGTCGAACAAAGAAGAAAAGAGTATAACTCGACAAGTCAACCTAGCAGTAACATCACCTCCAGCAGCAACAGAATATCTACATTGGTCAAAACAACCAATAGAGTTCAGCAGAGAGGACCACCCCATAACAGTACCTCGGCCAGGAAACACGCCTCTGGTACTCAAAGCCCAAATTGGCACATACGACGTCGACAGAATATTCATGGACGCAGGAAGCGGAATAAATTTGATATATGCAAAGACACTCAGAGCAATGCACATATCACTAGAATTCCCGAAGCCAACAGATTGCTCCTTCCATGGGATCGTACCAGCAAGTGCCAACTATCCACTAGGTCGGATACCACTCAACGTTTGCTTTGGCAACCGCCAAAATTACAGAAGAGAAAAGCTAGACTTTGAAGTCATGGACTGGCCATCTCAGTATCACGCGATCCTTGGACGACCTGCGTTTTCATGATTCATGGCAGTACCTCATTACACGTATCTAGTACTCAAGATGCCATGACGAAAGGGAATTATCACAGTAAAAGGAAGCTTCAAGTTATCAGACCTATGCGACAAGGAGTTCCACAAGATGGCAAAAAATTTTGGCATGATAGCCAACTGGAGAACCCAAAGATAAGGTGACAAGCGCAACTATAGGAGCCGACAAAACACCCAAATGGCTCCTCGCAGAACCAGAGACGAAGAAACCATGAGTACATGCGTCATAACAAGACAAAGCTACAAGGGAAGAAGAGAAGACCCCGGTGGCATAAGCATCAAGCACACATAAGTAAAGTAGAAGAATAAGGCTGTAAAAGCCACAAGTCATCCTAGGGCAATGCCCTCTAGATCCAGAACACAGGTCACATGCCAGATCTCTTGGGTCATCCCATGTATCTTACATTACAAGTATAATAAAGACAAGTTCCTCATATTCGAGTTTACATGTCTTACAAATTCCAAGCATGCCAAAAAACCAAAATATAACGCTTTGAGCGCTAAAAATTCCCTCTGGCAATAGCCCAGGGAAAACACTCTCGCGGTTTATAAAATATATATACATCTAACAGCAAGACGACGATGCGGGTGGATCCGAGTCGTCCACATTAAAAGGATTCAAGTAGTGATGCTCGCGGAAAAACCTCGTATCCTCTTGCAGTAACCGCGAGATGATTCTCTTCACTGGCTTTAGCATTGCATCCATGTGAACCCGAAGCGTAGCTCGTCCTGGAGGTAAACCCTGAGACATGACATCATAGTTAGTCTTGGGTGCCACTTTTGCATCCATCCAAGAGCAAAGTTAGCACTAGCAACCAAGTTAACCTTTATCAGAAGATGAACCCGCTGGCTCGTCTAGAAAGTTTCGAGTAGCTGCCTAAAATCTCCCGGCGGAGGGTTGCAAGGCAACATAATAGAGTACATGGTTGTCAAAGACATCCGACAACCATCGATGACCTCTCCAATGTGCTGCGCCCGGTCTTGAAGAATCACAATGGTGCGATGGCGACGGGGATTCGACCATAAGCTCTCAGTCCCTTGTGCAGCTGTCTCAAGAGTCGTGATCCGTTCAGCAACCCCGACGTGACTCACCAACAAGATCAAGGCAAGAACCTGCGGCGCAATAAAGAGTTAGCAAGCGGCAAACCAAATCAAGGATAAAAAAGAAGGATTCACGGCAGCTTACACAGCAACATCTCGCAAACAAACTCGACAATACCAACAAGAAAGGAGTCGCATTCTTCAAAATGTGTGATCCTAGATACTAGACTCGACACTTCATCTTCAAGGATGGACACTCGTTTCATCAAACCATGAGATTTACTGGCCTTGTCAAAAGCAATCTTAGCCTAGCTTTTCATGAAAGACAAGTGGCCTTCAAGGTCAGAAATCCTTGACAAGTACTCAGCGCATCGGCAAGAAGAGGAAGGAACATCAGAACCAAGCTCAGCGGCAGGTGACAAACCACAATCATGGCCAGGAGACCCACCAGTACGCGCTGGCTGGAAGTCAAGCAGAACGAAGCAAACAGATATCTCAAAAACATGATTCAAGCCAAACATTTCATAAAAGAGAAGTATTTACAGCAAGTACAAGCCCCTTAACTAGCTCTCGGGCAAAATATAACTAGAAGTTCATTACAACCAAAGAAATGAAGATTACAAAGGAAGAGTAAGTCTACGCCACCTTAGCATCATGCTCCATGGCAGAGGTAGCAGCAGCTCCTGGAGGAGGCATTGGTGCACTTGATGCTGGAGTCGACGAAGCAGGCGCAGAGGTCAAAGAAGCCGCCAAAGGAGAGATAATTGATACGATGCCTGGCGTGTACTTCTTTGCCTTCTAGAGGAAACCCCGCAACTCTAAAAGAGGCCGACCATGGGAAGAGCTCACCTTCTCCCAGTTAACCTCCTCACCATGTGCGTAAGTGAGCGCAATGGCCCCTTCTGCACCACGCTTCATGGAGCGGCCCTTCATAAGAAGGATAGGATCGTCGGGGGTGTCAAAAGCCTTGGCGAGCTTCTTCAAGTCAGTACCGGGCACCTCTACTCTCTGCTTGGGCCATAACCCAACAAAAATCCGCACAAGCACGCGGCTAGCCAACTTGAAGATCTCCTGGATAGAAATCCAGTTTGCCTCCAGCAAGTTAACTGCGGCCATGAGAGAATCATCGTCGGGCTGCAAAGATGATAAGGCCACCCCAGTATGTTCTACACGACCAAGGAAACAAAAGATAGAGGAAAAAGCATACATCAGAAAGCATAAAGAGCAGGCAATTGAGCAAAGAAGAGAAAGGCGTGATATTCACCTCCAGCAAGAGCAGACATTTTGTTAAGCCGTTCAATTACGGCATGTTCCCGCTGGATGTGCGCGTTATTGGTGTCCGAAAGGGCCTTCTCCGCTTTCTTCGCCCTCGCCAATGCTGATTTAGAGGACTTCTCAGCACTGGTCTTGGCAGTAGTGGCGGCGTCAAAAGCCTTTCTGGAAGCTTTGAGTTCAGCTTCCAAAGACGAAATGCGAGCGTTAGTCACCGCCAAATCGTCTGCAGCACAAGAAGGATAAAGGAAAACTCAATAAAAGAGTCGCAGGAACGGAAAGGCAGGCAAAATAAAAGACACAGGATAGCAAAAGTTTACCATGAGAAGACCTAGCCGCTTTCAGAAACTCGGCACATTCATTTCCCAAGGAAGAGAACTTTTTCAGCAAAGCCTGTCCAAGGGAGTGTATGAGGAGAGTGGTTCAAAACCAGAAAACAACAGAAACATACGATACTTACATTGTCAGTAGGAATAACTAGCTGAGAAGCATCAAAAGAATTACTCATAGTTGATGCTTTCTTCAGGCGTTTAGAAGCCCGAGGACCAACCTTCTTGGCAGCGACTTCTGGTGATTTAGGCAACATAGCTGCCTCTTGTGTAGGTGGCTCTTCGACAACAGGAGCATCAGCAATAGGGGTGGCAGAAGGAAATTTCTTTGGGTCCTCATCGTCACTAATAAAAGAAGCAAAAGGTCAAACACTCTGTCCAAGCCAACAGAAAGAAGAACATAAGCAAAATTGAGCAAGGAAACTCACGAGTCGAGGGCGTCGAAAAGCTCTACTTCTTCCTCCAAAGCAGGGGCCTCCCCGGTCACATTCTTGCGAGTAGATGTGCTCGAAGACAGGAACCCCTCGACACGTTTCCTTTTCCTATCAAGGCTGGGGTCTTCTGAGTGTGCAGGAGGAGGTGACGTTGTCGAGCTAGTTCCTTCCAATGATTCTTCGGCATCATCTCCGTCCTGATTTTCTTCAGCCTCGGGGGCTTCAGAAGCAGCAGAAGCCAGATCCACCGGAATAGGTCCCTCCTCTAGAAGAGGCGAATGAGAAACAAGGAATAGGTGGTTCTGCACAAAGTTAAATCACAAGGAAGTCAAGAAAAGAAGAAACAACAACAAGAAGTCGGAAAAACGAAACATGGATAGACGGAAAAGGCACATACCAGGGCAAGGGATGCTCGGAGTTGAAGTAATTAGCGGCCAATTCCGCAATTTCATGATCCTTAGTGAGAGTAGTCAGAGCTCTCACTCGTTTGTCGAGATCTTTCTTCTCCATAAGATCTTCAGATACTCGAGAAGAATCTCCCAAGCCAGAAAATGTCCACAGCTTGGAAGAACGATGTTGCAGGGGTTGAACTCGACGTTGCAGGAAAAATACCATGAGCTGAGTACCCGAAAGCGCGCCTCCTCTACCAGCTCTTCAGCGCTTGGATGCGAGTTAGAAGTGGTTTGATTTCCTCCATCTCAGCTTCTGTGGGAGGCGAATCCCACGAGGCCAATTTTTTCAATTCTTTGGAGGCATCAAAAGGGGCAATGTCATACTGGTCAGAGGAAGAGACCTTTCAGTCTTTGATCTAAAACCATTTCATCCTCCAACCTTGTACTGAGGCAGCCATGGAAAACTCTAGGTACTGAGATTCAGCACGGATAGAGATAACAACTCCACCCAGTTTAGGCTTCTTTGATAAAGCAACACTGGGACGGAGCCGAAAGAGGTATTTCCAAAGAAGAAAATGGGGCTCGATCCCCAGAAATGACTCGCAAAGAGTTATAAAACAAGCAATATGGAGAATCGAGTTCGGTGTGAGCTGGTGAAGCTGCACACCGTACACAAAAAGAAGCCCACGAAGGAACTCGTGGGCAGGGAGAGAAAGACCACGCAAGAGAAAAGCAAAAAATATCACCCGAAAGCCGCTCTAGGGCTTGGGGATCCGCTCGGTGCTAGGGAAGATGATCTAATCATCATCGGAGATGAGGCCATCAGCTTGGGCTTGTCCAGATCCTTCTGCGCGAAAACAGAAGGCACCCAGGTTGTCGCGGAGTTAGCAGTGTTGCCCTTGCCCATCTTGTTCTTCTGCGCAAGGTGCTTAACGCGCATCTACGGATTGCGCACGCACTAGTGGAAAAAAGCCTATTGGTGGCGCACCATTTTGGCATATGCGTGGCGCATATGGGATGCGCCACCACTGCCACGCCACCAATAACAGTTTATTGGTGGCGCCTGTCAATATGCGCCACGCATATGTTGAATATTGGTGGCGCACATAATGCGCCACTAAACACCTATAATATGCGCCACTGATATTTCGTACAGGTCCAAAAAAAACTGATATTTTCTGGTATCTTCTATATCTATATTGGAAACCCCACTACCTGATTTTCCTAGATTCTGGTGAAGCCACGTCACCCCTTTTACCACGCAGTCACGCAAAGCGTTGTCGCGTCCTTTCTCCTCGCTTCGTTCCTCCATGCATGGGCGGATATTTTCTTATATGGGCTGAACCGATGCGAGCTGGCAGTCAATTCGTGAGAGAAGGAAGCATCCTATTCTTGGAAAAAAAAGCACCCGCATAACCACTGTTTCTCTTCCTTAACGCAACCGCCCGTCCTCCTCCCCAGTTCCTACTATTGTTCAAACCGTGACTGCAGATCTTCTCCTCACAAATGGTTATAAAGCCTACAGATAACTCCCAGCATTCAATCGAGTGGAAACTGCCCGATTAAAACTAATTGCCACCGCCTCCAGGTTAAAAAGCAAGCCATGCTGCCATCTGCAGGCACTCCAGCCTCCTCGCGGCATCACCTCTGCCAATAGTCGCTCCCCAATTTTATTATTTCCTCCTCTCTCCTCAGTCTATTTCAATCCCATAATATATTTTTCTGTATTGTCAGGTTGAGCTCTGGCTTCAAATCCGATCGACGTCTGTGCACCCGATTTGATTGGATTGTGGCTGCTGCTATCTCTAGCCCTACCTCGAGCCCCCAGATATGTTTGGATCCGGTCGATGTCCCTGCAGCCGATTTGATTGGATTATGGTCGCGGCTACCTCAAGCCCCCAAATTTCTTTGGATTTGTTTGGATTCTGGTTGCTGCTACCTCAAGGCCCCAAATTTCTTTGGATTTCTTACTGTGCTGTACGCTGAAACTAGGAAACCTTTACTACCTATGAATGCTCCAGAAAAACTAATCGCATTGGTATGCAAGCTGTAATCTTCTGCTCTTTTATTTTAGTTTACATCGCATGAACACTGTTCAGCTCTTAAATTTTAGTTTACATTGGATGAGCACTTTTCCAATCTATTTGTACCCTGAAATTCCCCTGAATTAGTTAGTTACATTTTGATTTGCTCTCTTGCAATCTCCGCCAAAGTACCAGAACAACAGTACCTGCTTCTTTTCAATTCGGCTATGTGCATTGCAAAGATCAACAACAGGATGTTTACGATTAAATGAGGAATCATGTATATGTTTGCTGTTTTTGCAGGCACAAAAAACGCTCCCAGTTAACACATATATAATTTAATTAGTACTAAATCAATTCTCAGTAATTGCCTTAGTTGTTTTTTTACAAACGTTTATTTTAAGCTGATGTAATAATCCCTTGCCCAGTTTAAGGCACAAGAACATGCCTCTATATAACAAGAACAGTCCCAATTCATGTGTCCGTATCAAAATACATATACAACTTTCAAACGACAGACTTCACCCATTACTGATACATGGAGAATCAAGGAGGCCAAAACAGGTAATACTCAGTCAACCATACATTCCTGTTTATATTTCAAATTGCTACCTTCATGTAGAATTATTTCTATCCAACTCGCCAATGAGGCATGATGCCTGCTTACTTCCATCTTCAACAAATCGCCAAATAAAGGCTAGCAAGATGTATACTGAGGCAATACAACACCCAGGGACATGGAACAACCGCTGCATCTTACTTTACAAGAGGGGAATCAAGGTTGACCTTCGTGACATCACAAGCATACTTGGATCAGATCATATGTTCTTCACAATTAAATACATCAAACAAGAAAAGAGAGCTGTCACGTTTATCATTTCCTATGACAATTTTTTACAAGGACATTGAATAGTTACCAGTACACTCATCAAGTACTCATATCATGCAATAACCTTTTATTGACTTTCAAATAATAAAATGTGCTTCCTTGCATCAAATCTTTCATAAAGCTATATATATATACATGAATTCTTACTCTATACATCGCTAAAAACTCCCGCCGCAAAGCGCGGGGTATCATCTAGTTTATACACAGCAATGCACAAGAATATATATAGGTATACAATATAACTGCAGAATACACAACATGCAGTATAAAACAAATATATCATCATCACAAACAATTAGATCCATAATAGTGACAAAGTTCCCGAATATTAGAAGTGTTAGAGCATATATAGCCCAAGTCCATGCATTACACACATTACACATTACACATACTACACATCTCACCCAAAGACCGAGTAGACTACACCCGCAATGGTGAGCAAGACTGGGAGCACGATCATCAAGGTCTTCATCCGGTTGTTGTTTCTCCGCTCTCCTAGGAGGTGGATCCTCCACCTAGCTTCCGCTAGCTCTCTCGTCGGATACCCCTTGTAGGAGTTGCCACTGAACTTGTTCACTTGCTTCTGGCAATCCTTCCACTCATCGTAGACTCCTGGTACCCATCCTTTGTACACCACGTAGCATCTCGGCATCTCTGTGTAGACAAAGCCATATACATAGCATTCAAGCTATAAGAAAAGAGTTACATAAGTCCAACAACGATGCTTTCGACTAAGGCAAGTTATAAGTTTACACCTCACACACATACACACACCGGAATGAGTTGCAGATACGGTAAAGTTTATGACTCAAGCACAGATGATTGACATACACGCGAAAACGACTAGGAAGAATCATAAAGACTTTGGTTGACATGGCTCCGGGAATGGTTTGTAGCAATCTTTCATTGTCCATGTCCTAGTGTCACGCTGTTTCCGGAGTCGGTCTTCGATCTCGTGCTTAGCCAACGGTCTGGCGTAGGACAAGGTTCCGCCCCTTGTGATGACATCTTCTTGCAAGATAGTCGCAATCTGATTCTGGATGCGAAAGAAGTCATCCCTAAGTTTAGCGTCCTCGATCCTTGCATGCTCTTCGGCCCAACCTCAGACACTAGCTGGCGCCGTAAGCCTGTGTTCGTTCTGGATGATCGCCCGCATGTGATGGAGGGTGTAGAAGGCCTCCTTGACACTATTAGGCAGCTGCTTGACGTAGGGGAACTTGATTACGTGCTTGAACATGTGTCTGCCGTCCTTGACATTTTCCGCCCCTTCCTGAAGTCGCCTCCCTTCCTGGCGTATCCCTCGAGAGCATCATCTAGAACACCCTTGATGTAGGCGTAGTTTTTTATCTTTGCCTCACTCCCCGAGTCTAAGTACACGGCTACCGAGTACCTCGGGGCAACGAGGATCAATGTGCAGTATATGTCTCTACGCAAAACAGTTGAAATGAAAGAATGTTGGAAAAGGAGCTAAGAAATGACAAGTTATTACGGCGGCCGAGTGAGTGTGCACTTACTCAGGAAAGTAAGGAAGAAGAATGTCTTTTGTACTCTTGTTGTCCAGCAGGAACTTTTGGAGGTACTCCTTTGCTCTGGAACGGTTCGCTGGATTCATCAACATGCCTTCACGCATGTAGTAGGGGTCCGTTATCGCGACGCCAGGGTTCTCCTCTCTGTTGACCTTCATCGCCCGCTGGAGCGCGTATAGGCGGACCAAGTTATAGTCCAGCCGTTTGGCGTTGAAAAGCTTGAAGACATCCTCATACGATATGAAGAAGATATCCGCGGGGTCATCATCGACGAAGCCCACATCCGCTGGAACCTTCACCGTGTAAACGGGGTACGATGGATTTGTTTCCTTAAGAAGGCCCTCCTCCAGAAACAGAATACCATGCATAAGGCTAACCATCACTCCACTCGCATGGGCGACCTGCTCCTCAGTCATAATCGGTTTTCTAGCTTCATGAATTATGCCCTACAAGGTGCCCTTAGCGGGTTGTGACATCGGGTCATCGTGAACCCTGGGCCTCTTCAGACCGATCGGCTGCTGGCTCACAGACGGCTTATCCTTCTTGGTCCTCTTTCGGTGGTGCTTCTTCTGGATGGGACCACCGGTTTCCAACTGCTCACCACAGTCGGTTGTCAACTGATCACCACCGGTCACCACCTTATGGAGTGTGTTGGGGCTAAAAATA
The DNA here is from genome assembly GCA_007115705.1 of Dactylis glomerata. NCBI lineage: Eukaryota > Viridiplantae > Streptophyta > Magnoliopsida > Poales > Poaceae > Dactylis > Dactylis glomerata. The sequence goes on from QXEO01000050.1 coordinate 914,605, forward strand.
TTTCCTGTATTGACTTGAGGATCAGCGGCGCTAGCATCCGGAGGCGTCTCCTCTAGGGCACCATGGAAGTCCAAACGCGTGCATGCTTTGGTGCGAGCATTTTGATCTTCATGGATATGGTAGGGTTCTTCCATGTTTGGCATGAACAAAGAGTCGGTGGCGCCGGTGTTGAGCCAGTCATTTGGGTTGTCATCATCATCATCGTTGATGTCCTCAACCAGTACTGGGTATGATGCAGCGACGGCCTTGCCATGTGGTGCTGATGGTGGCTGCGGTAAAGCGGCGGCCAACAACTTCTGGTGACGGGAGGTGTTGGCGGAGACAACTTGTTTTGGCCGCTGAGGCGGTGGCGCCATACGTGGCGGCGCCGGCTCAGTAACTGGTGCCGAACATGGCGGCGGCTCAGTAACTTTTTCCATGCGTGGCGGCGGCTGAGTAACTTGTTGTTCCTTCACAAGCTGAATCTGGGTCTTCGGCCATGTCAAGACCCAGCAGAAGCAACCCGCAAGGGTCTTATGTTCATCGGCGCCTTGAGGTTGGGTTGGGGGGTCAATGTCTTCGCATCCCGGCAACACCCGAGCCAGCCGGACCTTGAATACCGCTGAGACCATCTCCTTGTGATGCATGACTATGCTATTTGGCTGAATGATTGTGCCCTTGGCAACATCCTTCAGCTCGCCGTCCACGAAATGCAAAAGTGTGCAAGGTGTGTCCTGTGGGAAAACAAGTTTGCATGCATATCGTGAGATGTCGCTGGCTAGCTATAGTCATCAAAGGCAAAGGAAATGAAATGTGCTGGCCGGAGTCATTACCTTGGAGATGGCGTTGAGCTCGGCTAATGTCGAGACACCGGTATCATTCTCCCGCCGAGATGCCTTACGACGAGGAGGAGGCACCGGTGCGATCGGCTGCTCGGTGTTGGCGTCGGCGGGAGGTGGTGTCACCAGAGCGACCTCTGGGTGCGCGTTCGTGTTGGTGACGGCGGGAGGGGGCACCGGAGCGGCCGCCGGCTGCGCCTCCTCGACGTTGGTGGTATCGGGAGTCACCACATCCGGCGACATGTGCTGGATAGAGTTGCTGCCGGAGATGCTGGGCACCACTAGCGCCCCTCGTTGACCTGCCGCATTCCAAGCAGCAAGCCCCTCCCACAGCTCATCGGGAATGATCTCGCGGATCTTCTGTTGCACTTGCTGGGCAATCAGGTCCGGCATCTGCTCCCGGAGCTTTTCAACTTCGCGTCTTTCATTTGCGGCGGCGGCCGCCGCCGCCGCCGCTGCCGCGGCCTTCCTCTATTTCTTCGCCTCGGGGTCCTCTTTCTTGAAGTCGCCAACCTTGTCGTACGTACCATAGCCGGCCACGCGGCCAGCTGAAGTCGGTGGCAAGGACTTGGCTCTCCCCTTGATCATGTTTATCGCCCTGTTGAAGGGCGTGTCCCACCACGGGTCCACCGTCGACCCCTGGGACGAGCTCGCACTTGAAGCACAAGATCTTTCTTCGATTCTCTGTAGAGAAGGAAAGAGATGGCCATTTAGAAATTTAGAATGCATATCGACTCGATCGAGATGCGTGGTAAATTCCTTACCAGCTTTTTCTGGAACTTCCTCACATCATTGTCGTCGGTAACGAATTCCTTGAGTTCGGGGTGGAGATAGTAGCGGGCACGGACAAACTGCATGACCTGCTCGTCCGTGAATTTGTGCCACGGGTTCTCTTTCCCTAGACGGGCATACTCGGCATCCTCCTTTGCCCAAATGGCCTTCTTTCCTCAGTAACCGCTGCCTCCGCAGCATTGGTTACCTGTGTTGAGGTCCCGCATATGCCTCCCCCACTCGGTCCATTCGATACCTTCCGGAGTGAGGCACACATCCTTGAACTTGATGAACTCATCTTCGTCGAGCATCGGCTCGGCCTTCTTTATCTCCTCCCAACTTTTGCCGGCGAGAATCCTCTTCTTCACTCGGCTTTTCCAGCTGCTCAAGGCTGTGCTCATCCTCGTGAGGGCTAACTTGTTGACCTTGTTCCCTTTGAGCTTCTTGTTATTGAACGGCTCTGGGAACTGGTACTGGTTGTGAAGCTTCTCAATGAGTAGCTCGCGCAACCGCGTATTGCCCTTAGCTCTTATGTTCTTCTGGTTGATGCTCATGCTCTCCTGCACGATGCACCCGAGCTGTAGGCCGTACCCAGCGGCAAGCTTCGCAGGCTCCACGGGTTGGCCACTCGGTTTCACATACATGAACTCTTCGAGCTTGGTGCCGAGTACCGGCGGTGTCCGATCCTGCCTTTCCTTCTCCTTCTCCTTCTCCTTCTCCTTCTCCTTCTCCTTCTCCTTCTCCTTCTCCTTCTCCTTCTCCTTGTCCTTCTCCTTCTCCTTCTCCTTCTCCTTCTCCTTCTCCTTCTCCTTCTCCTTCTCCTTCTCCTTCTCCTTCTCCTTCTCCTTCTCCTTCTCCTTCTCCTTCTCCTTCTCCTTCTCCTTCTCCTTCTCCTTCTCCTTCTTCTTCTTCTTAGCGGCGGCGTCCAATCCACCGACGTCCATGCGGTCACCGCCACCATGACTACTTAAGTCATCCTTCTCGTCGCCATTGCTGCTTCTGGCGTTGTCGCCATCTTCGGCCTCTTCAGTCTCAAAGTCATATTCGAACTTCGGATCCAAGTCAACTTCATCGGCTGCACCTTCTTTGGCCTCCTCGCCAAATTTATCGGCCGCAGCTTCTTCGGCCTCCTCGTAGGACCCGCTCAAGTCATCGCCAAGCCGCCAAAATTTTAGGTTGGCTTTTCTTGCTTCTTCTTCGACACTCATGGGCTGAGAAGGGCCAGCCCCGACGTCTTTGTCTCCGCTTGACATGTCGGCACTTCATACAAAATATGTATTAATTTAATTAGTACAATAATTAATTAAGCTAGAGTCGACCAAAAAATTCGGCATGACCTTTGCTGTTTTTTGACCTAGGAGTGCCCATTTCTCAACCGAAATGGAAGTAAATCGACATTTCGGGAGAAATGGGCAACTCATTTAGAAATAACCTGCAGCAATTCACATATATACATATTCTAGCAAAGTACACACCATAAACAGCATCATAAACAGCAGCAGTAGCAGCAGCATAAACAGCAGCAGCAACATCATAAGCAGCAGCATCATAAACCGCAGCAGCATCAGCATCATAAGCAGCAGCAGCAAAGTAAACAGCATAAAAGATTGGTTTGATAGTAGCGTAATTGTAGGTTAAAAGTACACTAGTGGAAAAATATGTTTTGACAGTAGCATCTCCAGGACTCATTTATATGCAGCTGATTCGCAATATGTTCTGAAGAAAGATTGGTTTGGCTTTGGCTTATCCGATTCTTGCTGTTCTTGGCTTTGGTTCTGACTTGAGGGAAGACGAAAATCAAATTAACTAGATTACAGGGGGGTGAACGGAGCGCGCACCTTGCAGGAGTTCTTGGCGAGTTCGCAGACGCGGTGCAGAGCGGCCTCGAAGGGGTTGTCGAGGGAGTAGACGACGACGACACGGAAGCCCTGCAGGAGCCGGCGCTCCTTCTCCTCTTGGTCCGGTGCCGGCGCTCCTTCTCCTCCTGGTCCGGTGCCGGTGCTCCTTCTCCTCCTGGTCCGGTGCCGGCGGTCCTTCTCCTCCTGGTTCGGTGCCGGTGCTCCTTCTCCTCCTGGTGACAGCTTCGAGCGGCGGCTAGCTAGGGTTAGGGCTTCGAGTGGCGGCTAGGGTTAGCGGCGGCGGCTAGGGGAAATGGGGGAAGATCTTCTGGTGGGCGATGAAGCGGTATTTCCCCTAAGTGTCAACTATGCGTGGCGCATTTCGTGCTATATGCCCCACGCATACTTGACACTTAGTCAAATAGCGCGAGCACCTGCACTTAGACACGATTCGGTCACTAGCTCAGTGGTAGGGATCTCTGCAGCCAGCGGGGGGGGGGGGGGGGGGGTCCAGGGTTCGAACCCTGCCCTCACACCTTTTTAAAAAAAATGTTTTTTCACAATTTCTAACAAATACAAGTTAATTACTTCAAAATAATGGTTTGTAATAGTTTTAAATTGTTTTTTCACAATTTCTAACAAATACAAGTTAATTACTTCAAAATAATGGTTTGTAATAGTTTTAAATTGTTTTTTCACAATTTCTAACAAATATAAGTTACTTCAAAATAATAGTTTGTAATAGTTTTAAATTGTTTTTTCACAATTTCTAACAAATACAAGTTAATTACTTCAAAATAATGGTTTGTAATAGTTTTAAATTGTTTTTTCACAATTTCTAACAAATACAAGTTAATTACTTCAAAATAATGGTTTGTAATAGTTTTAAATTGTTTTTTTCACAATTTCTAACAAATACAAGTTACTTCAAAATAATAGTTTGTAATAGTTTTAAATTGTTTTTTCACAATTTCTAACAAATACAAGTTAATTACTTCAAAATAATGGTTTGTAATAGTTTTAAATTGTTTTTTCACAATTTCTAACAAATACAAGTTAATTACTTCAAAATAATGGTTTGTAATAGTTTTAAATTGTTTTTTCACAATTTCTAACAAATACAAGTTACTTCAAAATAATAGTTTGTAATAGTTTTAAATTGTTTTTTCACAATTTCTAACAAATACAAGTTAATTACTTCAAAATAATGGTTTGTAATAGTTTTAAATTGTTTTTTTCACAATTTCTAACAAATACAAGTTACTTCAAGATAATAGTTTGTAATAGTAAAAAAAACACAAACATCATCGTCATGTCACATCTTTTTCTCACTTCATTTGCGAGTATCATAATAGTTAGTTTATTCAAAAAACCACGAATATATATCATCGTGTCACACGAACATCGATATCCATACACACGTACGAATATTATGCGCCACTTGTCGTAGGCTTGGTATGCGTGGGCCCCGCTTGTTATGCGTGGCGCATATTGCACTATGCGCCACTGATATTTTATTTATCCGTGGCGCATATTGCTATATGCGCCACGCATAACACTGGCAGGGGTCAGGCCAGTGGGGCCCAGGTGGGTCCCACAGACTTATCAGTGGCGCATTATGCGTAATATGCGCCACTAAAGGGTCAAATATGCGTGGCGCATATTGCAAATGCGCCATTGATAAGTCAAGATATTTTGTCGACGACCCTTCTGGTGGGTCCCACAGACTTATGGTTGGCGCATTTTGAACAGAATGCGCCACTAGTAAAAAAAAATCAGTGGAGCATATTTGATAATGCGCCACTAGTAAATACTAGTGGCGCATATTGATTAATATGCTCCACTAGTAAAACATCTATCTATAAGCCTTTTCCCACTAGTGACGGGGGTTGAGCAGAAGATCAGAAGCGCGCAAGGTCTGCAACAATGGTGGCGGCGGCAGAAGCAAGGAACTGGTAAATAGTGAAATTCCCCAATCTCCCCCTTATATAGCTTCCCGACGAAGGAACATGGGCTGAGACATGGCATAAGAAGCGGAAGCGGCAGCCCACTAACGGGCAGGAAAATTACAAAATTACCGCGCTACCCACGTAACGGTCAGCGCTTAGTCAAAATGACGTATAGAGAGATTCTGCTACTGACGTCACGAGCAGTTGCGAGGTTAAAGATAACATGACAGATATGGATACTCGACAAAAATTGGATATGATGTTCTGTGAATGAAGGGTGATAAAGGAATTCGACAACAATCAGATGTCAACAATAAAGGAAATCGTTTTTGAGTCTATACCCAAAAATATTTGACTATAGCCTCGGGGGCTACTACCATCGGGAGCGCAGAGCGCGCACCCGATGATATTATCAATAAAGTTATGATCTGATGATTGAAAGTAGGCACAATATATTTGAGCCTATACTTGAAATAATTTTTTTTGACTATAGCCTCGGGGGCTATGTAACAACTCAGAAATTGTAATCCACTTCTGATTAAATAAAGTACCAAATTTTGGACCCAGATAAAACTTTTTATCTAATATTTTATGCATACATATATTTTCTTCTATATGTGTTCTATGATTTCATGTGTGTTATTTTTGATTGTGCATTGTTTAGTTAGATCTAAGATGACCAACAGAAGCAAATGATAAAGATTATGAGAATCAAAGAAACCAGAAATAAAAATAAGAAAGAAAAAGAGAAGATTAATATGATCTAGGAAATCTGCTTGACTACCCTACTTTGAGCCCTTGGATTAAGCAATCTGTAACTCAAATCAGTGATTGGCCAACTAGTTGAGCTTAACCAAGTGATGGACTAACTCAACCAACAAAGATCTACCAAAAATTCAAACTAGAGCTTCACTCAAACTTGAACCAAAGTTTGAATCTGAAACAGTGACTATAGCCAAATTTGAAATATAAATTTCCGCAAAACTCAACGTTTCTCTATAACAAAAATATGACTGGATACCTTGGCCAATATGTTGAGCACCCAAAGTGGAAAATTTCAAAAATTCGAATTTTAAACTCTTGCGGGCATTTCGTCGAACACTGGCAGAGAAGAATCAACCAAATCTTGATTCACTGTGAAGATCACTGTTCTGGTTCGCTCGAAGACTGTTGCCATGCTGCTGGACGACGCCGCGGTCGAGCCCAGCTTCCCCAGCCCCGACCCAAGCCGTGAGAAGAGGAGGGAGGAGGAGAAACGCGCCCAGGGCCCCCTCCCAGTCACCTTCTTCCCTGCACGATGCCGACCACCTTGGAGGCGCCAGAGCAGACACACAACACTCCGCGGCCGAACCAGCACCCTCCCAGCACGCCCCCGACACCGCCGTGACCGGAGCGAGCTCCAAACGCTGCCAGGGCCCCCATGCCGTCGACCTTCTGGCCGCGCTTACCCTCGTCGCTCCGGCCTATAAAAAGCCCCGCCGATCAAACGAGGAGAAGCACCCCACTCCCAGCTACCTCCCAGACAACCCCGTTTCACCCCGCTCGCTCTAGTTCGTCAACACCTGCAACGCCCGCGTGGTACTGGACGAGCGGAGCGCCGCCGCGTTCGACCACCTGGGAGCAAGCCGCCGCTGGGAATCGGTGGAGGAGACGCACCGCAGCCGATCCCGCACGTCGCCGACGAGCTCTGCATCCTCTACGTCACTCCCTCGCCGTCGAACGTTCTTCACTGCAACGCAGGTGAGCTCCCGCCCGTGCTGAGGAAGACGACGCGTAGCAGCCGTCCGATCTTGATCCGACGCTAGCATACCGATTCGGAATTCTAATTAGGTCTCACGAGTAGGCCCCACCTGTCAGCATCGTTTTTTATTTATTTTCCCGCCGCTGCGAAGCGGTATGGGCCGGCCCGTTCGGGTTTAGTCTGAATTGGGCCCAGCTAGTCAAGATTCGGTCCGTTTAGTTTTAAATTAATTCCCGCCCGTTTGAATTAATTCAAATATGATTCAGATGTGATTTTCAAATTTAATTTCCAAGAGATTTACAAATCCAATTGTAGCAAATAAATATGCGTTGGAAAGCTTGTAAAATACTCTACACAATAAAACTGGTTAGAATTCAAAATAAGTTAAGAATTAAATTAGATGTGAATAGTGTGACCCTAGCTTTATTAACCATAGAATATTTCTAGAAATTTATTTAAGCCATCCAAAAATCATGAAAATTAAAATGTGAACTCACCAATGACCCCTCTTACGGTTAGTCAACCCCAAACCCTATTAGTGTGATCAATTAGACCCTAACCCAATCCTATTCTGTAGCATAAAATGATAGATCACTATTGCACACTTAGAATAAAATTGCCATCCCTACCAATTCACTTAATTGAGCCCTCCCACTTGAAATAGTATTAGCAACCCTAAACCCTTACCAAAGCTTAACAAGTGAACAACATATGACCCTTATTTGAAACCCTAGCTTGCCCACTTGAAGAAAACTTAGAAACAACACTTACAATCAAGCACCATAAAATGCAACATGAATGCTATTGTTAGTAAACAAAGATGTGTGCTTGGTGTGTTGTTAGCATTGTGTAATGATTGTGTGCTTTGTGTTTATTCGTTATTAGACGCTAGTGTTGCCGTGGAGGATATTGAAGGGAATTATTATCAAGAAGAAGAAGAAGAATACCCCGGACACTTTGCCAACCAAGGCAAGCCATCTTTTGATTCATACTCCCAATGCCTAGTTTTACGATTGCATGCTACTTGTTTTAAGTAAATTGCATGATTGAATTGCTAGAGTAGAATGATAGAAGTAAAGTGATATCTTGCTTAGCAAGAGCATCAAGCTGAGTTTATCCAACCATAGCTTAGTAGTATCATCACTCCATCTAGTTGCTTAGTCGCTAATAAAGGTGAGGCCATCTAGAAGGGGAACCCTACTTGAAAGGTGGTGACTTGAACTTGAAACTTGATTTGGAGAGTTGCTCCTACATGATGGTTTTATAAAAGAAATTAATCTTGACTAAGAACTATGAAATATATTTCTCAAATGACAACGAGTGATGTACTATGGGAGCCAATTATACCGTACGACCACATTACCCCTGAATGGGAAGGGGCTTATTCCTAGCTTGTTTATTCTAGTATGGGAGGTCTTGTTTCATCCTTTATAGAAGTATTCCCTGTGTGGTTGCTTCCGAACCAAGTGGTCATTGGAAATTTTCCTTCCTGAAGATTTCCATCCGCCCGGCACTCCGGGAAGGGCAAAACTAGAGGCGCCGGAACGGGGAAATCCGTGTCTCGGGCTCTAGAGAAGGATCCTATACTAGAGTAGACAAGTGAAAGAGTTTGTTTGATTATCTGAACCTCGCATACTTTGTGTATGTCGATCCGTGGACTTCTCCCAGCAGATGTATCGATTCTTGTGGGTAAAGTGTACCCCTCTGCAGAGGTTTTCAAACTATTCGAATTGCCGCGTCCGCGGTCATGGACGGTTGGCAAGCTGTACTTGACTTTTGTCAATCATAAAAAGAAACATGGTGAACTTGATGAATGACTTGACTTGACCTTGATGTTGACACAATGGAAGTTCTTCCTTAGATTGAACTTAGAGAACTAAAACTCTTTTCTACCAATGAACATTCTTGGGAAATAAAATTAGCTTTTGCAAATAAACTTAGTGCTTAGTACACCATATCAACCTTGCATATCTACTTCACTACTCATTTGTAAGATGGTTTGCGAGTGCATCCAATGTACTCACGGCTGTGTCCCTGGCTATCAACTTGGCCAGACTATGGGGAGGAATACCAGGAGGAAGGGTATGAAGAAGAGTGCCAGAACTAAGCTCGTCTCCATGAGTCGCCATTGCCTGTAGGGTGAAGGCATGGACCCGAAGACGTTATTTCCACTGCTATATTGTGTTGTAATATGACTTGGTCTGTATGACCATTGTATTTGAATCATCGTATTGTAATGTCTATGGAACTGGTTACCAACTACGTTATGTATATCGCAACAATGGTTCTGGGATTGCGGTGGAATACATAACGGGCACTTCGAATTTGTTATCAAATTTGAGGTCGTCACAAGTTGGTATCAGAGCCTAGGCTGACCATAGGAGACCTTAGTTAGAATGGGCGTTAAATAAAACCTTGATAAAAGCAAAGATACAAGAACGGTTGCAAAAATGGCTTAGTCTTTCCTCTCTATTTGCAAAGATTTATACATACTTCAGTTTTTGCCTACTTAAAATTTTGCACACTTGAGTTGATTGCTAACTTAATCTAATCTAAAATTTTGTAGATGGCCCCGGTATTCGTTGAGCACTACCAGTTGGGCCATGGTGGCAGCCTTTGTTTCGAGCGCGACCTCACCACCCTGACCTTGTTTCTGGATCGTTTGTATCCGGAGTTCAAGGGAGCCATGCTTGATGAGCACCCCGATGGAGAGCTACGGTGGCTTGTCAGGGCCAGTTGCCGTGGCAAGAAGGGGAACTTGAGTTCTCCAAGGGTCAAGTTTGAGCTTGTGGAGAACACTTGGGCCGATGGTTTGGTCCGAGCGATGCAGGAGATGCACGCCCGCTTATGCGGACTGCATGTTGAGGAGGTTCAGGGAGAACACTTCAAGAACTTTGCTCGGCGTGATGCGGATGGACGTCCCGCAAACATGCCCGGGCAGAAGGAGCCGAGTACCTACATCGATCACATGGACTTCTTGCTGTACTCCACTCAGCAGGAGGCCGATCGTGCCCGTACCAAGGCCAACCTTGAGCACTTCGCACTGGTGGAGGCGAGGAGCACTATTAGGATTCTTGCGAAGGAGCGCAAGAGCCTTCGTCGCCAGCGCGATGAGAAGGAGCAGGATATTGAGGAGTTGAAGGCCAATGTGGCTGAGCTGACCGAGTACATTGAGAGTCTTGAGGAGCACCTTGGTGAGGAGGAAGGCATTGACCTCCGCAACGAGGATAATGCCCTCATTAGTGACGAGGATGACTTCATGGAGGACCTTGATGATGAGGAGGATCCGGAGGAGAATGGATTCATCGTGAGTGATGAGGAGGAAGACCCCGAGGAGCCCGATGTTTAGATTGAGCACTTCCGTGTTATCTAGTTATGAGTTCCACTTTGTTTCCACTTCGTGTAGGTGTGAGTTGTATCCCCCTCTCTAGTAGACGAGTCGCAATGGTTGGATGTAAACTATTTGTAATGTGTGAACTCGTATGTATGATATGTTTGATGCTTGTTAAATGAAATATGAATTTGGCCCTTAAGGCCTTAGTAAGACAAAAATTGCATCATGTTACATTTAAACCTTAGCCAATTTAGTTTTCCCTCTTGTCTTACACACCTTATCTTCAGATGCCGCGAGCACCCCCACCCCCGAACCCGGAAATGGCCGAACTACTAAGGTTGATCATGGAAGACCGGGAAGCAGCCCGAGCTGAGCGCCAAGCTAACTTGGCCACTCTTCAGCAGATCACCCAGATGGCAATGAACCGCAACAATGGCAACGACAATGGCCATGGCAATGGTGAAGGAGAAAACAACGGCAATGGTGATCACCGATCCAAGTTAAGGAATTTCCAAAACACCAACCCACCCATGTTCACTAAGTCTGAAGAGCCCCTAGATGCCGATGACTGGCTTCGTACCATGGAGAACAATTTGGCAGTCGCCGAAGTTGGTGAGAATGAGAAGGTCTTGTACGCCACCCACTACCTTGCGGGAGCCGCAAGAGCTTGGTGGGATAGCACTCGTGCAATGCAAGCCCCAGGGTATGTGATGCCTTGGGAGGAGTTCAAGAGCAAGTTTAGCAAAGCCCATGTCCCTATGGGATTGGTTAAAAGGATGAGAGATGAGTTCAGAAATCTGAAGCAAGGTTCCATGTCTGTGGTGGATTACCGTGACAAGTTCCTTACCTTGTCTAGGTATGCCCCAGATGACACCAACACCACTGAGAAGAAGAAAGAAAGGTTTCTAGATGGACTTCATGATGAAATGCAATGTGTCTTGGTCAGTATTCACTTTGCCGACCTGGAGTCATTGGTTGACTCTGCCATTCAGATGGAAGGCAAACTCAAGCAAGCTGCGGAGAACCGCAAGCGCCGTATGATGTATCAAGGCAACTCGAGCAACTCGCAGAAGCCAAGGGGAAATGCACCTATGGGGTTCGCCCCAAGACCTATGGGGCCGTCTGCACCTGCTCCACGTCCCAACTATCCCAGCCGTCCGCCCGGCAACAACTTCAACCGTGCACCTCCAAAACCTAGTGGCAACAACTTCAACACCAATACTCCAAGGCCAAATGGCGCCCCGGTGTTACCCAAGCCTGGTGACAAGTCTGGTGTTACCTGTTATGAGTGCGGACTCAAAGGGCACTACTCCAATGAATGCCCCAAGAAGCTGAATGATGCATCCAAGACCACTGCTCCTGCTCAGCAACAGCGCCGTATGGGAAATGGCAAGAACTATCCGCCAAGGAACCAGCCTCACTCTCGAGGCCGTCTGAATCACATGAATGTTGAAGAAGCTCAGGAAGCAACTGACGTTGTGCTTGGTATGTTCCCTGTTAACTCCGTTCTTGCAAGAGTTCTGTTTGATTCTGGAGCTTCACACTCATTTGTTACCCAACTATTCGTTGATAAATGTGGACTTCAACCCACACCCTTGAAAGAGTTCATGCCTGTGCAAATTCCCGGGTCAGTAACCAAAGCCAGTAGTACCTGCTTGGCAGTGCCTATAGAAATTCATGGGGTAGCTTTCTTAGCCAATTTGATAGTATTGGGAACTAAAGGTTTGGAAGTAGTTCTTGGTATGAATTGGATGTCCCAGCATCAAGGAGTTATAGACTGTGCCAGAAAGACCATCACGATGAGGAGTAGCCATGGAATTGTGGTAAGGCATGTGTCAGTTAAACCCACCAAAACCCCAGATGTCATAAGAGTATCTCAGGACCAACATTAGGAGATGTTCCCATCGTCTGTGAGTACCCGGATGTTTTTCCCGATGAGCTACCCGGAATGCCACCGGATCGGGATATTGAGTTTATCATTGAGCTTATTCCCGGAACTGGATCTATTGCCCAACGACCCTATCATATGAACCCAGCTGAGCTAGTAGAGTTGAAGAAGCAATTGGACGACCTTTTGAGTAAAGGATTGATTCAGCCAAGTTCTTCTGCTTGGAGATCACCCGTTCTGTTTGTGGATAAAAGTGACGGTTCTAGCCGACTGTGCACTGATTACCGCAAGCTAAATGACGTGACCATCAAAAACAAGTATCCTCTCCCAAAGATCGAAGATTTGTTTGATCAACTGACTGGAGCTAGAGTCTTCTCGAAGATAGATCTTAGAACTGGATACCATCAACTGAAGATCCGTGCATCGGGTATCCCCAAAACAGCCTTCACTACCCGCTACGGATTGTATGAGTACACCGTAATGTCATTTGGATTAACCAATGCCCCTGCTTATTTCATGAACCTCATGAATAAGGTTTTTATGGAGTTCTTGGATAAGTTTGTTGTTGTCTTCATCGATGACATTCTTATCTACTCCAAGTCCGAAGAAGAGCATGCAACCCATTTGAGATTAATCCTAGAAACCTTAAGGGAGCATCAGCTGTATGCCAAGTTTAGTAAATGTGAGTTCTGGTTGAAGGAAGTTGGATTCTTAGGCCATGTGTTGTCAGCTGGAGGAATATCAGTAGACCCCAAGAAGATCAAATCAGTCATGGAATGGGAAGCTCCTACCACTCAAACTGAAGTTAGAGGTTTTCTCGGATTAGCGGGATATTACCGCAAGTTTGTTGAAGGATTTTCAAGCATTGCCCGGCCAATGACCCAATTGTTGAAGAAAGACAAGAAGTTTGAATGGACCCCTAAGTGTGAAGAGAGTTTTCAAGAGCTCAAGAAGCGACTGGTGACCGCCCCCGTCCTAACCATGCCCGATATCACTAAAAACTTTGATGTCTATTGCGACGCTTCCAAACTTGGACTTGGTTGTGTATTAATGCAAGAAGGCAAGGTCATAGCTTACCTCTCTCGGCAGCTTCGACCTCATGAAGAAAATTATCCGACCCATGATCTGGAGTTAGCAGCTGTAGTTCTCACTCTGAAGACCTGGAGGCACTATCTGATGGGAAATCGTTGTGAGATCTACACTGATCACAAGAGTTAAAGTATATTTTCACCCAGAAGGAGTTGAACATGAGGCAAAGAAGATGGATAGAGTTGATCAAGGATTATGATCTGGAGATTCACTACCACCCCGGTAAGGCCAATGTAGTGGCCGATGCATTGAGTAGGAAGCCGTGCTCGTTGAATATGGCGATCAAAGAGGAGCAACCTATGTTGCACCAAGAGTTTGAAAGGTTTGGATTGGAACTAGTCAGTCAAGGATTCCTAGCCAACCTTGAGTTTCAACCCACCTTGATAAGCCAAATCAAAGAAGCCCAGAAGGGAAATGAGAATATTGACGGAATCAAGCGCCGAATTAGTTCCGGCAAGGTGCCAGGATTTGAAGAGGATGATCAAGGAGTTCTTTGGTATAAAGGACGTATCTGTGTGCCTGCTGATTCAGAATTGAAGGAAGTGATTATGAAGGAAGCTCATGAGACACCTTACTCCATCCACCCTGGTGGAACTAAGATGTATCAAGATTTGAAGGAACAATTTTGGTGGCATGGAATGAAGCGTGAGATTGCATCGTTCATCTCTAAGTGTGATATCTGTCAAAGAGTCAAGGCTGAACATCAACGTCCTGCAGGATTGCTGCAACCTTTGCAAGTCCCGGAATGGAAGTGGGAATCTGTTGGAATGGATTTCATCACTGGATTTCCAAAGTCTAGCCGCGGAAATGACTCTATTTGGGTTATTGTGGATAGACTAACCAAAGTTGCCCATTTTATTCCTGTCAAGACTACTTATAACTCGGGACAGCTAGCAGATCTGTATCTATCCAGAATTGTGAGTTTTCATGGAGTCCCTAAAACCATAGTTTCCGATCGAGGAACCCAATTCACCTCGAGATTTTGGAAAAGTTTGCATCAAGCTTTGGGAACCAAATTAGCCTTTAGCACAGCATACCACCCTCAGACCGATGGTCAGACTGAAACAGTAAACCAAATACTTGAAGATATGTTGAGAGCCTGTGTTCTAGCCTATGGAGCTAAGTGGGAAGATTGTCTGCCTTTCGCGGAGTTTTCCTACAACAACAGCTATCAAGCCAGTTTGCAAATGGCCCCCTTTGAAGCTCTGTATGGAAGAAAGTGTCGTACCCCCTTGAATTGGTCAGAAACCGGAGACAGTCAGATATTTGGACCAGATATTCTGCAAGAAGCCGAGGAGAAAGTTTGCATGATTCGTGAATACCTCAAGGCAGCCCAGTCGAGACAGAAGAGTTATGCCGACAAGAGATGTAGAGAACTGACCTTCCGGATTGGAGATTTTGTTTATCTCAGAGTATCACCCCTCAAGGGAATGCAAAGATTCCAAGTAAAAGGAAAGCTTGCCCCAAGATATATTGGACCCTTCAAGATACTAGACCGCAGAGGAGAAGTGCCTATCAGTTGGAAATGCCCCCTGAATTGTCTGAAGTGCACGATGTCTTTCACGTGTCTTTACTTCGGAAATGTCTGGAAGTGCCGGAGAAGCCAGAAATCTTCAAGAATATTGACCACCGTACTGTGGACATCAACAAGGATTTGACCTATCGTGAAGTACCTATTCGTATCCTCGAGGAAGCATTTAGAACCACTCGAACCCGAAGCATCAAATTTTTGAAGGTTCAGTGGAGTAATCACACCGAAGATGAAGCCACTTGGGAACGAGAAGATTACCTTCAGAAAGAGTTTCCCAATCTTTTCAGCTCTTAACTAGTGAATCTCGGGGACGAGATTCTTTTTAAGGGGGGAAGATTGTAACAACTCAGAAATTGTAATCCACTTCTGATTAAATAAAGTACCAAATTTTGGACCCAGATAAAACTTTTTATCTAATATTTTATGCATACATATATTTTCTTCTATATGTGTTCTATGATTTCATGTGTGTTATTTTTGATTGTGCATTGTTTAGTTAGATCTAAGATGACCAACAGAAGCAAATGATAAAGATTATGAGAATCAAAGAAACCAGAAATAAAAATAAGAAAGAAAAAGAGAAGATTAATATGATCTAGGAAATCTGCTTGACTACCCTACTTTGAGCCCTTGGATTAAGCAATCTGTAACTCAAATCAGTGATTGGCCAACTAGTTGAGCTTAACCAAGTGATGGACTAACTCAACCAACAAAGATCTACCAAAAATTCAAACTAGAGCTTCACTCAAACTTGAACCAAAGTTTGAATCTGAAACAGTGACTATAGCCAAATTTGAAATATAAATTTCCGCAAAACTCAACCTTTCTCTATAACAAAAATATGACTGGATACCTTGGCCAATATGTTGAGCACCCAAAGTGGAAAATTTCAAAAATTCGAATTTCAAACTCTTGCGGGCATTTCGTCGAACACTGGCAGAGAAGAATCAACCAAATCTTGATTCACTGTGAAGATCACTGTTCTGGTTCGCTCGAAGACTGTTGCCATGCTGCTGGACGACGCCGCGGTCGAGCCCAGCTTCCCCAGCCCCGACCCAAGCCATGAGAAGAGGAGGGAGGAGGAGAAACGCGCCCAGGGCCCCCTCCCAGTCACCTTCTTCCCTGCACGATGCCGACCACCTTGGAGGCGCCAGAGCAGACACACAGCACTCCGCGGCCGAACCAGCACCCTCCCAGCATGCCCCCGACACCGCCGTGACCGGAGCGAGCTCCAAACGCTGCCAGGGCCCCCGTGCCGTCGAGCTTCTGGCCGCGCTTACCCTCGTCGCTCCGGCCTATAAAAAGCCCCGCCGATCAAACGAGGAGAAGCACCCCACTCCCAGCTACCTCCCAGACAACCCCGTTTCACCCCGCTCGCTCTAGTTCGTCGACACCTGCAACGCCGGCGTGGTACTGGACGAGCGGAGCGCCGCCGCGTTCGACCACCTGGGAGCAAGCCGCCGCTGGGAATCGGTGGAGGAGACGCACCGCAGCCGATCCCGCACGTCGCCGATGAGTTCTGCATCCTCTATGTCACTCCCTCGCCGTCGAACGTTCTTCACTGCAACGCAGGTGAGCTCCCGCCCGTGCTGAGGAAGACGACGCGTAGCAGCCGTCCGATCTTGATCCGACGCTAGCATACCGATTCGGAATTCTAATTAGGTCTGACGAGTAGGCCCCACCTGTCAGCATCGTTTTTTATTTCTTTTCCCGCCGCTGCGAAGCGGTATGGGCCGGCCCGTTCGGGTTTAGTCTGAATTGGGCCCAGCTAGTCAAGATTCGGTCCGTTTAGTTTTAAATTAATTCCCGCCCGTTTGAATTAATTCAAATATGATTCAGATGTGATTTTCAAATTTAATTTCCAAGAGATTTACAAATCCAATTGTAGCAAATAAATATGCGTTGGAAAGCTTGTAAAATACTCTACACAATAGAACTGGTTAGAATTCAAAATAAGTTAAGAATTAAATTAGATGTGAATAGTGTGACCCTAGCTTTATTAACCATATAATATTTCTAGAAATTTATTTAAGCCATCCAAAAATCATGAAAATTAAAATGTGAACTCACCAATGACCCCTCTTACGGTTAGTCAACCCCAAACCCTATTAGTGTGATCAATTAGACCCTAACCCAATCCTATTCTATAGCATAAAATGATAGATCACTATTGCACACTTAGAATAAAATTGCCATCCCTACCAATTCACTTAATTGAGCCCTCCCACTTGAAATAGTATTAGCAACCCTAAACCCTTACCAAAGCTTAACAAGTGAACAACATATGACCCTTATTTGAAACCCTAGCTTGCCCACTTGAAGAAAACTTAGAAACAACACTTACAATCAAACACCATAAAATGCAACATGAATGCTATTGTTAGTAAACAAAGATGTGTGCTTGGTGTGTTGTTAGCATTGTGTAATGATTGTGTGCTTTGTGTTTATTCGTTATTAGACGCTAGTGTTGCCGCGGAGGATATTGAAGGGAATTATTATCAAGAAGAAGAAGAAGAATACCCCGGACACTTTGCCAACCAAGGCAAGCCATCTTTTGATTCATACTCCCAATGCCTAGTTTTATGATTGCATGCTACTTGTTTTAAGTAAATTGCATGATTGAATTGCTAGAGTAGAATGATAGAAGTAAATTGATATCTTGCTTAGCAAGAGCATCAAGCTGAGTTTATCCAACCATAGCTTAGTAGTATCATCACTCCATCTAGTTGCTTAGTCGCTAATAAAGGTGAGGCCATCTAGAAGGGGAACCCTACTTGAAAGGTGGTGACTTGAACTTGAAACTTGACTTGGAGAGTTGCTCCTACATGATGGTTTTATAAAAGAAATTAATCTTGACTAAGAACTATGAAATATATTTCTCAAATGACAACGAGTGATGTACTATGGGAGCCAATTATACCGTACGACCACATTACCCCTGAATGGGAAGGGGCTTATTCCTAGCTTGTTTATTCTAGTATGGGAGGTCTTGTTTCATCCTTTATAGAAGTATTCCCTGTGTGGTTGCTTCCGAACCAAGTGGTCATTGGAAATTTTCCTTCCTGAAGATTTCCATCCGCCCGGCACTCCGGGAAGGGCAAAACTAGAGGCGCCGGAACGGGGAAATCCGTGTCTCGGGCTCTAGGGAAGGATCCTATACTAGAGTAGACAAGTGAAAGAGTTTGTTTGATTATCTGAACCTCGCATACTTTGTGTATGTCGATCCGTGGACTTCTCCCGGCAGATGTATCGATTCTTGTGGGTAAAGTGTACCCCTCTGCAGAGGTTTTCAAACTATTCGAATAGCCGCGTCCGCAGTCATGGACGGTTGGCAAGCTGTACTTGACTTTTGTCAATCATAAAAAGAAACATGGTGAACTTGATGAATGACTTGACTTGACCTTGATGTTGACACAATGGAAGTTCTTCCTTAGATTGAACTTAGAGAACTAAACCTCTTTTCTACCAATGAACATTCTTGGGAAATAAAATTAGCTTTTGCAAATAAACTTAGTGCTTAGTACACCATATCAACCTTGCATATCTACTTCACTATTCATTTGTAAGATGGTTTGCGAGTGCAGCCAATGTACTCACGGCTGTGTCCCTGGCTATCAACTTGGCCAGACTATGGGGAGGAATACCAGGAGGAAGGGTATGAAGAAGAGTGCCAGAACTAAGCTCGTCTCCATGAGTCGCCATTGCCTGTAGGGTGAAGGCATGGACCCGAAGACGTTATTTCCGCTGCTATATTGTGTTGTAATATGACTTGGTCTGTATGACCATTGTATTTGAATCATCGTATTGTAATGTCTATGGAACTGGTTACCAACTACGTTATGTATATCGCAACAATGGTTCTGGGATTGCGGTGGAATACATAACGGGCACTTCGAATTTGTTATCAAATTTGAGGTCGTCACAGGCTACTCCCATCGGGAGCGCTAGGCGCGCACCACACGATGTTTATTCATAAATGCTGGAGCAAGGAAGGCGAAAGAAGATTCAGGAAGCATCATTACTACCATTGGGAGGGAGTTTTTTATCAATCAAGGTTAAATAACCCGAATAATTTGCACACTGAAACAGTCAAACAAGGCTGCGACATACGATTCTCGAGTTGCGTCATCGCGACAAAACTCGAATGCCATGATTGAAATATATCATAAAGGTAAGACCCCGGGACCCGTCCTGTGTGGCCTGGTATACACACATGGATGGGCTCTGCTGGTACTTATCCGTGTCTACGACGTGAAGAAAATCCTGGTGGATGCACTGGATCCCCTGAGAACCACTGGGATTCATTCTTTGTAAGTCCTAAATACGGCAAAAGAATGGATTTGACCAGTTTCCCAAATTCAAGTCCAAGGGGATTGAGTTTGAAGTAGGTGACAAGTATCTGTTCCGGCAGTTAACTGGCCTCTTGATCCATCAGAGTTGTCAGGCTTGTTCATCAAAACCCCTTGCGAGATATTATGTCGAAAGACCAAGCTGAAGATTTGAAGATATGAAGAAGTTAAGTATTGATCAAGTCACAGATTTAAAGATTAGAGATTCAACCTGAATCTGCAATTCTGGTAGAATCTCGGGGGCTACTAACAAGGGTATAGATAATAGAGCCCGGCTGTTGAGTACCCCTGAGGCCCGTTAAGCTAGGCCCAATTGTAATACTTGTCGAAATATGAGTTCTTACCGTATGTCGATATTGTAATCTGTATTGGATTCTACCCGATCCTCGAGACCTGGCCACCTATATATAGGGGCCAGGAGGGGACGGTGAGGGACAGATTGAAAGCAAGTCAGGTTCAACACCCACGCTTACTTTTGATACACACCTTGTTTGACTGATTTTACCTTCGAGTTCATCCGACGCCCTATCTCCCCGATCCTAAGTCCTTCAACCAGGACATTTGTTGAGTTAACCCTTGTCACTCACTTTAGTGAGAGAGTATTGTAATAAGATCCATGTATCATGGTTTGTATTTGATGTATGATATGTGTTCTATATTTGGTTTTCTTGTGATTATTATTTGGAGTTGGATTTTTGTTTTCCATTATGTGACTAGTTCTGAGCATGAAGTGAAGCTCAGAAAGCATGGGCATGGTGTAATTATGAGGTCTTCACTTTGTGTTACAGGACTAGGGGGTTATGGATACAGGAGTAGCAGCCGAGTCTGAGGAACAACGCTTGGTGAAGGAAGCTCAAGTTAAAGCAATCCAAGACAAGCAAGCAGAGATGGAAGCCAAGGCAAAGGCTGATCAGGAGGTACAAGGACATTTACCACCACCACCATTTAGGCCCTTGGCGGAACAGAGCTTCATGCAATATATGCAATTTATGCAAGAGACACAAAACAAGTTCATGCAGAAGCTTATGGGGCAGATTGGAGCTGGGAGAGTTCCAGAAGTTAGGGGAGTGAGTCTTTCCGACTTTCTCAATGCCAAACCATTTCCCTTTGCTTCCGCAGTGGAGCCTATGGATGCAGAAGATTGGTTAATGGATACTGAAAGAAAGTTGAAGGAAGTTGGGGCAAATGATGTGGAGAAAGTTTGTTATGCAACGCATCTTTTGTCCGGACCAGCCACATCTTGGTGGACAACGGGGTAACTATGCAACTACCAGATAAGGTGTTCACGTGGGAAGAGTTTAAGGAGAAGTTCCACACCTTTCATGTGCCGGATAGTGTGGTGGAGCTAAAGAGGCAGGAATTTGAAGACCTCAAGCAAGGGAGTTCAACCATGATGGCATACATCGAGGAGTTCACTAGACTCTCCCGTTACGCAAGTGATGAGGTGAGTACCGACAACAAGAGGGTGAAGAGATTCTTAAAGGGCTTGGATCCATATGCGGCCATGCAAATGAAGTTAACCAAGCCATGCAACTTCCAAGAGTTGATGGACACTGCCATCACATGGGAGAATGACTACAGGTTGGTTCAGTTGAGCCAACAAAAGAGAGCCAAGACGGAGGCTAAAAGAGTCCAGCCAACCCGAAACACTCAAAATTTGAGCTTCAAACCCAGGGTGAGGACAGGAGGAGTTCCTCCCAATCGGAAGACATTCACCCCAAGGAATCAAATCCTATGTCACAATTGCGGACTTCTGGGGCATATCAAGAATGAATGCATGAAGCCAAGGATTTTCTGCTATGGGTGTGGAAAGGAAGGGCATATAAGCCAGATTCTCCTAATAAGCCAGCTGGAGGTTGGTCAACAAAAGGTGGAGGTAGTTCTGGCGGTGGAGGAAGACCATCATTTGGAGGTGGCAATGGCGGAAAAAATAATAATGGGAAGAGAAGTAGGACCTTTGGGAAGCTGAATTGCACATCTTTGGAGGAGGCCAACAATTCTGAAACAGCTGTCATAGGTACGCTTAGCATTCTTACTCATCCCGGCAAAGTTCTTTTTTATACCGGCGCCACTACATCATTCATTTCAAAGAATTTCGTTGAAAAATATGGGTTAATGTATCAGACGATAGTACATCCTATGACTGTGGTGACGGCCGGGGGTAAACTCTTAGTCACCCATCTCAAACTAGACCAGGTCATCATGATCCGTGACTGTCCATATTTTTCCGATCTCTATGTTCTTCCACTCAAAAACATTGAAGTTGTTCTGGGTATGGACTGGATGTCTGATCATGGAGCGCACATTGATTGTGAAGAAAAGACAGTATCTATCCGGAAACCTGGAGGTGGTAGGATTACATACCAAGCTGACAAGCATACTCATGTTGAGATTGGGATTCAATTGAATACTCTGAAAGAAGCCAAGCTGAAGGACATTCTAGTAGTCAATGAGTTTATAGATGTGTTTCCTCAAGAATTACCGGGAATGCCACTGGATCGAGAGATAGAGTTCACCATTGACCTGAAGCCAGGCATAGCACCAATCTCTCAAGCACCATACAAGATGGGTCCTAAAGAATTGAAAGAACTCAAGGAGCAACTAGATGAGCTAGAAAGTAAGGGATTTATCCAGGAAAGTATATCACCATGGGGTTCGCCAGTTATCTTCGTTGATAAGAGAGATGGAGGCCGAAGGATGTGTGGGGACTTCAGGAATTTGAACAATGTAACCATCAAGAACAAGTATCCTTTACCCAGGATTCAAGATTTATTTGATCAAGTTCATGGAGTTGGTGTTTTCTCCAAGATTGATCTGAGGTCCGGGTATCATAAAATTAAGATCAAGCCAAAAGATGTACCGAAGACAGCATTTGTTTCAAGGTATGGGCATCATGAATACTTGGTTGTTCCTTTCGGACTAACCAATGCACCCGCAATTTTCATGAATTTGATGAACAAGATCTTCATGCCATACTTGGACAAGTTCATGATAGTGTTTATCAACGATATCTTGATATACTCCAAGGACAAAGAAGAGCATGCTAATCATCTTAGGATAGCATTGCAAATATTAAGGGAACATCAATTATATGCAAAATTCAGCAAGTGTGAATTCTGGTTGGAAAAAGTGGAATTTCTTGGTCATGTCATTAGCAAGGAGGGAATTGCAGTTAATCCAAGCAAAGTTCAGTCAGTTTTGGATTGGCAAGCACCTACTAATGTGAAGTAAATCAGAGGTTTTCTGGGAATGGCTGGATACTACCAAAGATTTATCGAGGGGTTTTCCAAGATAGCAGGGCCAATGACAAAGTTATTAAGGAAGAATACTCCTTTTGAGTGGACTGAAAAGTGTGAAGAAAGCTTTCAAGAGTTGAAGAAGAGACTCACAACAGCACCTATCCTAGCGGTACCAGAAACCGGCAAAGACTACACAGTTTACTGCGATGCATCCAAGAACGGATTGGGTTGTGTATTGATGCAAGACCGAAAAGTGATAGCTTATGGTTCAAGACAGCTCAAGCCACATGAAGTCAATTACCTAACACATGACTTAGAGCTAGCAGCAGTTGTGTTTGCTCTGAAGAAATGGAGACAATTTCTCTATGGAGCCAAATGTGAGTTATACACTGATCACAAAAGCCTTAAATACTTCTTTACTCACAAGGAGTTGAATATGAGGCAGAGGAGATGGTTGGAGTTGATTAAGGATTATGACCTTACCATCAACTATACACCTGGAAAAGCTAATGTGGTAGCAGATGCATTAAGTTGGAAGAGCACAAAGACTCAGTTAATGAATAGAGAACTTCCAATGGACTTGCTCAAGGATTTAGAAAGACTGGAAATACAATGTCTAGAAGTCCAATCTTTGGGTAGTATATCTACCATGAGGGTGATGGAAGAAAGGCAAAGTGACTTGAAGTATACTATACTCAGACGACAAGATGAAGATCCCTTCATTGATGAAGAAATTCGTAGATGTTGTGGATATACCAAACGGGTATATCAGTGACGTAGTCTCATACCGGCAAACCAGGGTGGCCCATGGAGGTGGTATGGTGGATAGCCAACTGGGCGGCCTAGTTGCTGGTGGTATGGCGGATTGAAGGCTGCCATGCCATGGCAGATTCCACGCTGCCATGCCATGGCAGATTCCCAGACGCATCCATGCCATGGCAGATTCCCGGATAGCAGGAGCTTATGGCAGATTCAATGCTGCCATACCATGGTGGATTACTGGACGCAGGAGCTTATGGCGGATCCGAAGACAGGCCCATGGCAGGTTGCCTTGTAGTACACGCATAGGACTTAGTCTAGGACTCCATATTGTATCCGCCCCGGAACCACCGTGATGCCCACGCCAGGCGCCTTTATAAGCCGGTGTGAAGGAGCCCTTGAGGCCAGGAGATAGCTAGAATAGATAAGACATAGCAGATCGCATAGCGACCAACACCATCATTGTAATCTGTACACATTATGCCATTATAGTGAGTTGTAGTAGAATGTAGCGATCCTCCACCGCGGGACGTGAACCTGGGTAATCCCTGTCTATCACCGTCCCGGGCACCAGATCGCATATCCCCTCTTTCTATCGCCTTGAGGTACCCCTCATGGCATACGTGTCGTAAGAACCACGACAGTTGGCGCTCACCGTGGGGCGAGGGCTTCTGGAATCGATCCGGGCGGAATCACTCATCGTCTTGTGTGGTGGCAAGATCGCATCTGCTACAACGCCACCGATCACATCACCAGCGCCGTCAACCTAGGCGGACAAGTTTTGGCTACACTGCTGGCTCGACGTCACAGGTGTCGGATCTGCCATCACGCGCGTTTCAGCGGCGTTGATCAATCCCTCCCTGTCACGTGTGTTGCCGCGTTTCAAGACAGCGCCGATTAGATCCACCGCGTCTATGGCCGCGGAATTAGAAGAGCTTGACATCAACATCGCTCCTATAATACGTGTCCAGAGATGACGGTACTCGGCGTATAAATTTGAAGAGCGCAGCAGGCAGCCAGGCGGAAGCGTTGGCGGTCTCACGCATGCGGCGGTCAATCCGCCAGATCGATCAAATTGTGGCATGAGCCTGGTTCAATCCGCGGTGAGCGTTGTTTGCGCGCGTGTTGGGCTGACCAAAGACTACCCAAGCCGGAATTCATACGGATCAGGTCACCAGGCGGAAGAAGGAGCACGGTGATCCTGAGAGCCAAAGGATGAAATAATTCAAGCACAAGAAATTTCACGTCTTGATCTGCACTTCCATGCATGGATTTTGCGGCAAGCGTGTCATTGCATGCATGCATGAATTTTTCAGCCAACGATGATCATCATCAGCTCTCCTACCCGCATCACGTCTCCACCTCCGCCACGATCGGCCTTGCTGCCAATGTGGAATCCGCCTTGGAGAAAAATACGTACGGCTGTGTCAGTCTACCATATCTTTGCTTCCGCCGCGGCCTAATTCAGCTTTGTCACCAACGCCATGGCCGGCAAAGTACTTCTCCTTGTTAAGATTTAAGGCGGATGTAATCCCGGCATCCCAGCTGACATGGTGGCAGACAGTCTCAGAACTTTGCAAATTGACTTCATAACAGCAAGAAATCGAGACTGTCTTTGCCGCAGATTGCCGCGCAGCCGTTTCCGCCATCGTGGCTAGCTCTGCCACGTCTCTACGACTCTACATCTGCTCGGTGCCGCTGGCATTGCCGCCACCACAGATTTTCCTACTTAGCCACAGCTAGCTGTGCTGCTATCGCTGGATACTGCAACGTCGCTGGCTATAAGTCCACTTCCGACTACTTCAACCTCGCCAGCTATACGGAGAAATTTCGGCTATGCCGGAGGCTAGACTTCAACACTTCGTTCATACAGCCGCCGGATATTTTTTTCGCAGGCAGGCGTTCTAAGCGGAGCAAGTTGGAGCCGTGATCAAGATTGAAGGCTAGCTGTGTCGAACAAGCAATACACTGCATGTCCATGACTCGCCGACGCCTTCAACGTGCCTTTGCCCGCAGCTGATTTCGTTTCCGCCATAGCATATTACAACTTCGTTGCACATGGCTTTGCCATGGCTACTTCGCCGTGATCTACTTCGACTACGCCATTAGCTTGTGCGTGTGCTGCCATGGCGGATGCGTCTGCTACGATTCCGCTACGGATGGCTTCGCCAACAGCAACGGATAACTCCGACTTCGTTTAAATAGCTAAGTCCCTATTTTTATTTAATATTAAATATTTGTTTATGATCATGAGATAAAGATTGGTTCACTCATATTCTGAGTCTTTTACTGCTTTCGTTTTGATCATAACTTTTCCACGATTTGCCTTGCGCTCGTGAGTAAAACTTTTACTGGCTTGCCTTCAAAGGACCCGGTATCATGCAAAAATCCGCCATCCGGCGTTAGCTTAAGTTTTCTGGGCTACACGTTTTCTGATGTTTTATATGTGGATTCCCGAGTAGTGACATTTTGGCACTTTAAAGCCGCCATCCATTTCCAAGGTTTTGGATGGCTGCTATTAAGCGCTGTCGCCTTGGCAGATTGTTCGTGCAAAAGTTTGCCATCTCATGAAAAGTCAAGCATATAAACCAGAAGAACGGATAAACCAGCACTTGCTTAAAATTTATTAAATGCACATGAACTGTTCAAGATAGTCGAGTTTTTTCCGCCTTGATAGTTTTATGTTGTTCAACTGCTGCATAGTTTCAGCTTTAAAACATCTGTTCAATGGCCGTGTTTTACCCGCCTTGCATTTGTTCGCTGAACACAAAAACAATTTAATACAATTGTGTTTTGTTTTCATGTCACAGGTACATATGATGCTTGGACGCTTTGCTGGTGCCCGATCTGAGGTGTTTTCGAGCCACTTAGCTCAAATACCCGGGGGCTACCATCGATAGCATCCCAAATCTGCCATGGAGCAGTCGCCTTTGATGGCATCCCAAAATCTGCCATGTAGCAGACACCTTTGATGGCAGCCCAAAACTGCCATGGAGCGGCCACCTTGGTGCAGTCCGCCATGGAGCAGGATGCCTTGAGACCACCATGGAGCAGGATGCCTTGAGACCGCCATGGAGCAGGATGCCTTGAGGTCACCTTGGAGCCGGCCGCCATGGAGCTGGCCGCCCGGGGGCTGCGACCATAATATGTTGATCTAATAACTGGTGAAGTTCTCTAAGAGCATCAAGCCGAATTTTCAAGTAAATTCCACCTTGACACTCGGGGGCTACACCGATGCTAAATTTTGTGAAGTTTTCTTAGAGCATTGCGCCGGATAGAAATCCGCCATAACGCTCGGGGGCTACTCATCACATTTTAGCTACGTAGTTCTCTTAGTGCCCTATGCTGGATAGAAATCCGCCATAACGCTCGGGGGCTACGTAGTTCTGAGAGCACCGCTAGGAAAAATTGCATAGCGGTGCTCGGGGGCTACAGGCTAAAAATTCTAAGTAGTTTCTCTAAGAGCACCCTGATGGATTCTCTATGAGAACCCGCCATGGCGCTTGGGGGCTACACATGGTGTAAAAGCATCGAAGTTCAAAAGCAGAAGCAGTGCGATAATTTTGCGCTCACTGTTTGATAAGCTTCGAGGCAACATCTTATACTGGAAAGAACGTTCCTTGAGCTCGGAAAAAATACTAGTTATCCGCCTTGGATTTGTTCGATGTAGCATACCAGCATGTATCTGGAGAATTGCACTGCAAGTATGAGACGTCACTGGTCCGCCTAAAGTTCTACGTGGATAAAAATTATTCTTTGGGAGCTCTACGAGATCTTTCACGCGACTATCTTGAAGACGAAGATAAAAATCCCATCAAGCAATGAAGACAGAAGAGAAGATCTCAAAGAACTCCGGGGGCTACTGTTGTGGATATACCAAACGGGTATATCAGTGATGTAGTCTCATACCGGCAAACCAGGGTGGCCCATGGAGGTGGTATGGCGGATAGCCAACCGGGTGGCCTAGTTGCTGGTGGTATGGCGGATTGAAGGCTGCCATGCCATGGCAGATTCCACGCTGCCATGCCATGGCAGATTCCCAGACGCATCCATGCCATGGCAGATTCCCGGATAGCAGGAGCTTATGGTAGATTCAATGCTGCCATACCATGGTGGATTACTGGACGCAGGAGCTTATGGCAGATCCAAAGACAGGCCCATGGCAGGTTGCCTTGTAGTACATGCATAGGACTTAGTCTAGGACTCCATATTGTATCCGCCCCAGAACCACCGTGATGCCCACGCCAGGCGCCTTTATAAGCCGGCGTGAAGGAGCCCTTGAGGCCAGAAGATAGCTAGAATAGCTAAGACATAGCAGATCGCATAGCGACCAACACCATCATTGTAATCTGTACACATTGTGCCATTATAGTGAGTTGTAGCAGGATGTAGCGATCCTCCACCGCGGGGACGTGAACTTGGATAATCCCTGTCTATCACCATCCCGGGCACCAGATCGCGTATCTCCTCTTTCTATCGCCTTGAGGTACCCCTCATGGCATACGTGTCGTAAGAACCACGACAACAGAATTAAAGAAGGAAGACCATCTAAATTTCAACTAGGTGATTTCCAATCACTTTGGTATCATAACAGAATTTGTGTGCCAGATATACCTGAGATCAAAGGGTTGATACTCAAGGAAGCTCATGAGACACCATACTCAAATCATCCGGGAATTACCAATATGTATATGGATCTCAAGGAGTTATTCTGGTGGAATAATATGAAGCAGGATATAGCAAGGTATGTAGCTGAATGCCACACTTGTCAAAGGGTAAAGGCTGAACATCAAAGTCCAACAGGTCCACTTCAGCCCTTGGATATTCCAGAATGGAGATGGGAGGAAATCAGGATGGATTTCATTACCGGTTTACCTTTAACCAAGAAGCATAAGGACATGATTTGGGTGATTGTTGATCATCTTACCAAAAGTGCACATTTCTTGGCAGTGACTCAGAAAGATAGTGCAGAAAAGTTGGTAGAAATTTATGTAAAGGAGATTGTCAGCAAGCATGGGGTACCCAAGAAGATTGTCTCAGGCAGAGGGTTAGTATTCACATCAGCATTTTGAGGAAAACTCCATACAGCATTGGGATCACAACTAGATTTCAGTACTGCTTATCATCCTCAAATCGGAGGGCAAACTGGAAGAACAAATCAAATTCTGGAGGATATGCTACGGGCATGTGCTCTAGATTTTGGAGGTTCGTGGGATGAACATCTACCATTAGCAGAGTTATTCTACAACAACAGCTATCAAAGCAGCTTGAAGGCAGCACCATTTGAAGTACTCTATGGATGCAAGTGTCGATCTCCAATCTGTTGGTTTGAACCAGGGGGCAACAAAGATTTTGAGACAGATTTCATTAAAGAGCAACAAGGCATCAT
The DNA here is from genome assembly GCA_007115705.1 of Dactylis glomerata. NCBI lineage: Eukaryota > Viridiplantae > Streptophyta > Magnoliopsida > Poales > Poaceae > Dactylis > Dactylis glomerata. The sequence continues at coordinate 943,300 of QXEO01000050.1, forward strand.
CGACATTATCCGTGACCACTTGAAGATAGCACAGAGTAGACAGAAGAGATATGCAGACCAAAAGAGACGGACATGGGAGCCCAATGTGGGCGATATGGTCTACCTGAAGGTTAGTCCTATGAAGGGAATCAAGAGGTTCGGAATCATGGGGAAACTGAGTCCGTGGTATATTGGACCTTTCATGATTCTGAGCCAGAATAGGAGTGTTGCATTTGAATTGGAGCTTCCAGCAAAATTGAAGCAAGTTCACAATGTTTTCCATGTATCGCAACTCCGAAAGTGTCTGATGTGTCTGGTTGATGTGGAAATTATTATGGCCAGGCAGTTGGGAAACTCCAAGCGGAAAGTATGATGAGCATAGCGGCAAGTCTTTTCCCTCAGTAAGAAATCAAGGTATGTCGATCAGGAGAAGAAAAAGCCAATGATGACTGAAGGTGATGCTTGCAAGCTTCACGATAGCTCCGGACAATTTATAGGGCGCCTCGTCCAAGCTTTGCTTTGCGAGTAGCAACGTGGAACCTGCACACACAGAACTAAGTACTTTGTTCCCAACTTGCGATGAGGTTGTCAATCTCACTGGTTTGCTTGAAACAAAGGGTATGAGCGTATCGAGTGGAAAATAGTGAAAGTATGTGAGTAAAGTAAACAGTACGAGTAAAGTAAACAGGTGATAGCAATATGATGGAAATAGGACCGGGGTCCACAGTTCACTAGTGGTGTCTCTCCATAAGATAAATAACACATACTGGGTAAACAAATTACAGTTGGGCAATTGATAGAATAAAGATAACGTGATATGTCAAGAAGATCACTATGTAATTTACTCTGGGCATTACAACAAAATACATAGACCGCCATCCAACTGCATCTATGACTAATAATCCACTTGTGGCGAATCAATCTGAGAACTCCACAAGTATTAAGTTGCGAACAACAGATAATTGCATTAAGCAAAGTGTGTAATGTAAACAAAGCATATGCCCTCGAGCATATGAATATTGTTTTCTCCCTAATGTCAACAGCACATCTACAACTTAGAGGTTTCTGTCACTCCTCTCGGTTAAATAGAGACATGAACCCACTATCGAGCATAAATACCCCCTCTTGGAGTCACTAGCAACTACTCGGCCAAGATAGCTACTAACAACGGAGAGCATGCAAGATCATAAACAACATAGAGATACCATAAGATATATTTCAGTATAGCAACACAATCATAACACCAATATTCATCGGATCCCAACAAACCAAACATGTAGAATTACATAACAGTTATCTCAATCATGTAGGGCAGCTCATGAGATCTAAACATGAAGCACATGGTGGAGAAGACAACCATCTAGCTACTGCTATGGACCCATAGTCCAAGGTAGACTACTCACTCATCGCTCCGGAGGCAATCATGGCGATGAAGAAGACCTCCGGTGGCCATTCCCCTCTTCGGCAGGGTGCCGGGAAGAGCTTCTGGACCCTCCTAATCTTGGGTCGACGACGGCGGCGGATCATGATGTGTTTCTAGAAAATTGATCAGGTCCTCAGGTTTTTCCCGTCGGGGGGTCTTTATAGGCAAAGGGGCATCGTCAGGAGTGGACCGAGGTGGTCTCACACCTAGGCGGCGCGACCAGGGCCTGGGCCACGCTGGCCTGGTGTGAGGGCCCCTCGTGGCCCCACTCCAACTCCTCTTCGGTTCTCTGGAAGCTCCGTGAAGTATCTGGATGTCTGGCTTTTGTTTCGTCCAATTCCGAGAATATTTCCTATGTAACTTTTTTGAAACACAAAAATAGTAGAAAATAGGGAACTGGCACTGTGGCGACTTGTTAATAGGTTAGTTCCGAAAATGCATAAAAGTGCCACGAAGTATAACGAAACGCTAAGCAAATTGTATAAAAACAAGCATGTAGCATCAAAAATTATGGATACGTTTGAGACGTATCAGCATCCCCAAGCTTAACTCCTGCTCATCCTCGAGTAGGTAAGTGATAACAAAAGAAATAATTTTTGAGGTGACATGCACCTACACAATCTTGATCATATATGTAAGCGTTGTGCACTGGGATCAAAAGAACTTAAAACATGGGCATGAAAGACATATTCTTGATAGAAGAAACTTAGCAACCATGTTATAAACATGAAAATGAACACAAACAAAAGATCATGAAAATGAAATAATGAAAGTCAAACATGTGTTCAAATCATAAGGAAAAATATACAAATAGTTTTTAGCTTGTCCTTAATGAGATAGCAAAACATAAATGCATAGGACACCTTCAAGTTTAAGAGGGCGACTAGATACAAATAATTTGAGAACAAGTGAAACTAACAATATGAATCAATCAATGAAAACTTTGGGACAATGCATATTATACTCAGAATGACAACTATGCTCTCTTAATGATGCATAAAGATAGAAGGTGGTGACTCAACATAAAAGTAAAATAAAGGCCCTTCGCGGAGGGAAGCAGTGATTACAAGTTTTATAACCTTCAAAAATTATGGTACTTACCGGCTTTGAGCTCTCATTGCCCCCATCATAAGTATCTTGAATGGTTAAAGTTAATGCGAGAACACTTATGCTGCATATGCTTGACAAATCATAAGTTGAAAACCTCGTGTCCCGTGAATACGAGTACCCAAACCTCATGCTACTTTACTTAGAGTCCCAAGCAAGCTCTTGTCATTGTAAGTATACACGTATCATCGAGAATCGCCAACGGGGTACCTCCGTGCCCGATGACATGGAACAAGCCCACATCAAAATGACAGGACAAGTAGACAATGAACACCTCGACATCTCTTTTATTTACCATTTGTATAGCCTTTTATTTTGAGATGCATCGTCGAATGTCCACTATGGGCATGCTGCAAATTTCCACCATGAGTTATGCATGGCTTAGATTGGCGGCCCAGGCGTTTCTCTAACACATATACAAACTCCATGATTCCGCAAGATTCCCAATTCATTTCACACCGTGAGTATCCATAAACAAAAGATCACGATATCAACTCAAATAAGAAGTGCAATATTGAAAGCTTGCCCCATGACAGCATGGATGGGCTAGTCTCTAAACTTACAACTTGTAAGCATAACAACTCAACATAAGAGACCACAATATCAAATTTTTAAGAGCGAGAAAAAGTAAAGTGTGCCTTCCGGTTCGTGAGAGCTTTACTGACCAATTTTCACATAACACTGGTAAGAGTTTAATTTGAAGAGTAGATAAAAGCAAGTCAAATTTACTTGGAATAGCAAATTGCTAGTAGGTATGTATGGTGGACAAATTGGAACAACTTGGTTTTTAGGAGTTGGATGCACGAGTAGAGCTCATACTCAGTACAAGGCGGGGGCTAACAAAAGACTGGGAGCGACCAACTAAGAGAGCAATAATGGCCATAATCATGCAAAGCGACAAAGTGACATTAAAAGAAGCATAAGATGGCATCAAAAGTCAAAAACTAAATGATCATAGAGGCTATTGGCGACTTTGTATGAGTCTAACATGTGTGAGCATGCGCCAAGTCAACCCAAATAAAGCATCAAGGAGAAAACCAAAATAATGCTTCCAAATAATTAAAACAACACATGATTTTTTTCAAAGGCTCATTAAGCAATCTCAGTTATTTGAGACAAGTCATGCTACAGCAAAACCACTAAGCATACTATCAAAAAGATATCAAGCATGACATGCAAAAGCCTAAGCCGCAGTCTACACAAGCTCCTTCTTGTACCACTTTTTTGCATAAAGCTTTTTCTCTTTTCCAACACCATTCGAACTTTTTTATTCCAACTCTTTTGAGGAAAACCAATATAGACCAGAGGCAAAAATACACCTTGATAAATAAATATAAGAAGATCTGAACGCAAATCAAGGCAAAAATCGAAAACCAAAAGCAGTAGCAGAAAAAAGAAGAACACTCGTTGAAACGAATAGAGTGAAAAACGGAGTGTTCTTGGCAAATGAAAAGCAAGGCAACTTCTCCAAAAGAAATTTATTGGGGTCCAACCATTTATTGCAGCAAACAAAATAAAAATAACAAAGAAAACTAAAACAACTGACGCTCCAAGAAAAACACATAGTGCATGAAGCAATAAAAATATAGTGTCTTGAAAGGTGACCTGATTTTTGCCGATGAAGAAGGGGTGCCTCGGGGGCATCCCCAAGCTTTGATGCTTGTACTTCTTGGATATTTCTTGGGGTGATGCATGGGCATCCCCAAGCTTGAGCTTTTGTCCATTCTTCAACTCATCTCATCATTCTCCAATCCCTACACTTGAAAACTTCCTTCATACAAAACTAAACACAAATCTATTAGCAACATTAGTGTAAGCATATCATATAATCAACCTCTTTTTGCTTCAGGTTTCAACCCAAAACCACCACATATAAAGTATATACTACTGTAGCAACTTCCCCAAGAGTTCCATGATCAAAAGAACTCGCAAAGAAAGCGATAAAGCGGCAAAAACGAATAGTGGCAGAAATCTGTCAAAATAGAACAGCTGATAAAGGCCGATTTTTTAAGGGGTTTTCTGTTGCTCAAATCAAAAAGTGTTCAACTAACGAAAGTTTGGATATAACCTCGGGCATATGCACAAGAAATCGTAGGTCCAAAAAATATACAGAGAATTTTCATGAATTTTTATGGTATAGCACCGAAAACAGTTTCAGGATAGCAACATCCCCAAATCTTTACCTCACTCGAATTAGAGGCTTCTCTTGGCACAAAAATGAAATAAAAATGATAAGGAGAGGTCATTACAGTAGTAATGACTTCCAAGACTCAAATAAAAGAAAAAGTACTAAATGTAAAATCATTGGGTTATCTCCCAAGAGTGCTTTTCTTTAACGCCTTTGAGCTAGGCGCAGAAAGTTGAGAAGATGCTCACATAAGAAATATGATTTGAAGAAAAAGAGAGCATCAAAGAGCAAATATGAAACACATTTAATTCTAACCCACTTCCTATGCATAGGAATCTTGTAATGAAATAAATCAAAGGAGCACATAGTAACAAGCATGGGTAGATAAAATAAAAGCAACTTTAGAACTTTCAATATAAAGAGAGGTGTTTTAGTAACATGAAAATTCCAACGGCCATATTTTACTCTCTCATAATAATTTTCAGTAGCATCATGAATAAACTCAACAATATAAATATCACACTCACCCTCCTTTGTTAAGCATGGAGGGCGATCTAATAAGGTATTAGTTAGAGAGTTACTCTTATTGGGAGGTAGACATGGGTAGCTCCATTCTTCCTCCTCTTTTTCATCTAATGAGCTTCCAGTTTCAACAATTTCTTCTTCCATAGGCTCCCGCAAGGCATTAGTCTCTTCCGTTGGTGGAGAGCATCGATTAAGATTTTTAAGAATATAGCCATTTTCTTCCTTGTAATTATCAAAGCAATATTTAAGTATATCATAAACCTCATATTTGTAAGATGCATCATCAGTATTTTCAAGCAAATAAGCAAGTTCAAATGCACCCTTCCAAGCAATAAATTCTTCAATTTGTTCCACATCATAAAAGTCATAATTTCCATTAATATAAGAAGATATGGTAACATCATCATTATACTCACATTGAAAAGGGAGGTGTTTATACCTCCTACAATAACAAGATTTATCAAAGCAATAAGTAACATTATAAGTAGAGCACACATTTCTAGCAATGATATACAATTTATCAATTTGTTCCCATAAGTGTTTCCCTTTTTGTGACAAGCGGTGTTCCTCATAATATTTTTGTTGCTCTTCCGTGAACCCACCTTGCCAAAAAGATTTAGTTTCAACGAAACCAACCATTGAAAGAAAGCATGATAAAGCAAGACAATAACAGACCAACAAAAATAACAACTATAGTAGGAACTAATTTTTTTTTGTATTTTTGATAAAACGATGCATGTAAAGATGAAGTAAAGCAAAACAATAAAACAAAGTAAAGGATGTGCGTGTGAAAAACTCCCCTTGCAGAGGTCTTCTTTCTCTTCCCCGGCAATGGCGCCAAAAAAGAGATTGATGTGTCTGGTTGATGTGGAAATTATTATGGCCAGGCAGTTGGGAAACTCCAAGCGGAAAGTATGATGAGCACAGCGGCAAGTCTTTTCCCTCAGTAAGAAACCAAGGTATGTCAATCAGGAGAAGAAAAAGCCAATGACGACTGAAGGTGATGCTTGCAAGCTTCGCGACAGCTCCGAACAATTTATAGGGCGGCTCGTCCAAGCTTTGCTTTGCGAGCAGCAATGTGGAACCTGCACACACATAACCAAGTACTTTGTTCCCAACTTGCGATGAGGTTGTCAATCTCACCGGTTTGCTTGAAACAAAGGGTATGAGCGTATCGAGTGGAAAACAGTGAAAGTATGCGAGTAAAGTAAACAGTACGAGTAAAGTAAACAGGTGATAGCAATATGATAGAAATAGGACCGGGGTCCACAGTTCACTAGTGGTGTCTCTCCATAAGATAAATAACACATGCTGGGTAAACAAATTATAGTTGGGCAATTGATAGAATAAAGATAACGTGATATGTCAAGAAGATCACTATGCGATTTAATCTGGGCATTACAACAAAATACATAGACCGCCATCAACTACATCTATGACTAATAATCCACTTGTGGCGAATCAATCCGAGAACTCCACAAGTATTAAGTTGCGAACAACAGATAATTGCATTAAGAAAAGTGTGTAATGTAAACAAAGCATATGCCCTCGAGCATATGAATGTTGTTTTCTCCCTAATGGCAATAGCACATCTACAACCTTAGAGGTTTCTGTCACTCCTCCAGGTTTAATAGAGACATGAACCCACTATCGAGCATAAATACCCCCTCTTGGAGTCACTAGCAACTACTCGGCCAAGATAGCTACTAACAACGGAGAGCATGCAAGATCATAAACTACATAGAGATAACATAAGATATATTTCAGTATAGCAACTCAGTCATAACAACAAAATTTATCGGATCCCAACAAACCAAACATGTAGAATTACATAACGGTGATCTCAATCATGTAGGGCAGCTCATGAGATCTAAACATGAAGCACATGCTGGAGAATACAACCATCTAGCTACTGCTATGGACCCATAGTCCAAGGTAGACTACTCACTCATCGCTTAGGAGGCAAGCATGGCGATGAAGAAGACCTCCGGTGGTGATTCCCCTCTCCGGCAAGGTGCCGGGAAGAGCTTCTGGACCCTCCCGATCTCAGGTCAACAACGGCGGAAGATCACGATGTGTTTCTAGAAAATTGATTGGGTCCTCAGGTTTTTCCCGTCGGGGGGTTTTTATAGGCGAAGGGGCATCATCAGGAGTGGACCGAGGTGGCCTCACACCTAGGCAGTGTGGCCAGGGCCTGGGCCGCGCCGGCCTGGTGTGAGGGCCCCTCATGGCCCCACTCCAACTCCTCTTCAGTTCTCTGGAAGCTCCGTGAAATATCTAGATGTCTGGCTTTTGTTTCGTCTAATTCTGAGAATATTTCCTGTGTAACTTTTCTGAAACACAAAAATAGCAGAAAATAGGGAACTGGCACTGTGGCGACTTGTTAATAGGTTAGTTCCGGAAAATGCTTAAAAGTGCCACGAAGTGTAATGAAACATTGGGAAAATGGTGTAAAAACAAGCATGGAGCATCAAAAATTATAGATACGTTGGAGATGTATCAGTGTCTGAAAGCACCCGAAGATTCCATTACTCACAAAGAATTAGATCTTCAAGCAGATCTGACATATGTGGAGAAGCCAACAAAGATCTAAGAGGGGAACTGGAAGAGACTTCGGAATCATGCAATAAAGTTTTGCAAAGTGCAATGGAAACACCACTCTAAACGAGAAGCAACTTGGGAAAGGAAGAAGATTTGAGACAAGCATATCCAGAACTCTTTAGGTACACAAATTTATAACTTTGGGATGAAGTTCTGTTAAGGGGGGAAGACTGTAATATCCCAGCGTTTAGGAATATCGAAGGGTAGAATTAGGACCTATGTGCATTCATGCATCTAAAAATCTGAATAAAATTTTCACAAATCTAAAAACCTGAGTGAGCAAGCCTCTATCTGATAACAAATAGGGTTAGTTGTTATTGGATTATTATGGGCTTAGTGATGATCTCTTGATGTTAGTGTTTAAGTGTTTTTGGTAGTTTATAAAATTAGGGTTATTGTTGAATTTAGAATAAAATAATCAATTAAGAAAACAAAACTCAATATTAATTGAGTTGGAAAACTAAAACTAAAAGTTGAATATATAATAAACAGAAATAATATTTTATTGATATGATATAACAAATACATTGTCTTTACAATTATATGATCATGAAAATTACAATTACATCATGGAAAACAGAAAAAGAATCTAAACCTAAGCTAACTACAAGTGTCTTCATCATCTTCCACTTGAACTTAGAACCTGCAAAATAAACAGGAAATAAAGAAAATAAAACAAAAGATAAATGTGTTAGACTTAGTTTTACTCTCAGATTTTGGCAAGATTATCTTGCCAACTCATCATTGACTATATTGATCAAGTGTAGTATCAAATTCCTGGTCATATAGCAACAATATCAGAAGTTAGCCTAGATCAATGGAACCAGCAGAGGAGGCCAAAGCCCAGCGGATCAGGGAGACAGAGGCAGCCACAGCAAGCTACTCACAAGCAGCTCAACCTGGGAAGCTGGTTGCTGGCAAGCATGCAAGCATGGCAGCACCTCCACACCAGGAGCACTCGACCAGGGGCTGGATAAGCTCAGCCTTGCTCAACTTCACAGCAGCAACCATTCGACCAACACAAGACCACCAAGAGAACACCATGGTTCTCTCACCCCATACCAACACACCACCAGCAAAACCATGGCACTAGATACCTGAAGCTCAAGATCCATCTCAGGAGGAGAAGGATAGCAACAAGTAGCTATCCCCGGAGGTGAAGGGCAAGCAGCCAGGAGCTAATCCAGGAGGTGAAGGATAGATTACCAAGAGCAGCAAAGCATCCTCAACATCAAAGATTACCAGCCATCCTCAACCAACAGGTTGATCTTTTTGCACATTATAAGATCTTATGCCAGAGCATAAAATTGTGCATGGATGGCAGGGGTAGAGATTCCCTCAGTGTTGCAAGGAAATGCCTTGCAAGACTCTTCATCAGGATCTTTAGAAAGCTATCATAAACAGAACCAAAACTTAGAACTAAGCCTCAGCTTTTGCTTCATGGGCATTGTAGAGTAACAACAACTGAAGCTACACAGGGCAGGCTTGTGCTGGGCACATGTACTGATAGGTATGCACCTCAACCACACAAGTATTGCCAGCACAAGTTCAGAACTACTGCAGTGGGCACTTAACAAAGTTGAGAGCCTCACAAATTATATTTAGCCTTAGACCAGCATCATTGGCTTCACAAAAGGGGCAAGTTTCACCATAAGCTAGCCTACTTAAGTTGGTTGCTGGGAACATGACCAAATGGACATGCACCTCAACACAACACACACAACCAATACAACAGAGAGCCAATCTAAGATTTTCAGCTTTATCATCTTCCAGAACTTCTACTAGGAATCAGTAGACCAACAACAACAGGAGCTGAATTAAGGAATTCAGTTGCACAAATGAATCTTTGCTAACAGAGCATCACATGCACAGCTTAGAGTATAGATCGTAGCCAGTACACAAATAGCACCAGGGTGTCCTAATCAAATCATTTTCCTAGTTGCATAGCTAGGAATCATAATTCATAAAACAAATCATAACTGAACTTTGCAACTAAGCAAGTTTCAGGCTGACACTTCTGTTAGAGAGTGCACTGATAGAGGAATGGAGACACAGCTAAATCACCACATGTTTAAGCACAACAGCAGTTAACTGAACACAAATATCAAGCTAATGGCAAACAGCAGCCTCACAGAACCAGGACAGTGAGCTTGGCGCAGCCAGCCATGGCCGAGATGGCCGAGGACTATGGCCAAAGAAGAGAAGGGCAGGAGGAGAAAGAGACAGACACTCACCAACGCCTAGGCGCCTATCTGGCCAACATGGCAGGGCAATGCCCGCGCGGCCGACCAGACGCGACCTAGGGAGACTTCATCGCTCGTGACACCCTAGCAGCACAAGGAGCACCCCAATGGGTATGCTTCCACCCGTGCTGCGCGGCCACCAGCACCAGCAAAGCAGCAACATGAGCATCAGAGAGGGAGGCCACTGGCATGCTCGAGCTTGAGCAAGCGCCAGATCGGTGAAACCCTAAGCAGGGCAAGGGATCTCCTTGCAGAGGGGTTGGCCACCGAATCCAAGTGGAGGGGGAGGAAGGTGGCATCGAGGTGCATCATTTGCTCTAGCGGTAGTGGCAGAAACCTCCGACGATGGTCGGGACTCGCAGGCGGTGGCGACGACGACCTCGATCGTAGGAGAGGACTCGGGAGAGCAAGAGAGGGAGGTGAGCGAGGCAGAGATGGACTGGGTCGGTTTGACCGACCCAGACCTGAGCCTGTCGGGTTAGCCAGCTTGGTGGGCTGGGCTTGGCTAATGGGCCAAGATCCAATTGCTTTTAAATCATAAATGAATTTGTCAATTCTATTATTCTTAAATAATTCAAATTTAAATTTGATTGGTTTAAACTTCATGAAGTAATTCCTTTCTCAAAAATTAATTGTTTATTTGATTGAAAATATATTTCTTACTATAATTCAAAACTTTGAAATTCTTTAATTTCCCTTTTCAAAAACCCTAATTCTTAATAATAATAATTAGTTAAAAAATAAAAATTAAGTCTTTCAATATTAATTTAATCTTTATGTTTACAAATAAAATACCACTATTACTTCATGATTTCATAATTTCAAATTATTTTCAAACTTGAGTTGAATTCTTGAAATACCAAGTCTTGATTAAAACACACAAATAATATCAAGACTTCGATAAAGCACACAAATAATACCTAGTATTGGGCAAAACACACAAATAATACCTAGTAATGGGTAAAACACACAAATAGATTAATTAATTATTTAAACCACTTTGCATTGCATATCATTGCTCATTGCATTCATTTGCTTCTTTAAACATTGTCCTTACCGCACAATGATGGAATTTTTTTAGAACAAGGAAGTCAGGAGCATCGCCAAGTATCCGACTCCACTACCTTTCAGTCACAAGGCAAGTTTACCTTGCTCATACCTCTTGGTTGCACTGTTTTGGAAACTATTTGCAAATGTTAACTTTTGAACTCTAACTTATCAAAAAGGTTCGAAAACCTATTTTCATAAGTAAAATGACTAATGGTTGTCGACCCATGTGGTGATAACCTAGGAAGGTTGGCAGGTGGAACCACAGTAAGATTGTTGTGGTGGAGGTTCCACTTGCACGGGAAAGTAAACCTAGGAGTAATAACCAATGCGACAGTTATTCTTGCACCATAAAAACCGTGTCATCCAAGAGACTTGGAATGGGACGGGAAAGTCATCTGTACCTTCTCTCGTTCACATGTCAACAGACAGCTAGCTACCGTTTGCTATAGGTCTTGCGAGACTACATACACAGGGGTGGGACCCCTTAGTGCCCACGACCACTGGTGTCTATAAGGGTCTGCAAGGGGCTGCCTAGATACTTCACCAGTGTGAGTGAATATTAGGGGTACACTGCTTGCATGAATTGGGTGGGCATGCGTTGTGCAGAGAGGATAGTGAATGCCTTGGATCAATGACTAGGCCCCACACCAAGGAAGTGTGGATGGGAAAGTACGCCCGGTTGTGCAGCAAGGCTTTGATCTCTTTTGGAAGGACATACCTCTGCAGAGTGTAAAAAGATGTGACATGTTACCCCTTGTTACGGGAAGGAGCTTCGAACGCTGCAGGAAAGGTGCTCTCAAGGCACTAATACCCTGTGTTGGCTGTTGGGCATAGTTTTCAAAAGTAAAAGCAATCTTTCAAGAAACTTTTGATAAAACCTTGCATTAGCCTATGACTCTTTTGGGTCCATGGCTGTAGCTAGTGCATTTCACAGAACTTATTTTTAAAGAAACTTACTGGATAACGCTCATTACCCACCCACTCTCTTAAACCCTTGCTAGACTGTGAAGAGCTAGATGAAGTGGCACTGAACGTCATAGGAGGACAGGAAGACATCTTCTACAAGTAGCCAGATCTCTCACATGGGGTTGAAGGTGTGGACTACATCATACGGTATGGAGCCACTTCTAACGAGGAGTCAGAGTGAAGAGAAGGCTAACTAGTAGAATAGTTTTGAGGTCGAGGAACCGAGCTGTTGTAGTATAGAAATAATCTGTTGACTTCTTCGAGTGTTTAATTATTTGCATCTTTCTCGGTTTGTTGTATAAACACTAAGCACTTGAGGTGTTCTCTTGTAGAGAGCATTTTGTTCTCAGCACGCTTTGGTTTGTAATAATAATATTATCAGTTTGTATTTGGACCGGCAACACTCTGAGGGATGTAATTCTTGTGGAGGGTTGTTCCGCAAGTGTTATGTCAACGACTTGCATACTACAACATGCAGTGGTATGCTGGGTCACCGCATGGACGAAAACAAAAGCCAAAGTTCCTATTTTTTCTGATATGAGACGGAGTCCAAAGCAGAGACGAAGGGAAGCTAGGGGCCAGGCACACCATAGGGTGGCGCGTCCTACTCCTGGCCCATGCCACCAGGTGGTGTGGCCGCCTGGCCCGCCTCCTGATGCCGCCCTTCCGCCTATATATTCTCCTCGGCGAGAAAACCCTAATGACCTGATCAATTTTCTAGAAACATATCGCGAGCCACCATCGTCATCGACCCAAGATCGGGAGGGTCCAGAAGCTCTTCTTGGCACCCTGCCGGAGAGGGGAATCACCACCGGAGGCCTTCTTCATCACCATGCCTGCCTCTGGAGTGATGTGTGAGTAGTCTACCTTGGACTATAGGTCCATAGCAGTATCTAGATGGTTGTCTTCTCCTCCACGTGCTTCATGTTTAGATCTTGTCAGCTGCCTATCATTATCAAGATCATCATTACGTAATTCTACATGTTGTGTTTGTTGGGATCCGATGAATATTGAGTACTTTGTCAAGTTGATTTATTGATTTATCATATCTATATTGTTTATGATCTTGCAGGCTTTTCATTGCTAGTAGATATCTTGGCGGAGTTGATGCTAGTAACTCCAAGAGGGAGTATTTATGCTCGATAGTGGGTTCATGCGTCTAGTAATCTGGGAGAGTGAAAATAACTTCTAAGGTTGTAGATGTGTTGTTGCTACTAGGGAGAAAACAACAATCTTGTGTTCAAGGATATTCGTATTGTTTACATTACACACTTTGCTTAAGGCGATAATCTATAGTTTGCAACTTAGTACTCAACGGATGCTTGGACGACACCTCGAGAGTGGATTATTAGTCATAGATGCAGTTGGATTACGGTCTATGTATTATGTTGTAATGCCTAAGTGAATCTCATAGTGATCCTCATGACATTTGTACGCTTTCTTTATTCTATCAATTTCCTAACTGTAATTTGTTTACCTAGCATGATTTTATCTTATGGAGAGACACCTCTAGTGAACTATGGACCCCGGTCCATTATTTTACATTCTTATTATCGTTTACTATTTACTCACATTATTTATATTCTCGCAAACTACTATCTTTTACCACATGATATGTTTAATCCTTTGTTTACAGCAAACCGGTGAGATTGACAACCTCATTGTAAGTTGGGGCAAAGTACTTTGGTTGTGTTGTGTGCAGGTTCCATTTTGTTGTTTGTCGTGGGGATGACTTCTAGGGTAGGCCAAGAGCAGAGCCATCTAGCAGCCTACATCCCAGGAATCTCCACGGCGCTAAGTCAGGAAGACTGGCTTTGGCCAGAGGACCGGCAGCGCCAGCAGCCGGCTGGTGACTCCACCAAGGAGAGCCCGAAATAGCGAAGACGACAAGATCCCTCCAACGGCTGCTTCACCGAAAGCGGCCTGGCCCCAACAAGATCGACAGAAGCGAGGAGCAGGCATGACGCCAGCCACGCCCGGTCTCCACCAATCAGTGGGCAGGAGCCTTCCCCATGAAAGGATGCAAGGCAAAAGGGAGAGCATATGCCTCCAAGATGCCGGTCCAAGGGGGAAAGGCACTTTATAAAGTTGCCATCATCAGACAAGGAGTCAAAGGACAGCGGATCACGCCAAGGACACAGCCACGTAGGAGCCGGCAGCCAGGCAGCCGACCACCTAACCTGTAACCAGACCCCTGCCTATATAAGGGGGTCTGGACCCTTAGACCAGGGGAGGCCGATCCTTCTTCTTCCTCCTCTAGACCGAACAGCTCGAGGAGCGTTGTAACCACTATGAAGATAATACAAAACAAGGCAAGAAGTAGGGGTGTTACCTCCGGCGTGGAGGGCCCTGAACCTGGGTAAACCGTGGTGTCTTAGTTACACAATCTCAAGCCGGACCCATCGTCGCACACTGTCGAGCCCCTCCATTAAGCCATCCCCATGGCTACTGTCACTAAAATCCCATGACAGTTGGCGCCCACCATGGGGCAACGCGCGGCGACGACTGGAGTGAAGTTCCGACCGGGATCCCCATTGACTCTTGGCGAGAAGGTCACCTCCGGCCTTGTCTGGAGGTTCAGCACCTTCGACTGCGTCAGCGACAATCTAGCCTGCTTCAAGGACGGCTTCAGCGATAGCGGCTCCTTCCTCGATGTCGGCAGCCACCGCTTCTATGTCGCCAAGCCCTTCCCGGAAGAGGTGACTGACGTCCTCAACCCTCTCAGCGATGGAGGCTCAAGCTGCAGTGAAAGCAGCAACCTTGGCGCCATGGTTGAAGCGATGGCCCTAGGAGACAAGGAGGGCGGCGACTCACCGCGCCCTGTGGCCTGCCGCTCGAACGCCTTCTTCCACAGGAGCAAAACGCTCCACTCCCAGAGCAAGATGCCTCGGACATCACCATCGTGGACATGTGTGCACCACTCGACCCATCATCAACCCCGTCCTGGTAGCAGAGGCCCTGGAGCGGACGTGCCTCATTCTCCTCGGCAAGGTGGCTGAGGATGAGGACGCCCGGCGCCGCATGAGCAACGTACTCCGCGAGTTCTACGACGCGCATGGCGATGCACCGGTTGAGCTTGCTCATGGCCAGTTGCATGGCCATGGACTCTCTGCCGTGGGCCCAAGCTGGGTCCGACGGCCGCCGTCGGCAGATCAAGGCCCAGGTGGGCACGGTCGGGGCGGTCGTGCTCCAAGCTACAACGCCCGAGGCCGTCGCGCCCAGCCGGCCAGTGGCTGAGGCCGACTACGTCAAGTTTTGGTGCCAGCACCAGAGCTAGGATCTCGGGCTCGCTAGCCAGCCCTGCACATCCATCTGTGGCTGGACCACCTGAAGACGCTCCCCAAGGGATCTGCTAGCTCAAAGCGAGCGGCGACTGATCAAGGAGGCCCTGGGGCTGCTGGGAGCGGTCAGGGGCGCAAGGAGGGCAAATACACTGTTGATGCCGTGCTTGACCAGCTATGCAAGTTCCACAGCACCCCCGGTAGGGAAGCGACCCACTCCACACATTAGTGTTGTTTCATGAGAGAGCTAGAGCAGCGCGCTCAGCAGCTCACTGGAGCCTCGCATGCGCAGCTGGCTGGAGGTCAGGAGGACCATCAGCGCGAGCCGGCTACCAAGAAGCCGGACCAAGGCGATGACGACTTCCCGACGGACATTGAGCAGTACCATGTCTTCACCACTCTGGGGAAGGACAAAAGGAACGACCTTTAGTATGAGGCGGAGGTGAACGCCATCATGCCAGCAGAGCCCCAGTTCATGCACTGGTCTGAGGTAGCCATCACCAGGGGCACGAGGACCACCCGCCGTTGATGCCCAGTCCTGGAGAATATGCGCTGGTCCTGGATCCCATCGTGTGTTCCGGTACGCACACATGCCGGTTCTCCCGCGTGCTCATCAACGGCGGCAGCAGCATTAACCTTCTGTACCAGAGCTCGATGGAGAAGTCGGGCATCCCGCTTGCCCAATTGGAGCCGAGCCGGCTCACCTTCCATGGCATCGTGCTTGGGCATTCGTGCGCCCCTATGGGTAGGGTGCAGCTAGAGGTTCTCTTCGGGAAGAAAGGCAACAGCCGCCACGAGCCCATCTGGTTCGAGGTGGTGGACATCAGCAGTCCTTACCATGCGCTGCTTGGCCAAGTTCGTGGCGGTGCCGCACTATGCCTATCTCAAGATGAAGCTCCCATGTCCCAGAGGCATGATCACAGTCTCAGAATGCTTCAAGAGGTCACTAGTGTGCGCCAAGGCAAGCTCGCAGCTGGCAGAGGCATTGGTCATCACCGAGGAGAAGCAGCAACTCCTCCATCATGTGGAGCTAACTCAGCAAGGTGTGCTGGCTCGCCAGTCACCGGTGGAGTAGTTCAAGCCGGCCGATGACACCAAGAAGATCTTGTTGGACGAGAGTGACCCCTCCAAGTTCGTCATCATCGGCACCGGACTCTCTGCTAAATAGGAAAGTGAGCTCACCAGCTTCCTCCGTGAGAATTAGGACATCTTCGCATGGTCTCCAAAGGACATGCCAGGTGTGCCAAAGGAGCTAGATGAGCACTCACTCCATGTCCGACCAGATGCCAACCCGGTCAAGCAACTGTTGCAGCGCTTTGCAGAAGAGAAAAGAAAGGCTATTGGTGAGGAGATTGCATGGCTCCTTGCAGCCGGCTTCATCATGGAAGTATTTTACCCTGACTGGTTGGCGAACCCAGTCTTGGTCCTGAAGAAGAACAATATGTGGCGCATGTGTATCGATTACACCAGCCTCAACAAGGCTTGCCCCAAGGACCCTTTCGCCCTACCGCGCATCGACCAGGTGATCGACTCCACAGCCGATTGTGACTTGCTGTCTTTTCTGGAGGCCTATTCAGGCTATCACCAGATCCCACTCTACCAGCCGGATCAGATCAAGACATCCTTCATCACCCCATGTGGAGCCTACTGCTACGTCACCATGCCATTCGGCTTGAAGAATGCTGGAGCAACTTACCAGCGAACCATGCAGCGATGTCTGCAAGGGTAGATTGGATGAAACATACACGCTTACGTGGACAATGTGGTGGTGAAGACC
This sequence comes from Dactylis glomerata, assembly GCA_007115705.1. Lineage (NCBI taxonomy): Eukaryota > Viridiplantae > Streptophyta > Magnoliopsida > Poales > Poaceae > Dactylis > Dactylis glomerata. The sequence goes on from QXEO01000050.1 coordinate 960,380, forward strand.
AAGCAGAGCGGCACGCTCCTGGACGATCTCAAGGAGACCTTCACCAACCTGCGGCGCTATCGCATGAAGCTTAATCTAGAGAAGGGCACCTTCGGCATGCCAGCAGGGCAGCTCCTAGGTTATATTATTTCCTAGTGAGGGATCAAGGGTAACCCCTTGAAGATAAAAGCCATCAAGGCCCTAGAGCCGCCTACTCAGCTCAGGGACGTGCAGAAGTTTGCTGGCTACTTGGCCTCGCTCAGTCGATTCGTCAGCCGGCTCAGAGAGAAGGCCATGCCGTTATACCAGCTGATGAAGAAGACAGACCATTTTGTTTGGTTCTAGCGCGCTGATGAGGCCTTCAACGACCTCAAGCGAGCCCTATCAACTTCACCGATCTTAGCAGCGCCGGCTCCGCGGGAGCCAATGCTGCTCTACATCGTAGCTACTCTGCGAGTCGTGAGCGTTGTGATCGTGGTGGAGCACACAGAAGAAGGCAAGGAGCTGCCGGTTCAATGCCCGATGTACTACCTGAGTGAGGTGCTCACTCTCTCCAAGCAAAACTACCAGCACTACTAGAAGGTCGCCTACAGCATGTACATGGCGGCCAAAAAGCTGAAGCATCACTTCAAGAAGCACCCCATCATGGTGGTGAGCACCACCCCGCTCTCGGAGATCATAGGGTGCAAAGATGCAACCGACAGAGTGGCTAAATGGGTGATTGAGTTAGCAGCTCACACCATTCAGTACAAGCCTAGGGCGACGATCAAGTCTCAGATCATAGCAGATTTCTTCGCTGACTGGGGAGAGCGCAAGTACTTGCCGCCGGCTCCAGACTCTACATACTGGTGCATGAACTTTGACGGCTCCAAGATGCTTGGGGGCTTGGGAGTCAGCATCGTCTTCACTTCTCCCAAGGGGGACAAGCTGCAGTACGTACTGCAGATCCACTTTCACGCGTCGAACAATGTCGCCGAATACGAGGCCCTGGTGCATGGGCTCAAGCTGGCCAAGGAGATTGGCATCCGGAGGATCCTTTGCTTTGGAGACTCCGACCTGGTGGTGCACCAGGTCTCGGGGGAGTGGGACACCAAGGATGCCAACATGGCCTCTTATCGCTTCTACATGCAGCAGCTCTGTGGATTCTTCGAGGGCTACGAGTTCCATCACGTCCCCAGAGCAAACAATAACAAGGCGGACCGGGTGTCCAAGATCGGCTCCACCAAGCAGGATATCTCGACTGGGGTGTCATTGGAGATAATCCGCAAGCCATCCATCAAGCCATCGCTGGAATCCAGCTCCATCTTCGTGCCAGAAGACCCTGCTCCGGCTCAGATGCCGCTACCGGACTCGGGGGCTGCCGCCTCGGAGCTGAAGGGGGCTGCCGGCCAGCCCAGTGCGACTGGCTCGACGAAGACTCGGGGGCTGCCGTCTCCACACCGGCCTCTACAGCCAGCCAATCGAACAAAGCCGGCACATCAATAGACCCGTGGCTGCCAAACCCCTGGTCGCCAGCGTCTTCCACATCCGGGAGATACCATCCTGGGCAGATCCATTCTCCAACTACCTCATCACTAGGGACCTACCAAAAGACGAAGCAGAAGCTAGGCGAATACAGCGTCGTGCGCTGGCATACACCATCATCAACAGCGAGTTGTAGAAGCGCAGCATATCAGGTAGGGGTGGAAATAAAACTCAAAACTCATGAGCTTAATGAGTACTCGACAACTCAGCTCAACTCAGCTCGAACTCGGATGCTAATGAGTCAAGCTAAGCTGGCATTTTTAGCTCATTAAGAAAATGAGTTTAATGAGTCGAGCTACAAGTACTCATTAGACTCATTTAGCTTGTAATATGTCTACTTATACTAATCAAAAACTATGTGATGTCATTTTTATCATGGATTATTCATGTGTCACTTTTGGTTTAAGGGATGGTGTACTTCTAAGCAACCTTTAAATGTTAAAGTTTACCTTATATTGTGGAATGTTATCCATTCTCGATATACATGCTATGTTGCTAATATCATTCACATTCTTGTCGAGCATAATAAGTTTATTGAGCTAGCTCGAGTTTTAATTGAGTCAAGCCGAGTTAAGGTCTAGAACTCGTTTAGTTAATGAGTTGAGTTGAGCTAGCTCATTAATTAATGAGTATTTATGAGTTGAGTCGAGCTGAGTTGAGCTGGCTCGATATCCACCCCTAATATCAGGGGTCTTCCAAAAGTGCATCGAGCCGGAAGAAGGACTGGAGGTGCTAAAGGAAATACATCAAGCGGAGTGCGGACATCACGCATCTGCCAGAGCCCTAGTGGCCAAGGCCTTCTGCCACAATTTCTACTGGCCAACAGCCCTGCGGGATGCAGATCAGTTGGTAAAGCACTGCAACGGCTGCCAGCGCTTCTCCAAGAACCGAAACACTCCAGCGGTGGCCCTCAAGACCATCCTGCTCACTTGGCCTTTCGCTGTCTGGGGCCTTGACATGGTGGGACCGTTCAAAACAGCGCCCGGGGGCTTGACGCATCTGCTGGTTGCAGTGGACATTTACCAAGTGGATCGAGGCCAAGCCAATCAAAAAACTCGATGGCTCGTCCACCATCAAGTTCTTCAACGAGATCATCACAAGATATGGAGTCTCCCATAGTATCATCACTGACAACGGGGCAAATTTTGCAAAGGGAGTCTTTGCAGAGTACTGCAGCCAGAAGGGCATCCGGCTGGACCTGGAGTCAGTGGCGCATCCTCAGTATAATGGGCAAGTGAAGAAGGCAAATGGGCTGATCCTAGCCGGCATCAAACCAAGGTTGGTCGAGCCTCTCGAGCACTCAGCTGGCTGCTGGGTCGAAGAGCTACCCTCGGTGCTCTGGAGCCTACGCACCACTCCTTATCATTCTGTTAGCTTCACTCCCTTCTTCCTGGTCTATAGAGCAGAGGTAGTGCTGCCCACCGACATTGAATTTGATGCGCCTAGAGTGGTCTAGTACATGGAGAAGCAAGTGAAATAAGCTTGCAAAGATGGCATCGACCTCCTCGAGGAGGCACGAGAGCAGGCCTTGGCTAGATCAGCGCTCTATCAGCAGCTGCTGCAATGATACCACAGTGAAAGATCCATCCACTCGCATTTCACGAAGGAGATCTCATACTCCGGCTGGTCCAAAACACCAAAGGCATGCACAAGCTGTCCTCTCCCTGGGAGGGACCGTTCATTGTCAGCTGGGTGCTAGGCAATGGGGCATACTACCTCATCGACGCACAAGAGCCCAGAAAGAACAAGGCAGATAACTCTGACAAGGAGACAGAATGTCCCTGGAATGTCAGTCTCCTATGACCTTTCTTCTGCTAAGGCAAATGCTTGTACTCCAAAAACTTGTCAATGAATAAAGGATAACGGAATGGCTAGTTACGGCCGGCTTTGAGAAAAATACTTCATGTATGTTTTGCTTCCTGCGTTATTCACTTGACTGGCAGCCAGCTTTGAGCACTGAGCTACAGCTGGCTGCCCTAAAAATGATCAAACTCCCACCAGCCGGATGAGTACTACGTATGGAGCACGTCTTGAGCCCAACCTCAATCCCCCGGCTCCACGAAGCCGGTTGGACAGGAGCCGGCAGACCACATACGAAGGAAAGCCGTAGGGAAAAACCGTAAATGATAAAAGAGTCACTCAACTAAGCGTTGAAGGTAGTGTTTGTTGACCATGCGTTGGCTAGCCCAAGCCGGGTGCCCAACAAACTGAAGTACTACTTCTCACCCCGCGGCACGCTCCCACCCTAGGCCAGTATTCAGCTGCCAGCCCAAGGGAGACCAACCGGCACCAAGCTGCCGGTTGGGGGTAGAAGGGCCGAAGGGTGGGGAGATTAAGGAAAAAGTTGAGGGAACCAGGCTAAGGTAGGCCAGCAAGTGGTCGATGATAATGGTTTTCACTGCTTAGGCTGAGTAGCCACGTCAAGGAGGTTTGAAGCCAGAGCTGCCTCGTGCGACATCGGTATCACATGCGAACAAGCTAATTTTAAGCCAGCTGTCATTCCAGCTGCCCCAGAACTCGGGAGCTAGGGGGAAAGGGAATTGGCCCTTAGAAATGTGCTGGCTCTAATCCTTTGCCGGCTATCCAATCAGTTGGCGCTGCGACATGACCAGCAAAAGAGCATCGAAATCAAAATCTGGCGTTCGTGGAGAAATGGCTAAGGCCAGTGGTTTGGAGGTTCACCCCAGCCGTGGCAAGGTTCTCGCAAAGGTTCCCAAGGGAGAAGTACGCCAGCTCCGGCCTTGCCCGAGCCGGCACGGGACAAAACATCTACCCCTACTCCCTCGAGCCAGTGCACGCCCACACTTTCCGAAGCTGGCTAGCAAAGCTACTGCTCTTGGTGCCAGAGCCGGAGAAGTTTGCCAGAGAACCTTTAGCCCAAGGAGTACCTAGGAAGATCACTAGATGTCATAGTTTTGGCCTACAGCCCGAGCGCAGGACAAGGTTCCAACCATGAAATCTTCATCATACTCAGATGGAAACAGAAGACATTCATGCAAGAATGAAGCAAAAGTGAAATAGGCATTCACAAGGGCACAATGGGCGAAGGAAGATAAGCTTTGCTGAAGCAGAAGTCTGACAATTACAAAAGTTCCCTAGGACACTACTCTAAGATGCTAATGCTCCTCGCCATGAAAACGCTTGCCTTCCTCGGCATGATGTGGGCACCGCATGAACTTTGTCCTGGAGAAGTCCGCGCTGGAGGTCGACGAGACCCGCGTGGCCGAAGAGACGATGTGACACTTGCCTTCCTCGGCATGACGCAGGCGCTGCATGAACTTTGTCCCGGAGAAGTCCGCGCTGGAGGTCGATGAGACCCGTGTGGCCGAAGAGACGATGCGACGCTTGCCTTCATGACCAAGCGGCGAAGGTGCGAGTGCAGAGGGTGCCATCGAAGATGCAGACGATGAAGTTCCGCCTCCCATCATGGCGAGTGAAGAGGAGGAACCGCATGCACGCCATAATCGGCAAAGAACTTCGGCCACCCGTCATGGAAGTAGCACTCCCCTTTGCCATTGTAGTAGATCTCAACGTGGTACTTGGGTTGGTCAACGCTACACTCCCGTAGCGTGGCATAAGCCATCTCCTGGCCCTCCATCATTTCCACGAACTGAGCTGGAAGGCGGAGGCAGTCCTTGGCCCCGGCGAGCACCGGGACTATGAAGGTGGACCACCCTTCGGCTGAGGTGTAGGCTGGCGGCTAGAGCACCAGCTGAAGCTGAGATGGACCGGCCGACAGAAAGGTCGCCGCACGGGGCTGAGCGAAGCCAGAGGTAGCGGCCCCAAGGGCAACAAGAGTTTTCTTATTCTTGCCACTCGGTGGCCATCCGCGGCGGCGAGGTGGTGAAGGAGCAGCCGATGCAGCTGGCGTTACCTTCTTCCCGCTCCCCTTCGGGCGACCGGGCCCTTGTTTCCTTGGAGCATCCTCGCCACCAAGAGCCGGAGCCGCCCCAGTCGCAGCTGTGGCATTGGGGGCTGCAGCAGCTATGGCTGCAAGCGCTGCCAGGGTTTTCTGGTTGCGACTCCCCTTCAGGTGGCCACATTTGTGGGACGCTGGTGGCATCATCGCTGGCATCGCAGTTCTCTTCCCGCTCCCTTTTGGGCGACTGGGTCCCCATCTCTCCAGGGCGCCTTCACCTCCGGCGTTGGGACCTCTAGGAGAAGACATGGATGGGCAGAGCTCTGATGAGAAGATCGAAGCAGGGGAAGATGTGGAGTTTGCCATCAACCCTGAGCGCTCCCCATATTTAAGGAGGAGTGGCGTTGGGGAAGGGGTAGCAGGATTGGCGATGCCCGACGCCTCGGTAACTGCTCTGTTTTCCTTGCATTGTGTACACCCACGAGAAGGCAACCGCTGTGGCCATCACATCGGATCGTGGGAGGAACCGGCGGGACGTGTCGCTGATGCTTGCCAGGTTACCCCTCATGATGACTTAGGGAGTTATTACGGTGGCTGCAAAGTCCAAGCGACGGGATGTTACACTGCAGCTTATAGGCCAGACGCAGCGTGGGTTCAAAACCCAGAACAGTTCAAGTTCCGAGGAACCGGGAGCCAGCTAGCAGCTGCGGAGCAGCCCAGAGCCGGTTCGGTCCCGGAGCCGGCACGTCCCAAGACGGCCGGCGACCCTCCGCGAGACTTAACCTCAAGATCGACGATCTCCGAGCTGGATGAAGAATCCTAAGACTTCGACGGAAGCGTGTTAACTTCGGCTAGGAATGGAACCCGCCGAAGCCCCATGCTAACCCATGAGACTTCGCCAGTTTCGGTGGATAGTGTCATGGGGATGACTTCTATGGTAGGCCAAGAGCAGAGCCGTCTGCCAGCCTACATCCCAAGAATCTCCACAGCGCTAAGTCAGGAATACTGGCCTCGGCCAGAGGACTGGCAGTGCCAGCAGCCGGCTGGAAAATCCACCGAGGAGAGCCCGAGCCGGTGAAGACGACAAGATCCCTCCAACGGCTGCTTCGCCGAAAGCGGCCTGGCCCCGACAAGATTGACAGAAGCGAGGAGCAGGCGTGATGCCAGCCACGCCCGGTCTCCACCAATCAGCGGGCAGGAGCCTTCCCCACGAAAGGATCCGAGGCAAAAGGGAGAGCATATGCCTCCAAGATGTCGGTCCAAGGGGGAAAGGCACTTTATAAAGTTGCCATTGTTAGACAAGGAGTCAGAGGACAGCGGATCACGCCAAGGATGCAGCCACGGAGGAGCCGGCAGTCAGGCAGCTGGCCACCTAACCTGTAACCAGACCCCTGCCTATATAAGGGGGTCTAGACCCTTAGACCAGGGGAGGCTGATCCTTCTTCTTCCTCCTCTAGACCGAACAGCTCGAGGAGCATTGTAACCACTGTGAAGATAATACGAAACAAGGCAGGAAGTAGGGGTGTTACCTCCGGCGTGGAGGGCCCTGAACCTGGTTAAACCGTGGTGTCTTAGTTACACAATCTCGAGCTGGACCCATCGTCGCACACCGTCGAGCCCCTCCGTTAAGCCATCCCCATGGCTACTGTCACTAAAATCCCACGACACTACTGGTGCAAAGCTACGCCCCAGATAAGGTGCTATATATAAATTGTCTGGAGCTATCACCAAGCCAGTGAGCATCAACCTTTGGAAGTTGGTTCTTTCTCCTACTGGTTCGATAAACCTTGGTTTTATACTGAGGGCAGACTTGCTGATGTGCTCATCATACCTTCCTCTTGGAGTTCCCAACTGGGCGGTGATCTACATGCCATCAAGCAATTTTTCTGGCACCATTGCCGGGGAGAAAGAGGATTTCTGTAAGGGGAGTCTCTCGCTTCCAATCTTTACTTTGTTATTATTTTGCTTTATTTTACTTTTGCTTGCATCTTTTTATCAAAAATACAAAAAAATAGTTCCTTTATAGTTGTTATTTTTGCTTGTCTGCTTTTAGTTTTGCTAGAATGGGTACTCCTGAGAACACCAATTTGTGTGATTTTACTAGCACCAACAACAATGATTTTATCTGCACTCCTATTGCACCACCTGCTCCTGATGCAAATTTTTATGAGATTAAACCTGCTTTGTTGAATCTTGTAATAAAAGAGCAATTTTCTATTATTAGTACTAATGATGCTGCAGCTCATCTCAACAATTTTGTTGAGCTATGTGAGATGCAAAAGTACAAGGATGTAGATGGTGATATTATTAGGCTTAAGTAGTTTCCTTTCTCTTTAAGAGGAAGAGCTAAGGATTGATTGCTATCTTTGCCTAGAAATAGTATTGATTCTTGGGTTAAGTGTAAGGATGCTTTTATTGGAAAATATTATCCTCTTGCTAAGATTATATCTTTGAGAAGTGATATTATGAAGTTTAGACAGTTTGATAATGAACATGTTGCTCAATCTTGGGAAAGAATGAAATCTATGATAAAGAATTGTCCCACTCATGGACTGACTACTTGGATGATTATACAGACCTTTTATGCAGGACTACATTTTTCTTCAAGAAATCTATTGGATTCAGCTGCTAGAGGAACCTTTATGTCCCTTACCCTGGGCGCCGTAGCGAAGCTTCTTGATAATATGATGGTAAATTATTCTGAGTGGTACACCGAGAGAGCTCCACAAGGTAAGAAGGTAAATTCTGTTGAGGAAACCTCTTCCTTGAGTGATAAGATTGATACTATTATGGCTATGCTTGCTAATGATAGAGCTCATGTTGATCCTAATAATGTTCATTTGGCCTCTTTGGTTGCTCAAGAAGTGCATGTCGATGTAAACTTCATCAGAAATAATAATTTCCATAACAGTGCTTATAGGAACAATTTTGCTAGCAACAATTATAGGACGTATCCTTCTACCAATGGTAATGGTTATGGAAACTCTTATGGTAATTCCTCCAACAACACTAGGGGCGCGCCCTCTGAGCTTGAAGTCATGCTCAAGAACTTCATTAATAAACAAATTGCTTTTAATAAGTCTATTGAGGAAAAGTTGGGTAAAATTGATGTTCTTGCTTCTAAAGTTGATAGCCTTGCTCTTGATGTTGAACTTATGAAACTAAAAGTTTTGCCTAATGATGTGAAAGAGAGCAATACTTTGAATGCCATTCAAGTTAGAATTGATGAAAATGTTAGAATGTTAGCAAAATTGCATGCTAGGTGGGAAAGAGAAGATGAGATGGCTAACAATATGAAGTTTTATACTATTACCACCACTAGTGATGTTGTTTCAAATGCTAGAAATCCTCTTACTTTGATTGGTGTAGATAAAACTCCTACTCCTTGTGCGAAAAAGCCGAAAACTGCAAAAACTTTTTCTACAAAGTGTGCTGAAATTTTTCGGAGTATAGGAGACAATAGCTCTACTTCTTTCAATAATTTTGATGTTGATGGTTGCAATATCTCTGAAGTTATTTTGATCTTGCAAAAGCTTGCTTTAAGTCCTAATGCTAGTTCTATGAATGTCGCTTTTATGAAGCATATTACAAATGCTCTCATGCAAATTAGGGAAGAAAAGTTGAAACAAAAGGTTTCTATTCCCAAGAAGTTAGAAGATGGTTGGGAGCCCATCATTGATATGAATGTGAATGGTTTTGATTGTCATGCTTTATGTGATCTTGGTGCAAGTATTTCTATTATGCCTAGAAAAAATTATGATATGCTTGTTTTACCACCGCTTGAAAATTGTTATTTTGATGTTCCTCTTGCTGATGTTGCTAAGAAGAAACCTTTGGGAAGGATTAATGATGTTCTTATTATGGTTAACAATAACCTTGTTCCCGTTGATTTTGTAGCGTCCTACCTTTTGAAAAAGGCAGAACTCCTGTGTTAAGTGCTACTCCCTAGATCACTGATAGCACCACAGTACAAAATATAGTAATCATTGCAGATACTATCATTTATTACATCACAGATCCAGATACATGAGTTTTTAAAACCTTACAAACTAGCTTAGCCTCATGGAATAGCTCAAATGACAGAGTTCAACATAACATAAACACAATGGAAACTAAAGTAGCAGTGAGCCTCCATCTTCACCATGCGCCATAGGCAGACATGTTGGAATGTAGACTCGAGATCCTATCAAATTACTCCTCCTCATAATGACCTGCACATTTGAATATGCAGCAGCATGAATGGGGGGTCAGTACAATGATGTACTAGTAAATGACACATATTTGGTGGCTGTTGTGAAAAGACTATACTACATGATATTTGGCTAGTGGATCTTGGGCTATTTTGCATAAAGCAAGTTTTATCCTATATTTTCCAAATCAAAACATTTTTAATCATTTAAAGACTTTTAAGAGTTAAGATAACTCCTAGATGATAACCACCACATAAGTCCTAGGTTGATAGCCAGGTTGTGTAGCTCTGGGTAGTAACTCAACAAAACCTGGATAACTCACAGGTGATAACCACCACATACCATGGGTTGATAGCCAGGCATGTGGCCCTAAGTAGCTACCAAGATGACCCTCGGGTGATAACAACCACACAAGACCTGGGTTGATAGCCAGGTGCATGGCCCCGAGTAGCCACCACTCTAAAGTTGTTTATAAACCAATTTTAATAATTATGAAAAGGTGATGAGATTCTTCCATACAGACCATGTCTAGAGACTCAAGTTGTCCATAACCGGGGACACGGCTAATCGATTAGTTTTACACCTTGCAGGGGTTGTGCACTTTCACCTTAAGACTCATTCTACCCATATAGAATGAGACAAGACCTTTCTAAAGAAGAATTCAACCAAACCAGCCTGACCATACCCAAATACCATCCCATGTCAGCACTCATGGTTGAACCCTCACAACTTACTCAATCAAGACAGGGCCCATAATGTCATAAGGCTGCACTGGAAGTACTCTAAAGCATGGAAGACATATTAATCTCTTTAATCCTGGGTGACAATCTTCAAGTGAACTCCCAGGTGATAACAACCACACAGTCCTGGGTTGATAGCGAGATGTTTAGCCCTGGGTAGCCACTCAACATCGCCTCCTCTATCAAACCAATCCACCCAGGTGATTCATTGAAGTTGTAGTTTAAGTTTTAGAACAATTCATCAACAAAGCATGGAATCATTTTCCAAAGTAAGTTTGCAATCCTAGCAAGTGGGGTTTAAAGGATGGCTACACACTAGTAGGATCTAAGCATTTCATAAACTTCCTTGAAAAACAACCTACCATGCATACTACTAGAAAACACTAATGTAGTAGTAAAAATAGGTAGAAGGATGTGTGTCACTTGCCTTGGAAACAACCAGCACACTCACAGCAATCACAATTGTAGCTCAGCTCCTCTTCACAATCTAAACAAGAAAATATACACAGACATAAACACACATACAATCCAAAATTAATCAAACAAGACAACATTTGAATAGTGTTGGTTTAACATTTTAGGTTTCTTATGATATTGTCATAAGAGAGATATGGCAAAAGAGACGGTGGCTTGCATGATATGGCAAAAGGGACGGTGGCTTGCAAGATATGGCAAAGTCAAATGACTTGAGAGGAGTGGACTAACCTAGATATGATTGAAGAATCTTTATGCTTCTCAAAAAGCATGAATAGGATTTGGAATGACTCATATGAAGTAAATCTCATAAGTATAAAATAGTGCAACTAGAATACTATTGAATTAAAGTGTGACAACACTTACTCAAATTAGTACAAGTTACACTTTGGCTTGGGTATGAAGGGGTGATATATTGAATTACTCAACATCTCCTTTGTTATTTAATAGCTCAATATAAGTAAATAAAATTGAGTAGGCATGAGGTTGGATAGGTATGAATGATATTGATAATAATGGCATGTGCATGGCCACAAGATTCTCTTGGTCAAAAGATTAACTTGAAATAGATATGGCCATGTCAATGTTTAAATTCTTCTTTGAAGAATTCTAACTAGTTTTGGGTGATATTTTGGTTCAAAGGTGATAATGGATTTGAATGGTTCTAGACATATGAGCTATGGTGTAAAGTATCTTAACACCACAAGATTCAAAGAAAACAATAATTAGGATATAGTACAACTTACTCAAATACTCAATTTGAATAACACGTACTAAGCCAACAAGAATAAGATGGCATGATAATAGGTCATGATAAGGCGTCAAAATGGTCTTGGTGGATGCGTATGATCATAGGACTCACTTTGGTGAAAGGAAACAATACTGAAAGAATATAGAATTAATCCTATAATGGAAAATACTCAAATTCTCATATTTGAATTTGAATGATTGCAAAGTGGTTCAAGAAATTCTGGATGTGATGCTACTGGATAGGATATAGTAAAGCAAGGTTACTACATTTTCTATGAATTTCGCAAGATTGGGAAGCTCGCAGATTATAAATACGAATTTTGAGTTTTAATAAGAAAATTTCTCACCACATGTCGTGATCTGATTGGGTTATGCCCGTTCACTTGGATCAATGATATAGATTGTTGGATCTAATGCATATTGGACTATTTAGATTGGATCTGTGAGGCTCACCGGAAAATGGAGATCGGCGGCGGCGGTCGGCTCAGATGTCGATGGTGGCGGCACTCTGGTGATCTCTCGAGGTGGAGAAGGTGGTGACGGCATTTGGCTCCTTGCTCCAGTCACACCAGTATGCTCTGCATAGTATTCCCCTTCCTAGAACAGTGGCTAGGGATGGATGGAGGTCTCAAACTCCGGTTGAACTCCAGCGAGAAATCACGGACGATCCGGTGGTCTGCGTGATGGGGAAAAAGGTTAGAGAGCTATGGCACTGCATCGGGAAGAGTTTAGAGTGAAAAGGGGTTGCGGGGGCACTCTGTAACCTGCAGGTCAAGCTTGAGATGAGTTTCAAGGGCGGCGGTGATACGTCTCAAACGTATCTATAATTTTTGATGCTCCCTGCTTGTTTATACACCATTTGCTTTGTGTTTTGTTACACTTCGTGGCATTTTTATGCATTTTCTGAAACTAACCTATTAACGAGATGCCACAGTGCCAGTTCCCTATTTTCTGCTATTTTGTTTTTAGAAAAGCTACACAGGAAATATTCTCGGAATTGGACAAAACAAAAGCCAAACCTCCTATTTTTACCGAAACTTCACGGAGACCAAAGAGGAGATGGAGGGGGGGCCATAGGGCAAGCTCACCCTAGAGTTGCGCGGCCTAGCACTGGCCCACGCCACCAGGGGTGAGGCCACCTGGCCCACCTCCTGGCGCTGCCCTTCTGCTTATATATTCCTCCCGATGGGAAAAACCTAAACACCTGATCAATTTTCCAGAAATACATCGCGATCTGCCACCTTCATCGACCTGAGATCAGGAGGGTCCAGAAGCTCTTCTTGGCACCCTGCCAGAGAGGGAAATTACCACTGGAGGTCTTCTTCATCGCCATGCCTGCCTATGGAGCGATGAGTGAGTAGTCTACCTTGGACTACGGGTCCATAGCAGTATCTAGATGGTTGTCTTCTCCACCATGTGCTTCATGTTTAGATCTTGTGAGCTGCCTTGATCGAGATCATCTAGGTGTAATTCTACATGTTGTGTTTGTTGGGATCCGATGAGTATTGGTACTATGTCAAGTTGATGTTTTGAAATTATATATTTATGTTATCTCTATGTTGTTTATGATCTTGCATGCTCTCTGTTGCTAGTAGATATCTTGGCCAAGTAGATGCTAGTGACTCCAAGAGGGAGTATTTATGCTCGATAGTTGGGTTCGTGCCTCTAGTAATCTGGGGGAGTGACAGAAACCTCTAAGGTTGTAGATGTGCTATTGCCACTAGGGAGAAAAAAATTCTTGTGTCCAAGGACATTTGCTTCATTTACATTACACACTTTGCTTAATGCAATTATCTGTTGTTCGCAACTTAATACTCAACGGGTTCTCGGATGACTCCCCGCGAGTGGATTTTTAGTCATAGATGTAGTTGGATGGCGGTCTATGTATTTTGTTGTAATGCCCAGAGTAAATCTCATAGTGATCCTTATGATATATGTACGTTATCTTTATTCTATCAATTGCCCAACTGTAATTTGTTTACCCAGCATGTTGTTATTTATTTTATGGAGAGACACCACTAGTGAACTGTGGACCCCGGTCCAATTTCCTTTACATTGCTATTACTGTTTACCATTACTTTCTTATTTACATTCTTGCATACTATTACTATATCCCACTCGATACGCTTAATCCTTTGTTTATAGCAAACCAGTGAGATTGACAACCTCATCATAAGTTGGGAGCAAAGTTCTTGGTTGTGTTGTGTGCAGGTTCCACATTGCTACTGGTGCAAAGCAAAGCCCTGGACGAGGCGCCCTATAAATTGTCCGGAGCTGTCATGAAGCTAGTGAGCATCAACCTTCTAAAGTTTGGCTTTCTCCTACTGGTTCGATAAACCCCGGTTTCATACTGGGGGAAGACTTGCTATTGTGCTCATCATACCTTCCTCTTGGGGTTCCCAACTGGGTGGTCATCTACTCGCATCAAGCATTTTTTCTGGCGCTGTTGTCAGGGAGAAAGAAGATTTCTGCAAGGGGAGTCTCTCACGCTCAATCTTTTACTTTGTTATTGTTTTGCTTTATTTTATGTTGGCTTGCATCATTTTATCAAAAACACAAAAAATAGTTACTTTATAGTTGCTATTTTTACTTGTCTGCTTTTAGTTTTGCTAGAATGGGTACTCATGAGAACACCAAGTTGTGTGATTTTATTAGCACCAATAATAGTGATTTTATCTGCACTCCTATTGCGCCACCTGCTCTTGCTGCAAAAATTTTATGAGATTAAACCTGCTTTGTTGAACCTTGTTATGAAAGAGAAATTTTCTGGTGCTAGTACTGATGATGTTGTAGCTCATCTCAACAATTTTGTTGAGATATGTGAAATACAAAAATATAAGGATGTAGATGGTGATATCATTAAGCTTAAGTTGTTTCCTTTCCCTTTAAGAGGAAGAGCTAAGGATTGGTTGCTATCTTTGCCTAAAAATAGTATTGATTCATGGGTTAAGTGTAAGGATGCTTTTATTGGAAAATACTATCCTCCTACTAAAATTATAGCTTTGTGTAGTGATATTATAAAGTTTATATAGTTTGATAATGAACATGTTGCTCAAGCTTGGGAAAGAATGAAACCTATGATAAAGAATTATCCCACTCATGGACTGACTACTTGGATGATTGTCCAAACCTTTTATGCAGGACTGAATTTTTCTTCAAGAAATCTATTGGATTCAGCTGCTGGAGGCACTTTTACATCCCTTACCTTGGGCGCCGCAACGAAGCTTCTTGACAACATGATGGTAAATTATTTGGAGTGGCACACTGAGAGAGCTCCACAAGGTAAGAAGGTAAATTCTGTCGAGGAAACCACATCCTTGAGTGATAATATTGATACTATTATGGCTATGCTTGCTAATGATAGAGCTCATGTTGATCCTAATAATGTCCCTTTAGCCTCTTTGGTTTCTCAAGAAGAGCATGTTGATGTAAACTTCATTAGAAATAATAATTTCAACAACAATTCTTATAGGAACAATTTTGCTAGCAACAATTATAGGCCGTATCCTTCTACCAACGGTAATGTTATGGCAACTCTTATGGTAATTCCTCCAACAACACTAGGGGCGCGCCCTCTGAACTTGAAGTCATGCTCAAGGACTTCATTGTTAAACAAACTGCTTTTAATAAAACTATTGAGGAAAAGTTGGGTAAAATTGATGTTCTTTCTTCTAAAGTTGATAGCCTTGCTCTTGATGTTGAACTTCTGAAACTAAAAGTTTTTCCTAATGATGTGAAAGAAAGCACTACTTTGAATACCATTCAAGTTAGAATTGACGAAAATGTTAGGATGTTAGCAGAATTGCATGCTAGGTGGGAAAGAGAAGATGAGATGGCTAGAAATATGAAAGTTTGTACTATTACCACCTCTAATGATGTTGTTCCAAATGCTAGCAATCCTCTTACTTTGATTGGTGTAGAGAAAACTCCCACTTCTTGTGCTAAAAAGCCTAAAACTGCAAAAACTTTTTCTAATAAAAGTGCTGAAATTTTTCGGAGTGTGGGAGATGATAGCTCTATTTATTTTAATGATTTTGATGTTGATGGCTGCAATATATCTGAAGTTATTTTGTTCTTCCAAAATCTTGCTTTGAGTCCCAATGCTAGTTCTATAAATGTTGCTTTTACTAAGCATATTATAAATGCTATCATGCAAATTAGGGAGGAGAAGTTAAAACAAAAGGCTTCTATTCCCAAGAAGTTAGAAGATAGTTGGGAACCCATCATTGATATGCATGTTAATAGTTTTG
Organism: Dactylis glomerata; assembly: GCA_007115705.1. NCBI lineage: Eukaryota > Viridiplantae > Streptophyta > Magnoliopsida > Poales > Poaceae > Dactylis > Dactylis glomerata. Next base: position 976,146 of record QXEO01000050.1, read on the forward strand.
ATTGCCATGCTTTATGTGATCTAGGCGCTAGTATTTCTATTATGCCTAGAAGGATTTATGATATGCTTGATTTACCACCACTTAAAAAGTGTTATTTTGATATTCCTCCTGCTGATGTTGCTAAGAAGAAACCTTTGGGAAGAATTAATGATGTTCTTATTATGGTTAACAATAACCTTGTTCCTGTTGATTTTCTTGTTATGGACGTTGAATACAATGCTTCATATCCTATTATTTTGGGAAGACCTTTTCTTCGAACTATAGGTGCTATCATTGATATGAAGGAAGGCACCATTAAATATCATTTTCCACTCAAGAAAGGTATCAAACACTTCCCTAGAAAGAGGAAGAAAATACTTTTTGACTCCATTCTTAGAGCAAATTATGAACTTTATGCTTCATCGCTTGATATTACTTGATTTCCACTTTCTGCGCCTGATACGTCTCAAACGTATCTATAATTTTTGATGCTCCATGCTTGTTTTTACACTATTTGCTTTGTGTTTTGTTACACTTCGTGGCATTTTTATGCATTTTCTGGAACTAACCTATTAACGAGATGCCACAGTATCAGTTCCCTATTTTTTGCTATTTTTGTGTTTCAGAAAAGTTACACAGGAAATATTCTCGGAATTGGATGAAACATAAGCCGAACCTCCTAATGTTTACTGAAGCTTCCAAAAGACCAAAGAGGAGATGGAGGGGGGCCATAGGCCAGCCACACCACAGGGTCGCGTGGCCAGCCCCTGGCCCGCGCCCCTGGTGGTGAGGCCACCTGGCCCACCTCCTGATGCCGCCCTTCCACCTATAAATTCCTCCCAACGGGAAAAACCTAAATACCCGATCACTTTTCCAGAAATACATCGCGATCCACCACCGTCATTGACCCGAGATCGGGAGGGTCCAGAAGCTCTTCTCGACATCCTGCTGGAGAGGGGAATCACCCCCAGAGGTCTTCTTCATCGCCATGCTTGCCTCCGGCGCGATGAGTGAGTAGTCTACCTTGGACTATGGGTCCATAGCAGTAGATAGATGGTTGTCTTCTCCACCATGTGCTTCATGTTTAGATCTCGTGAGCTGCCTATCATGATCGAGATCATCTTTGTGTAATTCTACATGTTGTGTTTGTTGGGATCCGATGAATATTGGTGCTATGTTAAGTTGATGTTCTGAAATTTATCTTATGTTATCTCTATGTTGTTTATGATCTTGCATGCTCTCCGTTGTTAGTACCTACCTTGGCCGAGTAGATACTAGTGACTCCAATAGGGCGTATTTATGCTCGATTGTTGGGTTCATGCCTCTATTTAATCTGGGGCAGTGATAGAAACCTCTAAGGTTGTAGATGTGCTGTTGCCACTAGGGAGAAAACAACATTCTTGTGTCTAAGGACATTTTCTTTGTTTACATTATACACTTTGCTTAATGCAATTATCTGTTGTTCGCAACTTAATACTCTCGGGGTCCTCGGATGATTCCCCGCGAGTGGATTATTAGTCATAGATGCAGTTGGATGGCGGTCTATGTATTTTGTTATAATGCCTAGAGTAAATCTCATAGTGATCCTCATGACATATGTACGTTATCTTTATTCTATCAATTGCCCAACTGTAATTTATTTACCTAGCGTGTTGTTATTTATCTTATGGAGAGACACCACTAGTGAACTGTGGACCCCGGTCTAATTTTCTTTACATTGCTATTATTGTTTACTTTACTCATATTGTTTACTTTCTTGCATACTACTACTGTTTTCCACTCAATACGCTCAATCCTTTGTTTACAGCAAACCGATGAGATTGACAACCTCATCGTAAGTTGGGAGCAAAGTTATTGGTTGTGTTATATGCAGGTTCCGCGGTGCTGCTGGGGGAAGACACGCCAACAAGCAGTTATCTGGCGTCCTTGTCCGGAGTGTCATGAAGCTAGCAAGCATCACCTTCTGAAGTTTGGCTTTCTCCTACTGGCAAGGTTTTCAGTATCGGGATACTAGGTAGTATCGTTTTCTTGTCAGCAGTATCGTATCGTAGAATCATATCATAGTATCACGATACTATGAGATTTTTATTTTTAATAAAATATATGTATACATTAGTAATATACCTAAAAATATATCTAAATTTAATTTTTATTTTTATTTTTAGCATATTTTATATATTTCATAGAGTCTAATTATGTAAAATGATGCATTTATAATATAAATATGGGCCCACCCATACGATACATAATACAAGCGTAATTAATTAGAAACCCACGAAACAATATACCAGGTTTAAGAAAATGAATACACACAACTCGCTAGTTGACTTCTTTCTTGCATATACGAAGTCCTTTTTTAAACCTATATTAACAAGCTAATGGACATTGTATTGTTTATATACTTAGTTAGCCATAAGATTACAAAATTAATTTTAATCTTGAGCTTGCCATGGCTTCGTGCCCTTATTTTTTACTATAGGTGTGGGATCGTATGGTATCGTTTTTGTATCGAGATACTAAAGATACCACGATACGTATCGGGATACAAGTATGATACTATCCAGATTAAGATACCATCACGATACGTATCGTTTTACCGTGGTAGTATCATAAAATCGTAAGATACTAAGATACGTATCGGGATACTGACAACCATGCCTATAGGTTCGATCAACCTCGGTTTCTTATTGAGGGAAGACTTGCTACTGTGCTCATCATACCTTCCTCTTGGGGTTCCCAACTGGGTGGACATCTGCCCGCATCAAGCATTTTTTTCTGGCGCCGTTGTCGGGGAGAAAGAAGACTTCTGCAAGGGGAGTCTCGCATGCACAATCTTTTACTTTGTTTTAGTTTTGCTTAATTTTATATTTGCTTGCATCTTTTTATAAAAAACACACACACAAAATTAGTTTCTTTCATAGTTGTTATTTCTTTACTTTTAGTTCATTATGTTGTTCCCTAAGTATGCTTTGGAGGACCTCTCAGTAGGTAGTGGTTCTATAATTGAGAAAAGTAACATTGAGGAGTTCTTTAACCATACTAGTTTGCATAAAGATGTTGAGGATAAATCTTTAGCTGAACTTGCTCCTAGTTATGAAGTTGCTGCTGCTTATTTAATTCACATATTGGAGGCTAGGTTCGTTAGTCTAAATCCTTTTATGCAACAAATGTTTCTTAAGCTTCATGATATCAAAGACTCTGAAAAGAAAGATTTTATTTTGGAGACTTTACATAGATAATTCAGAGATGTTGCTATAGAAGCTAGGAAAGTTTTTAAGCATTTTAATATGCTTGGCTCGCGTGTAGAGGTTGTTGGTACAAACAATGAATAAATCAAAGTACCAATACCTTGCAAACTCTTAGGATTGCATGAGGCTTTGGAAAATAATTTTGATTGGATTTGTCCTGAAAATCTTTTTAATGAAATGAGTGAACCAAAGCGTGATCACAAGGGATCTTCTAAAACATATGTGGATGCAATCCAATGCATTGTTGAAAAGACTCCTGCAATTGATCTTAATGCTTCATTTGATATTACTTGATTTCCACCTTTCTGCGCCAAGCTCAAAGGCGTTAAAGAAAAGCACTCTTGGGAGATAACCCAATGTTTTCTTTTCAGTACTTTTTCTTTTATTTGAGTCTTGGAAGTTATTACTACTGTACTGACCTCTCCTTATCATTTTTATTTCATTTTTGTGCCAAGAGAAACCTCTGATTTGATTGAGGTAAGATTTGGGGAAGTTGCTGTCCTGAAACAGATTTTCGTATTGCACTGTAAAAATTTGTGAAAATTCTCAAAAAATCTTTTTGACCTGCGATTTCTTGTGCATATGCCCCAGGTTATTTCCAAACTTTCATTAGTTTTATACTTTTTAATTTGAGCAAAAAAAAACCCTCGAAAAAATTGACCTTTGTCAGCTGTTCTGTTTTGACGGATTTCTGCCACTATTTGTGTTTGCCTCTCGATCGCTTTCCTTTTGACTTCTTTTGATCACGGAGCTTTTGGGGAAGTTGCTACAGTATTATATGCTTTATATGTGGTGTTTTTGAGTTTAAACCTGAACCAAAAAGGGGTTGATTTATTATTATGCTTACACTAATGTTGCTAATAGAATTGTGTTAAGTTTTGTATGAAGGAAGTTTTCAAGTGTAGGGATTAGAGAATGATGAGATAAGGTGAAGAATGGACAAAATCTCAAGCTTGGGGATGCCCATGCAACCCCCAAGAAATATCCAAGAGGTACAAGCATCAAAGCTTGGGGATACCCCCGAGGCACCCCTTCTTCATCGGCAAAAATCAGGTCACCTTTCAACACACTATATTTTTATTGCTTCATGCACTATGCATTTTTTTGAGCGTCTTTACTTTAGATTTCAGTTTTCTTTTGTTTTCTTTGCTGCAATAAATGGTTGGACCCCGATAAATTTCTTTTGGAGAAGATTTACTTTGCTTTTCATTGCCAAGAACACTCTAGTTTTCACTTTTATCGTTCAACGAGTGCTCTCTTTTTCTACTACTGCGTTTAGCTTTCATTTTTCACCTTGATTTTTGTTTAGATCTTGTTTTATCTTTGCATCAAGGTGTATTTTGACCTCTGGTCCATGTTGGTTTTCATCAAAAGAGTTGAATTAAAAAGGTTTAAATGGTGTTGGAAAAGAGAAAAAGTTTCATGCAAAAAAGTGGTACAAAAAGGGAGCTTGTTTAGACTGCGGCTTAGAATTTTGCATGCCGTGCTTGATGTCGTTTTGATAGTATGCTTAGTAGTTTTTGTGTAGCATGACTTGTCTCAAATGACTGATATTGCTTAATGAGCCTTTGAAAAAATCATGCATTGTTTTTATTATATGGGAGCATTATTGTGGTTTTCTCCTTTGATGCTTTAATTGGGTTGACTTGGCGCATGCTTACACCATGTTTGACTACAAAATAAGTCGCCTATAGCCTCTATGATCATTTGGTTTTTGACTTGTGATACCACTTTATGCTTTGATTAATGATGTTTTGTCGCTATGCATGATTATGGCCGTTATTGCTCTCTTAGTTGGTCGCTCTCAGCCTTTTGCTAGCCCTCATTTTGTACTGAGTATGAGCTCTACTCGTGCATCCAACTCCTAAAAACCAAGTTATGCCATTGTGTCCACCATACATACCTATTAGCAATTTGCTATTCCAAAGTACATTCGACTTGCTTTTATCTATCCTTCAAATTAAACACTTTTTGGTGTTATGTGAAAATTAGTCAGTAAAGCTCTCATGAACCTGATGGCACACTTTACTTTTCTCGCTTTTAAAAATTTGACGTTGTGGCTCTCTTATGTTGAGTTGTTATGCTTGCAAGTTGTAAGTTGGAAATTAGCCCAGCCATGCCGTCATGGGGCAAGCTTTCAATATTGCACTTTCTCTTATTTGAGTTGATATTGTGATCTTTTGTTTATGGATACTCGCGGTGTGAAATAAATTAGAATCTTGTGGAGTTCATGGAGTTTGTATATGTATTAGAGAAATGCCTGGGCCGCTAATCTAAGCCATGCATCATTCATGGTGGAAATTTGTAGCATGCCCATAGTGGACATTCGACGACGCGTCTCAAAATAAAAAGCTATACAAATGGTAAATAAAAGAGATGTCGAGGTGTTCATTGTCTATTTGTCCTATCATTTTGATGTGGGCTTGTTCCATGTCATCGGGCAAGGAGGTACCACATTGGCGGTTCCCTATGATACGTGTATACTTACAATGACAAGAACTTGCTTGGGACCTAAGTAAAGTAGCATGAGGTTTGGGTACTCGTACTTCAAGGGACACAAGGTTTTCAACTTATGATTTGTCAAGCATATGCTTCATAATTGTACACACATTAACCTTAACTATTCAAGATGCTTATGATGGGGGCAATGAGAGCTCAAAGCTAGTAAGTACCATAATTTTTGAAGGTTTATAAAACTTGCAATCATGGCTTCCCTCTATGAAGGGCCTTTCTTTTACTTTTATGTTGAGTCTTCACCTTCTACCTTTATGCACCGCCTAAGAGAGCATAGTTGTCATTCTGAGTAGAATGTGCATAGTTCCAAAATTTATTATTGATTGATTCATGATTATGGTTTTCCTTGTTCTTAAATTATTTGTATCTAGTCGCCCTCTTAAACTTGAAGGTGTCCTATGCATTTATGTTTTGCTACTCTATGAGGGACAAGCTGAAATCCACTTTGACATGTTTTTCCATATGGTTGAAAAACACACGTGACTTTCATCTGCGCCCTCTGGTGGTGAGGCCACCTGGCCCACCTCCTGACGCCGCCTTTCTGCCTATAAATTCCTCCCGATGGGAAAACCTAAATACAAGATCACTTTTCTAGAAACACATCGCGATCCACCACCGTCATCGACCCGAGATCGGGAGGGTCCAGAAGCTCTTCCTGGCACCCTGCCGGAGAAGGGAATCACCACCGGAGGTCTTCTTCATCGCCATACTTGCCTTCGGTGCGATGAGTGAGTTCTATAGCAGTAGCTAGATGGTTGTCTTCTCTACCATGTGCTTCATGTTTAGATCTCGTGAGCTGCCTATCATGATCGAGATCATCTTTGTGTAATTCTACATGTTGTGTTTGTTGGGATCCGATGAATATTGGTGTTATGTTAAGTTGATGTTCTGAAATTTATCTTATGTTATCTCTATGTTGTTTATGATCTTGCATGCTCTCCGTTGTTAGTAGCTACCTTGGCCGAGTAGATACTAGTGACTCCAAGAGGGGGTATTTATGCTTGATAGTTGGGTTCATGCCTCTATTTAATCTGGGGGAGTGACAGAAGGTTGTAGATGTGCTATTGACACTAGGGAGAAAACAACATTCTTGTGTCTAAGGATATTTGCTTTGTTTACATTACACACTTTGCTTAATGCAATTATCTGTTGTTCACAACATAATACTCTCGGGGTCCTCGGATGATTCCCACGAGTGGATTATTAGTCATAGATGCAGTTGCATGGCGGTCTATGTATTTTGTTGTAATGCCCAGAGTAAATCTCATAGTGATCCTCATGACATATGTAAGTTATCTTTTGTGACAACCGCAAATTTGATAACAAATTCAAAGTGCCCGTTATGTATTCCACCGCAATCCCAGGATAAATGTTGCGATATACATAACGTAGATGGTAACCAGTTCCATAGACATTACAATACGATGGTTCAAATACAATGGTCATAGTGACCAAGTTCATATTACAACACAATATAGCAGCGGAAATAACGTCTTCGGGTCCATGCCTTCACCCTACAGGCAATGGCGACTCATGGAGACGATCTTAGTTCTGGTACTCTTCTTCATACCCTTCCTCCGGATACTCTTCCCCATAGTCTGGCCAAGTTGATAGCCAGGGACACAGCCATGAGTACATTGGATGCACTCGCAAACCATCTTATAAATGAAATGATGAAGTAGATATGCAAGGTTGATATGGTGGACTAAGCACTAAGTTTATTTGCAAAAGCTAGTTTTATTTCCCAAGAATGTTCATTGGTAGAAAAGAAGTTTAGTTCTCTAAGTTTAATCTAAAGAGGAACTTCAAGGGTGTCAACATCAAGGTCAAGTCAAGTCATTCACCATGTTCACCATTGTTATTTTCATTCTTGACAAAAGTCAAGTACAGCTTGCCAACCGTCCATAACCGCGGACGCGGCTATTCGAATAGTTTTGAAAAACCTCTGCAGAGGGGTACACTTTACCCACAAGATTCGATACATCTGCCGGGAGAAATCCACCAATCGTCATACACAAGTATGCGGGGTTCAGATAATCAAACAAACTCTTTCACTTGCCTACCTTATTATGGGGATCCTCCCTACGAGTCCAGATACGGAATGGAGCTCATAGTTTTTTCGGCTAGAGAGTGCTCTATTTTGGACTCCCATAGTCTGTGGTATCCTCCATCACAGCTATGGTAAGTCCCAGCTTCGGAAGCGTCCCCGCGGGGTCCACGCTTCTATAAGTTCAAATGAGGTCTCCCATACTAAAATAAACAAGCTAGGACTAAGCCCCTTCCCATTCAGGGGTAATGTGGTTGTACGGTATGATTGGCTCCCATAGTACATCACTCGTTGTCAATTGAGAAATACATTTCATAGTTCTTATTCAAGATTATTTTCTTTCATAAAGCCATCAGGTAGGAGAAACCTCCAATTCAAGTGTTCAAGTTCAAGTCACACATTTTCAAATAGGGTTCCCCTTATAGATGACCTCAATTTTATTAGCGACTAAGCAACTACATTGAGTGATGATACCACTAAATAAGGTTGGATAAACTCAGCTTGATGCTCTTGCTAAGCAAGATATCACTACACATCTATCATTCTACTCTAGCAATTCAATCATGCAATTTACTTAAAACAGATAGAATGCAATAGTAAAACTAGGTATTTGGAGTATGATTCAATAGATGGCTTGCCTTGGTTGGCAAAGTGTCCGGGGTATTCTTCTTCTTGATAATATCCCCCCTCAATATCCTCCTCAGCAACACTAGTGTCTAATAACAAAATCAACACAAAACACACAATCACTACACAATGCTAACAACACACCAAGCACACATATTTGCTTGCTAACAATAGCATTCATGTTGCGTTTTATGGAGTTGGATTGCAATTTTTCTTCCAAGTTTGCATTAAGTGTGCAAGTTAGAGTTTCTACTAAGTGCCATATGTTGTTTACTTTCTAAGCATTGGTATTGGTTTAGGGGTATTAGGACTAGTTCAAGTGGAGGTTGACTAGTTACATAAAGGGTATTGGGGGAAAATTAATTCTAAGTGTAATATAGAGATCTATCATTTTATGTGACTAATTAAAATTGGGTGAGGGTCTAAATGGGTACCACTAACAAGGTTTGAGTTGATTAGGGTTGACTAAACAGTAGACAAGTTGATTAGTGAGTTCACAAATCAAGTTTCAAGATTTTAGGAGGTTTAAATAATTTTCTAGAATTTTCCTATGATTAATAGGGCTGAGGTCAAAGTATTTTTATTTATTTAAATCCCTAACTCAATTTGAATTCTAACCAGTTTCACAGGCTAGAGCATTACCTAAGCTTTCCAACGCATATTGATTTGCTAGAAATGGATTTCCAAATCTCTTGGAATTTAAGTTTGAAAATCATCTCTGAATCACATTTGAAATAATTCAAACGGCAGGAAAATAATTAAAAACGGAATGGACCTAATTCTAAACGAACGGGCCAATTCTCCACAGAACCCGAATGGGCCGGCCCGATAACGTTTCGCATGGGGCGGGAAATGAATAAAACTGAACCTGACAGGGGGGGTCCCACTGGTCAGGTCACTTAACCCGCACCGAATCGGTACGCTACCGATCGATCGTGATCTAACGGCTCTGAGGCATCATCCACGTTGGCTAGGGCTGGAGCTCACCGGCGTTTGCAGGGACGACTGTTTGATGGCGAGGGCATGATGGAGAGGAAGCAGAACTCGATGGCGACATGCAGAAAAAGGATCCGGCAGCACTCCTCCTCCAGCTCCGGCGTCCGTTCGTCCAGCGGCAGTCCAACGCGGTGGCGCGGCTCGCGTCCAGAACCTCACTGGCGATGTAGGTGTTGACGAACCAGAGTGAGAGGGAGGGAGAGATGGTGTCTGGGCGGTAGCCGGGAGTGGTGTGTGTCTCCTCGCTTGATCGGCGGGGGTTTATATAGGCCTGAGCGTCGGGGGAGAGGGTGTCCAGAAGCTCACCGGCTCGGGGGCCCTGGTGATGCGCATCGAGCAACACCGGGCACGGCGACCTTGCTCGTGTGCTGGGGGGCTTTGGTCTCAGCTGCGGCATGCTGTGGGTCAGTGCTGGCGCAGTCATGATGGTCGGCGACGTGCAGCGAGCTGGGGAAGAAGAGAGGGGGGTCCTGGGTGCTGTCTCCTCTTCTCCTCCCTTTCTCACAGCTCGGGTTGGGGCAGAGGGGGCTGGGCTCGACCGTGGCACCGTCCAGGAGCATGGCTACAGTCACAGGACGAATAGCGACAGTGATCTTTCAGTAAACTCGATTTGCTCCATTTTTGTCTGCCAGGTGTTCGACGATATGCCCGCAAGAGATTCAAATTCGAAGTTTTGAAAATTTCCACTTTGGGTGATCAACAAATTGGCCAAGGTTTCCAGTGATATTTTTGTTATAAAGAAAGGTTAAGTTTTGCAGAAATCAAATTTCAAATTTTGGTATAGTCACTGTTTCAGATTCAAACTTTGGTTGAAGTTTGGGTGATGTTCTGATTTGAAATTCTGTTAGAAACTTCTTGGTTGAGTTAGTGTGCAACTTGGTTAAGCTCAACTAACTGGCCAAACACTGAGTTGAGTTACAGATTGCTTATTCTAAAGGCTCAAAGTAGGGTAGTCAATAAGATTTCCTAGATCCACTTATTCTTCTCTTTTTCTTTATTATTTTTATTTCTGGTTTCTTTGGTTCCTATAATTCTTCTCAAATGCTTCTGTTGGTTAAGTTATAATTAACTAACTATTGCACAAAAAATAATAACACACATGAAATCAGAAAAGACATATAATAGAAAATACATGTATGCATGAAATAATAGATAAAAAGTTTTATCTGGGTCCAAAATTTGGCACTTTAATTAATAGGAAGTGGATTACAATTTCTGAGTTGTTACAATCTTCCCCCCTTAAGAAGAATCTCGTCCCCGAGATTCACTAAGTTTAAGAACTGAAAAGATTGGGAAACTCTTTCTTAAGGTAATCTTCTCGTTCCCAAGTGGCTTCATCTTCGGTGTGATTACTCCACTAAACTTTCAGAAACTTGATGCTTCGGGTTCGAGTGGTTTGATATGCTTTCTCGAGGATACGGATAGGCACTTCACGATAGGTCAAATCCTTGTTGATATCCACAGAACGGTGATCAATATTCTTGAAGATTTCTGGCTTCTCCGGCACTTCAAGACATTTCCGAAGTAAGGACACGTGAAAGACATCGTGCACTTCAGACAATTCAGGGGGCATTTCCAACTGATAAGACACTTCTCCTCTGTGGTCTAGTATCCTGAAGGGTCCAATATATCTTGGTGCAAGCTTTCCTTTTACTTGGAATCTCTGCATTCCCTTGAGAGGTGATACTCTAAGATAAACAAAGTCTCCGATCTTGAAAGTCAGTTCTCTCCGTCTCTTGTTGGCATAACTCTTCTGTCTAGACTGGGCTGCCTTGAGATAATCACGAATCATGCGAACTTTCTCCTCAGCTTCTTGCAGAATGTCAGGTCCAAATATCTGACTGTCTCCGATTTCAGACCAATTCAAAGGGGTACGACACTTTCTTCCATATAAAGCTTCAAATGGGGCCATTTGCAAACTGGCTTGATAACTGTTGTTGTAGGAAAACTCCGTGAAAGGCAGACAATCTTCCCACTTAGCTCCATAGGCTAGAACACAGGCTCTCAACATATCTTCAAGTATTTGGTTTACTCTTTCAGGCTGTCCATCGGTCTGAGGGTGGTAAGCGGTGCTAAAGGCTAACTTGGTTCCCAAGGCTTGATGCAAACTTCTCCAAAATCTCGAGGTGAATTGGGTTCCTCGATCGGAAACTATGGTTTTAGGGATCCCATGCAAACTAACAATTTTGGATAGATAAAGATCTGCCAGCTGTCCCGAGGTATAAGTGGTCTTGACAGGAATAAAGTGGGCAACTTTGGTCAGTCTATCCACAATGACCCAGATAGAGTCATTTCCATGGCTAGACCTTGGAAATCCAGTGATGAAATCCATTCCAACAGATTCCCACTTCCATTCCGGAACTTGCAAAGGTTGCAGCAGTCCAGCAGGACATTGATGTTCAGCCTTGACTCTTTGGTAGATATCACACTTGGATATAAACGATGCAATCTCACGCTTCATTCCATGCCACCAAAATTGTTCCTTCAAATCTTGATACATCTTGGTTCCACCAGGATGGATGGAGTAAGGTGTCTCATGGGCTTCCTTCATAATCACTTCCTTTAATTCTGAATCAGCAGGCACACAAATACGTCCTTTATACCAAAGAACTCCTTGATCATCTTCTTCAAATCCTGGCACCTTGCCGAAACTAATTCTGCGCTTGATTCCGTCAATACTCTCATTTCCCTTCTGGGCTTCTTTGATTTGGCTCATCAAGGTGGGTTGAAACTTAATGTTGGCTAAGAATCCTTGACTGACTATTTCCAATCCAAATTTTTCAAACTCTTGGTGCAACATAGGTTGCTCCTTCTTGATCATCATATTTAATGAGCATGGCTTCCTACTCAATGCATCGGCCACTACATTGGCCTTACCGAGGTGATAATGAATTTCCAGATCATAATCTTTGATCAACTCTATCCATCTTCTTTGCCTCATGTTCAACTCCTTCTGAGTGAAAATATACTTCAAACTCTTGTGATCAGTGTAGATCTCACAACGGTTACCCATAAGATAGTGCCTCCAGGTCTTCAAAGCTAGAACTACGGCTGCTAACTCCAGATCATGGGTTGGATAGTTTTCTTCATGAGGTCTAAGCTGCTGGGAGAGGTATGCTATGACCTTGCCTTCTTGCATTAACACACAACCAAGTCCAAGTTTGGAAGCATCGCAATAGACATCAAAGTTTTTGGTGATATCGGGCATGGTTAGGACGGGTGCGGTCACCAACCGCTTCTTGAGCTCTTAAAAACTCTCTTTACACTTAGGGGTCCATTCAAACTTCTTGTCCTTCTTCAACAATTGGGTCATTGGCCGGGCAATGCTTGAAAACCCTTCAACAAATTTGCAGTAATATCCTGTTAATCCAAGAAAACCTCTAACTTCAGTTTGAGTGGTGGGGGGCTTCCCATTCCATGATTGATGTGATCTTCTTTGGGTCCACTGACACTCCTCCAGCTGATAATACATGGCCTAAGAATCCAACTTCCTTCAACCAGAACTCACATTTACTGAACTTGGCATATAGCTGATGCTCTCTCAGAGTCTCTAAAATTAATCTCAGATGGGTTGCGTGCTCTTCTTCGGACTTGGAGTAGATAAGAATGTCATCAATGAAGACAACAACAAACTTATCCAAAACCTCCATAAAAACCTTATTCATGAGATTCATGAAATAAGCAGGGGCATTGGTTAATCCAAAGGACATTACGGTGTACTCATACAATCCGTATCGGGTAGTGAAGGCTGTTTTAGGTATATCAGTCGCACGGATCTTCAGTTGATGGTATCCAGTTCTAAGGTCTATCTTTGAGAAGACTCGAGCTCCAGTTAGTTGGTCAAACAGATCATCAATCTTCGGGAGAGGATACTTATTCTTGATGGTCACATCATTTAGCTTGCGGTAATCAGTTCACAATCGGCTAGAACCGTCACTTTTATCCACAAACAAGACAGGTGATCTCCAAGCAGAAGAACTTGGTTGAATCAATCCCTTACTCAAAAGGTCATCCAACTGCTTCTTTAACTCCACTAATTCAGCTGGGTTCATACGATAGGGTCGTTGGGCTATGGATCCAGTTTCGGGGATAAGCTCAATGATAAACTCAATATCCCGATCCAGTGGCATTCCGGGTAGCTCATCGGGAAAAACATCCAGATATTCACAGACGATGGGAACTTGCTCTAAAGTTTGTCCTGAGATACTCTTATAGCATCGGGTGGTTTGGGGTGGTTTTGCAGACACATGCTTTACTATAATTCCAGTGCTACTCCTCATGGTGATGGTCTTCTTGGCACAATCTATCACTCCTTGATGGGAAGACATCCAATTCATACCAAGAACTACTTCCAAACCTTTGGTTCCCAACACTATCAAATTGGCTAAGAAAGCTATTCTATGAATTTCTATGGGAACTGCCAAACAGTTCCACTCAGCCCTTGTTGTTGACCCAGGTGTTTGTACTAACATGGCATATTTCATAAGGGTTGGGTGAAGTCAACTTTTATCAACAAATAACTTGGTAACAAATGAGTGTGAAGCTCCAGAATCAAACAGAACTCTTGCATGAACTGAATTAACAGGGAACATACCAAGCACAACGTCGGTTGCCTCCTGAGCTTCTTCAACATTCATGTGATTCAGACGGCCTCGGGAGTGAGGCTGGTTCCTTGGTGGATAATTCTTGCCATTTCCAACACGGCGCTGCTACTGAGCAGGAGCAGTGGTCTTGGACGCATCATTCAGCTTCTTGGGGCACTCATTGGAGTAGTGCCCTTTGAGTCCGCACTCATAACAGGTAACACCAGACTTGTCACCAGGCTTGGGCAGCACCGGGGCGCCATTTGGCCTAGGGTTATTGGGGTTGAAGTTGTTGCCACTAGGTCTTGGAGGTGCATGGTTGAAGTTGTTGCCAGGCGGACGGTTGGGGTAGTTGGGACGTGGAGCAGGTGCAGATGGCCTCATAGGTCTAGGTGCAAAACCCATAGGTGGATTTCCCTTTGGCTTCTGCGAGTTGCTTGAGTTGCCTTGATACATCATACGGCGCTTGCGGTTCTCTGCAGCTTGCTTGATTTTGCCTTCCATCTGAATGGCAGAGTCAACCAATGACTCCAGGTCTGCAAAGGGAATGCTGACCAAGACACATTGCATCTCATCATGAAGTCCATTCAGAAACCTTTCTTGCTTCTTCTCATTGGTGTCCGTGTCATCTGGGGCATACCTAGACAAGGTAAGGAACTTGTCACCCACAGATAGGGAACCTTGCCTCAGATTTCTGAACTCATCTCTCATCCTTTTAACTAATCCCAAAGGGACATGGGCTTTGCTAAACTTGCTCTTGAACTCCTCCCAAGGCATCACATACCCCTGGGCTTGCATTGCACGAGTGCTATCCCACCAAGCTCTTGCGGCTCCAGCAAGATAGTGGGTGGTGTACAAGACCTTCTCATTTTCACCAACTTCGGCGACTGCCAAATTGTTCTCCATGGTGCGAAGCTAGTCATCGGCATCTAAGGGTTCTTCAGACTTAGTGAACATAGGTGGGTTGGTGTTTTGGAAACTCCTTAACTTGGATCGGTGATCACCATGGCCATTGTTTTCTCCTTCACCATGGCCATCTCCATTGCCATTGTTGCGGTTCATTGCCATCTGGGTTATCTGCTGAAGAGTGGCCAAGTTAGCTTGGCGCTCAGCTCGGGCTGCTTCCCGGTCTTCCATGATCAACCTTAGCAGTTCTGCCATTTCCGGGTTCGGGGGTGGGGTGCTCGCGGCATCTGAAGATAAGGTGTGTAAGACAAGAGGGAAATCTAACAGCTAAGATTTAATTGTAACATGGATGATGCAATTTTGTCTTACTAAGGCCTTAAGGGCCAAATTCATATTTCATTCAACAAACATCAAACACACCATACATACGAGTTCACACATTACAAATGGTTTACACCCAACCATTGCGACTCGTCTACTAGAGAGGGGGATACAACTCACACCTACATGAAGTGAAACAAAGTGAACTCCTAACTAGATAACACTTGGATCTCCGATCTACATAGCGGGCTCCTCGGGGTCTTCCTCCTCATCACTCACAATGAATCCATTATGCCCACCATCCTCCGGATCATCAAGGTCCTCCATGAAATCATCCTCATCACTAATGAGGGCATTATCCTCCTTGCGGAGATCAATACCTTCCTCCTCACCAAGGTGATCCTCTAGACTCTCAATGTACTCAGGCAGCTCAGCCACATTGGCCTTCAACTCCTCAATGTCCTGATCCTTCTCATCATGCTGGCGACGAAGACTCTTGCGCTCCTTCGCAAGTATCCTGATAGTGCTCCTCGCCTCCACCAGTGCGAAGTGCTCAAGGTTGGCCTTGGTACGGGCACGATCGGCCTCCTGCTGAGTGGAGTATAGCAAGAAGTCCATGTGATCAATGTAGGTACTCGGCTCATTTTGCCCGGGCATGTTTGCGGGACGCCCGTCTGCATCACGCCGAGCAAAGTTCCTAAAGCGCTCCCCCTGGACCTCCTCCACATGCAGTCCGCACAAGCGGGCGTGCATCTCCTGCATACCTCAGACCAAACCATCGGCCCAAGTGTTCTCCACAAGCTCAAACTTGATCCTTGGAGAACTCAAATTTCCCTTCTTGCCACAGCAACTCGCCCTGATAAGCCACCGTAGCTCTCCATCTGGGTGCTCATTGAGCACGGCTCCCTTGAACTCTAGATACAAACGATCCAGGAACAAGGTCAGGGTGGTGAGGTCGCGCTCGAAACAAAGGCTGCCACCAAGGCCCAACTGGTAGTGCTCAGTGAATACCGGGGCCATCTACAAAATTTTAGATTAGATTAAGTTAGTGATCAACTCAAGTGTGCAAAATTTTAAGTAGGCAAAAACTGAATCAGGTATAAAGCTTTGTAAATAGATAGGAAAGACTAAGCAAATTTTAAACCATTTCTTAACTCTTTGCTTTTATAAAGTTTTCATTTAACGCCCATTCTAACTAAGGTCTCCTATGGTCAGCCTAGGCTCTGATACCAACTTGTGACAACCGCAAATTTGATAACAAATTCGAAGTGCCCGTTATGTATTCCACCGCAATCCCAGGATCAATGTTGCGATATACATAACGTAGATGGTAACCAGTTCCATAGACATTACAATACGATGGTTCAAATACAATGGTCATAGTGACCAAGTTCATATTACAACACAATATAGCAGTGGAAATAACGTCTTCGGGTCCATGCCTTCACCCTACAGGCAATGGCGACTCATGGAGACGATCTTAGTTCTGGTACTCTTCTTCATACCCTTCCTCCGGATACTCTTCCCCATAGTCTGGCCAAGTTGATAGCCAGGGACACAGCCATGAGTACATTGGATGCACTCGCAAACCATCTTATAAATGAAATGATGAAGTAGATATGCAAGGTTGATATGGTGGACTAAGCACTAAGTTTATTTGCAAAAGCTAGTTTTATTTCCCAAGAATGTTCATTGGTAGAAAAGAAGTTTAGTTCTCTAAGTTCAATCTAAAGAGGAACTTCAAGGGTGTCAACATCAAGGTCAAGTCAAGTCATTCACCATGTTCACCATTGTTATTTTCATTCTTGACAAAAGTCAAGTACAGCTTGCAAACCGTCCATAACCGCGGACGCGGCTATTCGAATAGTTTTGAAAAACCTCTGCAGAGGGGTACACTTTACCCACAAGATTCGATACATCTGCCGGGAGAAATCCACGGATCATCATACACAAGTATGCGGGGTTCAGATAATCAAACAAACTCTTTCACTTGCCTACCTTAGTATGGGGATCCTCCCTACGAGTCTAGATACGGAATGGAGCTCATAGTTTTTCCGGCTAGAGAGTGCTCTATTTTGGACTCCCATAGTCTGTGGTATCCTCCATCACAGCTATGGCAAGTCCCGGCTTCGGAAGCGTCCCCGCGGGGTCCATGCTTCTATAAGTTCAAATGAGGTCTCCCATACTAAAATAAACAAGCTAGGACTAAGCCCCTTCCCATTCAGGGGTAATGTGGTTGTACAGTATGATTGGCTCCCATAGTACATCACTCGTTGTCAATTGAGAAATACATTTCATAGTTCTTAGTCAAGATTATTTTCTGTCATAAAGCCATCAGGTAGGAGAAACCTCCAATTCAAGTGTTCAAGTTCAAGTCACACATTTTCAAATAGGGTTCCCCTTATAGATGACCTCAATTTTATTAGCGACTAAGCAACTACATTGAGTGATGATACCACTAAATAAGGTTGGATAAACTCAGCTTGATGCTCTTGCTAAGCAAGATATCACTACACATCTATCATTCTACTCTAGCAATTCAATCATGCAATTTACTTAAAACAGATAGAATGCAATAGTAAAACTAGGTATTTGGAGTATGATTCAACAGATGGCTTGCCTTGGTTGGCAAAGTGTCCGGGGTATTCTTCTTCTTCTTCTTGATAATATCCCCCCTCAATATCCTCCTCAGCAACACTAGCGTCTAATAACGAAATCAACACAAAACACACAATCACTACACAATGCTAACAACACACCAAGCACACATATTTGTTTGCTAACAATAGCATTCATGTTGTGTTTTATGTAGTTGGATTGCAATTTTTCTTCCAAGTTTGCATTAAGTGTGCAAGTTAGAGTTTCTACTAAGTGCCATATGTTGTTTACTTTCTAAGCATTGGTATTGGTTTAGGGGTATTAGGACTAGTTCAAGTGGAGGTTGACTAGTTACGTAAAGGGTATTGGGGGAAAATTAATTCTAAGTGTAATATAGAGATCTATCATTTTATGTGACTAATTAAAATTGGGTGAGGGTCTAAATGGGTACCAATAACAAGGTTTGAGTTGATTAGGGTTGACTAAACAGTAGACAAGTTGATTAGTGAGTTCACAAATCAAGTTTCAAGATTTTAGGAGGTTTAAATAATTTTCTAGAATTTTCCTATGATTAATAGGGCTGAGGTCAAAGTATTTTTATTTATTTAAATCCCTAAATCAATTTGAATTCTAACCAGTTTCACAGGCTAGAGCATTACCTAAGCTTTCCAACGCATATTCATTTGCTAGAAATGGATTTCCAAATCTCTTGGAATTTAAATTTGAAAATCATCTCAGAATCACATTTGAAATAATTCAAACGGCAGGAAAATAATTAAAAACGAAATGGACCTAATTCTAAACGAACGGGCCGATTCTCCACAGAACCCGAACGGGCCGGCCCGATAATGTTTCGCATGGGGCGGGAAATGAATAAAACTGAACCTAACAGGGGGGTCCCACTGGTCAGGTCACTTAACCTGCACCGAATCGGTACGCTACCGATCGATCGCGATCTAACGGCTCAGAGGCATCATCCTCGTTGGCTAGGGCTGGAGCTCACCGGCGTTTGCAGGGACGACTGTTCGACGGCGAGGGCATGACGGAGAGGAAGCAGAACTCGACGGCGACGTGCGGAAAAAGGATCCGGCAGCACTCCTCCTCCAGCTCCGGCGTCCGTTCGTCCAGCGGCAGTCCAACGCGGTGGCGCGGCTCGCGTCCAGAACCTCGCCGGCGATGCAGGCATCGACGAACCAGAGCGAGAGGGAGGGAGAGATGGTGTCTGGGTGGTAGCCGGGAGTGGTGTGCGTCTCCTCGCTTGATCGGCGGGGGTTTATATAGGCCTGAGCGTCGGGGGAGAGGGTGTCCAGAAGCTCGCCGGCTCGGGGGCCCTGGCGATGCGCATCGAGCAACACCAGGCACGGCGACCTCGCTCGCGTGCTGGGGGGCTTTGGTCTCGGCTGCGGCGTGCTGTGGGTCGGTGCTGGCGCAGTCACGATGGTCGGCGACGTGCAGCGAGCTGGGGAAGAAGAGAGGGGGGTCCTGGGTGCTGTCTCCTCTTCTCCTCCCTTTCTCACGGCTCAGGTCGGGGCAGAGGGGGCTGGGCTCGACCGTGGCACCGTCCAGGAGCATGGCTACAGTCACAGGACGAACGGCGACAGTGATCTTTACAGTAAACTCGATTTGCTCGATTTTTGTCTCCCAGGTGTTCGACGATATGCCCGCAAGAGATTCAAATTCGAAGTTTTGAAAATGTCCACTTTGGGTGATCAACAAATTGGCCAAGGTTTCCAGTGATATTTTTGTTATAAAGAAAGGTTAAGTTTTGCAGAAATCAAATTTCAAATTTTGGTATAGTCACTCTTTCAGATTCAAACTTTGGTTGAAGTTTGGGTGATGTTCTGATTTGAAATTCTGTTAGAAACTTCTTGGTTGAGTTAGTGTGCAACTTGGTTAAGCTCAACTAACTGGCCAAACACTGAGTTGAGTTACAGATTGCTTATTCTAAAGGCTCAAAGTAGGGTAGTCAATAAGATTTCCTAGATCCACTTATTCTTCTCTTTTTCTTTATTATTTTTATTTCTGGTTTCTTTGGTTCCTATAATTCTTCTCAAATGCTTCTTCTGGTTAAGTTATAATTAACTAACTATTGCACAACAAATAATAACACACATGAAATCATAAAAGACATATAATAGAAAATATATGTATGCATGAAATAATAGATAAAAAGTTTTATCTGGGTCCAAAATTTGGCACTTTAATTAATAGGAAGTGGATTACAATTTCTGAGTTGTTACATCTTTATTCTATCAATTGCCCAAATGTAATTTGTTTACCCAGCATGTTGTTATTTACCTTGTGGAGAGACACTGCTGCTACCGGTTGATGTGGGAGCAAACGTCCTTGTGCGTGGTGATTGACCAGCCCGTTGGGAACCCCAAGAGGAAGGTATGATGAGTGCAGCAGCAAGTTTCCCTCAGTTAAGAACCAAGGTTTATCGATCAGGAGCAGAGAGACGATGACGACTGAAGGTGTTTGTGGAACCTGCACACACACAAACAAATACTTTGTTCCCAACTTACGATGAGGTTGTCAATCTCACCGGTTTGCTTGAAACAAAGGTTATGAGTGTATCGAGTGGAAAACAATATAGTATGCGAGTAAAGTAAACAGTACAAGGAAAGTAAACAGTGCGAGTAAAGTAAACAGGTGATTGCAATATGATTTAAATAGGACTGGGGTCCACAGTTCACTAGTGGTGTCTCTCCATAGATAAAATAGCACATGCTGGGTAAACAAATTACAGTTGGGCAATTGATAGAATAAAGATAACGTGATATGTCAAGAAGATCACTATGAGATTTGATCTGGGCATTACAACAAAATACATAGACCGTCATCCAACTGCATCTATGACTAATAATCCACCCCCGGGGATATCATCCGAACACCCTAGAAGTATTAAGTTGCGAACAACAGATAATTGCATTAAGCAAAGTGTGTAATGTAAACAAAACATATGCCCTTGAGCATATGAATGTTGTTTTCTCCCTAGTAGCAACAGCACATCTACCACCTTAGAGGTTTCTGTCACTCCCCCAGGTGAAATAGAGACATGAACCCACTATCGAGCATAAATACCCCCTCTTGGAGTCACTAGCAACTACTCGGCCAAGATAGCTACTAACAACGGAGAGCATGCAAGATCATAAACAACATAGAGATAACATAAGATATAATTCAGTACAGCAACTTAATCATAAACACCAATATTCATTGGATCCCAACAAACCAAACATGTATAGTTACATAACGGTGATCTCAATCATGTATGGCAGCTCATGAGATCTAAACATGAAGCACATAGTGGAGAAGACAACCATCTAGCTACTGCTATGGACCCATAGTCCAAGGTAGACTACTCACTCATCGCTCCGGAGGCAGTCATGGCGATGAAGGAGACCTCCGGTGGCGATTCCCCTCTCTGGCAGGGTGCCGGGAAGAGCTTCTGGACCCTCCCGATCTTCGGGTCGATGGCGGCGGCGGATCGCGATGTATTCTAGAAAACTGATTGGGCCCTTAGGTTTTTCTCGTTGGGGGGTACTTATAGGCGAAGGGGCGATGTCAGAGGAGGTCCCAGGCGCCCTCACACGGGACCGGCGCGGCCAGGGGCTGGGCCGTGCCACCCCTATGTGTGGGGCCCTGGTGGCCCCACTCCTTCTCTCCTTCGGATCTCTGGAAGCTTCCGGGTAAAATATGACTTCAGGAACTTGTTTCATCCAATTCCGAGAATATTTCCTGTGTATCACTTCTGAAACACAAAAACAGCAGAAAACAGGAAACTGGCACTGTGGCACTTCATTAATAGGTTAGTTCCGGAAAATGTATAAAAATGCCACTAAGTGTAACGAAACAATAGGCAAATGGTGTAAAACAAAGCATGGAGCATCAAAAATTATAGATACGTTTGAGACGTATCAAGCATCCCCAAGCTTAACTCCTGCTCGTCCTCGAGTAGGTAAGTGATAACAAAAGAATAATTTTTGAGGTGACATGCACCTACACAATCTTGATCATATATGTAAGCATTGGTGAGCTGGGATCAATAGAACATAAACATGGGCATGAAGGTATAATCATGACATTAAGAACTTAGCAACCATGTTGTAAACATGCAAATGAACACAAACAAAAGATCATGGTAATGAAACAATAAAAGTCAAACGTGTGTTCAAATCATAAGGAAAAACATACAAATGGTTTTCAGATTGTCCTTCAAAGAGAGCAAAACATAAATGCATAGGACACCTCAAAGTTTAAGAAGGCGACTAGATACAAATAATTTAAGAACAAGTGAAACCAATCAATATGAGTCGATCAATGAACCTTGGGACAATGCATATCACACTAAGAATGACAACTATGCTCTCTTAATGGTGCATAAAGAAAGAAGGTGGTGACTCAACATAAAAGTAAAAGAAAGGCCCTTCGCAGAGGGAAGCAGTGATTGCAAGTTTTATAACCTTCAAAAATTATGGTACTTACTGGCTTTGAGCTCTCATTGCCCCCATCATAAGCATCTTGAATGGTTAAAGTTAATGCGAGAACAATTATGATGCATATGCTTGACAAATCATAAGTTGAAAACCTCGTGTCCCGTGAATACGAGTACCCAAACTCATGCTACTTTACTTAGAGTCCCAAGCAAGGCTCTTGTCATTGTAAGTATATGCATATCATTGAGAACCGCCAATGGGGTACCTCCGTGCCCGATGACATGGAACAAGCCCACACCAAAATGACAGGACAAGCAGACAATGAACACCTCGACATCTCTTTTATTTGCTATATTGTTTAGCTTTTTATTGTGAGATGCGTCGTCGAATGTTCACCATGGGTATGCTGCAAATTTCCACCATGAATTATGCATGGCTTAGATTGGCGGCCCGGCGTTTCCCTAACACATATACAAACTCCATGATCCCCACAAGATTCCCAATTCATTTCACACAGCGGGCATCCATAAACAAAAGATCACAATATCAACTCAAATAAGAAGTGCAATGTTGAAAGCTTGCCCCATGACAGCATGGATGGGCTAGAATCCAACTTACAACTTGCAAGCATAACAACTCAACATAAGAGACCACAATGTCAATTTTTTAAGAAGAGGAAAAAGTAAAGTGTGCCTTCCGGTTCGTGAGAGCTTTATGACCGAATTTCACATAACACTGGTAAGAGTTTAATTTGAAGAGAAAATAAAAGCAAGTCAAATTTACTTGGAATAGCAAATTGCTAATAGGTATGTATGGTGGACACTTTGGAAAACTTTGGCTTTTAGGAGTTGGATGCACGAGTAGAGCTCATACTCAGTACAAGGTGAGGGCTAGCAAAAGACTGGGAGCGACCAACTAAGAGAGCAATAATGGCCATAATCATGCAAAGTGACAAAGCGACATTAAAAGAAGCATATGATGGCATCAAAAGTCAAAAACTAAATGATCATGAAGGCTATTGGCGACTTTGTAAGAGTCTAACATGTGTGAGCATGCGCCAAGTCAACCCAAATAAAGCATCAAGGAGAAAACCAAAATAATGCTTCCATACAATAAAAACAACGCATGATTTTTTCAAAGGCTCATTAAGCAATCTCAGTTATTTGAGACAAGTCATGCTACAGCAAAACCACTAAGCATACTATCAAAAAGACATCAAGCATGACATGAAAAAGCCTAAGCCGCAGTCTACACAAGCTCTTTCTTGTACCACTATTTTGCACAAAGCTTTTTCTCTTTTCCAACACCATTTGAAATTTTTAAAGACACCTCTTTTGATGAAAACCAATAAATTTCAGAGGCAAAAATACACCTTGATGAAAAGATATGACAAGGTCTGAATGCAAATCAAGGCGAAAACGAAAACCAAAAGCAGTAGCAGAAAAAGATGAACGCTCGATTTTTAATAAGAGTGAAAACTAGAGCGTTCTTTGCAAATGAAAATGAGTACATCTCCTCCAAAGGAAATTTGTTGGGGTCCAACCATTTATTATAGCAAACAAACTAAACAAACCAACTAAGAAAACTAAAACAACTGACGCTCCAAGAAAAACACATAGTGCATGAAGCAATAAAAATATAGTGTTTTGAAAGGTGACCTGATTTTTGCCGATGAAGAAGGGGTGCCTCGGGGGCATCCCCAAGCTTTGATGCTTGTACTTCTTGGATATTTCTTGGGGTGCTGGGCATCCCCAAGCTTGAGCTTTTGTCCATTCTTCAACTCATCTCATCATTCTCCAATCCCTACACTTGAAAACTTCCTTCATACAAAACTAAACACAATTCTATTAGCAACATTAGTGCAAGCATAACATATAATCAATCCTCTATTTGCTTCAGGTTTCAACTCAAAACCACCACATATATAGTATATACTACTGTAGCAACCTCCCCACAAGTTCCATGATCAAAAGAACTCAAAAGAAAGCGATAAAGTGGCAAACACAAATATTGGCAGAAATCTGTCAAAACTGAACAGCTGACAAAGGTCGAATTTTTTAGGGATTTTCCGTTGCTCAAATCAAAAAGTGTTCAACTAAGAAAAGTTTGGATATAACCTGGGTCATATACACAAGAAATTTCAGGTCCAAAAGATATACAGAGATGTTATACGAATTTTTACGGTGCAGCACCGAAAACAGTTTCAGGACAGCAATTTCCCCAAATCTTTACCTCACTCAAATTAGAGGCTTCTCTTGGCACAAAAACGAAATAAACAAGATAAAGAGCGGTCATTACAGTAGTAATGACTTCTAAGACTCAAATAAAAGAAAAAGTACTGAAAGTAAACATTGGGTTATCTCCCAAGAGTGCTTTTCTTTAACGCCTTTGAGCTAGGCGCAGAAAAGTGCGAATCAAGTAATATCAAGTGATGAAGCATCAAGCTCATAATTTGCTCTAAGAATAGAGTCAAAAAGTAATTTCTTTCTTTTCCTAGGGAAGTGTTCCATACCTTTCTTTAGTGGGAATTGATACTTGATAGTGCCTTCCCTCATATCAATGATAGCACCTACAGTTCGAAGAAAGGGTCTTCCCAAAATAATAGGACATGAAGCATGGCATTCAACGTCCATAACAAGAAAATCAACGGGAACAAGGGTATTGTTAACCACAATAAGAACATCATTAATCCTTCCCAAAGGTTTCTTCTTAGCAACATCAGCAATAGGAACATCAAAATAACATTTTTCAAGCGGTGGTAAATCAAGCATGTCATAAATCTTTCTAGGCATGATAGAAATACTAGCACCTAGATCACATAAAGCATGGCAATCATAACCATTAACATGCATATCAATGATGGGTTCCCAACCATCTTCTAACTTCTTGGGAACAGAGGCTTTTTGCTTCAACTTTTCATCCCTAATCTTTATAAGAGCATTGGTAATATGCTTGGTAAAAGCAATATTTAAAGAACTAGCATTGGGAGTCAAAGCAAGCTTTTGCAAGAACAAAATTACTTCAGATATGTTGCAGCCATCAACATCAAAATCATTAAAAGAGATAGAGCTATCATCTCCCACACTCCGAAAAATTTCAGCACTCTTTTGAGAAAAAGTTTTAGCAGTTTTAGGCTTTTTAGCACAAGGAGTGGGAGTTTTCTCTACACCAATCAAAGTAAGAGGATTACTATCAGTAGGAGCAACATCATTAGAGGTAGTAATGGTACATACCTTCATCTCTCTAGCCATCTCATCTTCTCTTTCCCACCTGGCATGCAATTCCGCTAATAATCTAATATTTTCATCAATTCCAACTTGGGTAGCATTAGCGGCAGCAACAACATTGCTCACATTCACATCATTAGGAAACACTTTTAATTTCAGATGTTCAACATCATGAGCAAGGCTATCAACTTTAGAAGCAAGAATATCAATTTTTCCTAACTTTTCCTCAACAGACTTATTAAAAGCAGTTTGTTTACCGATGAAGTCCTTGAGCATTACCTCAAGCTCGGAGGGCGCGGCCCTAGTGTTGTTGTAGGAATTGCCATAAGAGTTACCATAACCATTACCATTGGTAGAAGGATACGGCCTATAATTTTTACTAGCAAAATTGTTCCTATAAGCATTGTTGTTAAAATTGTTGTTTCTAATGAAATTCACATCAAGTTGCTCTTCTTGAGCAACCAAAGAGGCCAAAGGAACATTATTAGGATCAACATGAGTCCTATCATTAGCAAGCATAGCCATAATGGTATCAATCTTATCATTCAAGGAAGAGGTTTCCTCAATAGAATTTACCTTCTTACCTTGTGGAGCTCTCTCGGTGTGCCATTCAGAATAATTTACCATCATGTTGTCAAGTAGCTTTGATGCGGCGCCCAAGGTAAGGGACATAAAAGTGCCTCTAGTAGCTGAATCAAGTAGGTTCCTTGAAGAAAAATTCAGTCCTGCATAAAAAGTTTGGATAATCATCCAAGTAGTCAGTCCATGAGTAGGGCAATTCTTTATCATAGCTTTCATTCTTTCCCAAGCTTGAGCAACATGTTCATTATCAAACTGAGTAAACTTCATAATATTGCTACGCAAAGCTATAATCTTAGCAGGAGGATAGTATCTACCAATAAAAGCATCCTTACACTTAGCCCATGAATCAATACTATTCTTAGTCAAAGACAGCAACCAATCTTTAGCTTTTCCTCTCAAAGAAAAAGGAAACAACTTGAGCTTAATAATATCACTATCAACAGCCTTATATTTCTGCATCTCACATAGCTCAACAAAATTGTTGAGATGAGCTGCAGCATCTTCAGTACTAGCACCAGAGAATTGCTCTTTCATAACAAGGTTCAATAAAGCAGGCTTAATCTCATAAAAGTTTGCAGCAGTAGCAGGTGGTGCAATAGGAGTGCAGATAAAATCACTATTGTTGGTGCTAGTGAAGTCACACAACTTGGTGTTTTCAGGGTTGGCCATTTCAGCAAAACGAAAGTAAACAAGTAAAAACAACTACCAAGGATTCTAATTTTTTTGGGTTTTTGATATAAAAGCAATGCAGGTAAATAAATAAAGTAAAGCAAAACAATAACAAAGTAAAGAGTGTGTGTGTGAAGAACTCCCCTCGCGGAAGTCTTCTCTCTTCCCCGGCAACGGCGCCAGAAAATTGTTGCTGCTACCGGTTGATGTGGGAGCAAACGTCCTTGTGCGTGGTGATTGACCAGCCCGTTGGGAACCCCAAGAGGAAGGTATGATGAGTGCAGCAGCAAGTTTCCCTCAGTTAAGAACCAAGGTTTATCGATAAGGAGAAGAGAGACGATGATGACTGAAGATGTTTGTGGAACCTGCACACACACAAACAAATACTTTGTTCCCAACTTACGATGAGGTTGTCAATCTCACCGGTTTGCTTGAAACAAAGGTTATGAGTGTATCGAGTGGAAAACAATATAGTATGCAAGTAAAGTAAACAGTACGAGGAAAGTAAACAGTGCGAGTAAAGTAAACAGGTGATTGCAATATGATTTAAATAGGACCGGGGTCCACAGTTCACTAGTGGTGTCTCTCCATAGATAAAATAGCACATGCTGGGTAAACAAATTACAGTTGGGCAATTGATAGAATAAAGATAACGTGATATGTCAAGAAGCTCACTATGAGATTTACTCTGGGCATTACAACAAAATACATAGACCGTCATCCAACTTCATCTATGACTAATAATCCACCCCCGGGGATATCATCCGAACACCCTAGAAGTATTAAGTTGCGAACAGCAGATAATTGCATTAAGCAAAGTGTGTAATGTAAACAAAACATATGCCCTTGAGCATATGAATGTTGTTTTCTCCCTAGTAGCAACAACACATCTACCACCTTAGAGGTTTTTGTCACTCCCCCAGGTGAAATAGAGACATGAACCCACTATCGAGCATAAATACCCCCTCTTGGAGTCACTAGCAACTACTCGGCCAAGATAGCTACTAACAACGGAGAGCATGCAAGATCATAAACAACATAGAGATAACATAAGATATAATTCAGTACAGCAACTTAATCATAAACACCAATATTCATCGGATCCCAACAAACCAAACATGTATAGTTACATAACGGTGATCTCAATCATGTATGGCAGCTCATGAGATCTAAACATGAAGCACATAGTGGAGAAGACAACCATCTAGCTACTGCTATGGACCCATAGTCCAAGGTAGACTACTCACTCATCGCTCTGGAGGCAGTCATGGTGATGAAGGAGACCTCCGGTGGTGATTCCCCTCTCCGGCAGGGTGCCGGGAAGAGCTTCTGGACCCTCCCGATCTTTGGGTCGACGGCGGCGGTGGATCGCGATGTATTCTGGAAAACTGATCGAGCCCTTAGGTTTTTCTCGTCGAGGGGTACTTATAGGCGAAGGGGCGATGTCAGAGGAGGTCCCAGGCGCCCTCACACGGGGCCGGCGCGGCCAGGGGCTGGGCCGCGCCACCCCTGTGTGTGGGGCCCTGGTGGCCCCACTCCTTCTCTCCTTCGGATCTCTGGAAGCTTCCGGGTAAAATATGACTTCAGGAACTTGTTTCGTCCAATTTCCTAGAATATTTCCTGTGTATCACTTCTGAAACACAAAAACAGCAGAAAACAGGAAACTGGCACTGTGGCACTTCGTTAATAGGTTAGTTCCGGAAAATGTATAAAAATGCCACTAAGTGTAACGAAACAATAGGCAAATGGTGTAAAACAAAGCATGGAGCATCAAAATTATAGATACATTTGAGACGTATTAGACACCACTAGTGAACTGTGGACCCTGGGTCCAATTTCCTTTACATTGCTATTACCGTTTACTTTACTCGCACTGTTTACTTTCTCGCATACTACTACTGTTTTCCACTCAATACGCTCAATCATTTGTTTACAGCAAACCGGTGAGATTGACAATCTCATCGTAAGTTGGGAGAAAAGTTCTTGGTTGTGTTGTGTGCAGGTTTCGCATTGCTGCTGGGGGAAGACACGCCAACAAGCAGTTATCTGGCGCCCTTGTTTGGAGTGTCATGAAGCTAGCAAGCATCACCTTCCAAAGTTTGGCTTTCTCCTACTGGTTCGATCAACCTTGGTTTCTTATCGAGGGAAGACTTGCTACTGTGCTCATCATACCTTCCTCTTGGGTTTCCCAACTAGGTGTTCACCTGCCCGCATCAGCGCCTAGCTCAAAGGCGTTAAAGAAAAGCACTCTTGGGAGATAACCCATTGTTTTATTTTCAGTACTTTTTCTTTTATTTGAGTCTTGGAAGTTATTACTACTGTAATGACCTCTCCTTATCATTTTTATTTGGTTGTTGTGCCAAGAGAAACCTCTAATTTGAGGGAGGTAAGATTTGGGGAAGTTGCTGTCCTGAAATAGATTTTTGTGTTGTATTGTAAAAATTTGTGAAAATTCTCAGAATATCTTTTTGATCGATTTGTTGAGCATATGCCCTAGGTTATTTCCAAACTTCCATTAGTTTTGCACTTTCAATTTGAGCAACAGAAAACCCTCGAAAAAATTGATCTTTTTTAGCTGTTCTATTTTGACAGATTTCTGCCACTATTTGTGTTTGCCTCTCAATCGCTTTCTTTTTTAGTTCTTTTGATCCGGGGACTTTTGAGGAAGTTTCTACAGTAGTATATGCTTTATATGTGGTGTTTTTGAGTTAAAATCTGAACCAAAAAAGGTTGATCTATTATTATGCTTACACTAATGTTGCTAATAGAATTGTGTGAAGTTTTGTATGAAGGAAGTTTTCAAGTGTAGGGAAAGGAGAGTGATGAGATGAGGTGAAGAATGGACAAAAGCTCAAGTTTGGGGATGCCCATGCAACCCCCAAGAAATATCCAATAAGTACAAGTGTCAAAGCTTGGGGATGCCCCCGAGGCACCCCTTCTTCATCGTTAAAAATCATGTCACCTTTCAAGACACTATATTTTTATTGCTTCATATTCTATGCGTTTTTCTTGGAGCATCTTTACTTTTTGCTTTTAGTTTTATTTTATTTTGTTTGCTCCAATAAATGGTTGGACCCCAAAAAATTCCTTTTGGAGGAGATGAACTCCGTTTTTCATTGCTAAGAATGCTCTAGTTTTCACTTTTATCGTTCAACGAGTGTTCTCTTTTTCTAGAACTGCGTTTAGCTTTCGTTTTTTGCCTTGATTTTTGTTCAGATCTTGCCATATCTTTTCATCAAGGTGTATTTTGACCTCTGGTCTATGTTGGTTTTCATCAAAAGAGTTGATTTAAAAAGGTTTGAATGGTATTGGAAAAGAGAAAAAAATTCATGCCAAAAGTGGTACAAAAAGGGAGCTTGTTTAGACTGCGGCTAAGACTTTTGCATGTCATGCTTGATGTCATTTTGATAGTATGCTTAGTATTTTTTGTTGTAGCTTGACTTGTCTCAAATGACTGAGATTGCTTAATGAGCCTTTGAAAAAATCATGCGTTGTTTTTATTATGTGGAAGCATTATTGTGGTTTTCTCCTTTGATGCTTTATTTGGGTTGACTTGACGCATGCTTACACCATGTTTGACTACAAAATAAGTCACCTATAGCCTCTATGATCATTTGGTTTTTGACTTGTGATACCACTTTATGCTTCGGTTAATGATGTTTTGTCGCTATGCATGATTATGGCTGATATTGTTCCCTTAGTTTGTCGCTCCCAGTCTTTTGCTAGCCTCCATTTTGTGCTGAGTATGAGCTCTACTCTTTCATCAAACTCCTAAAAACCAAGTTATTTCATTGTGTCCACCATACATACCTATTAGCAATTTGCTATTCTAAGTACATTCGACTTGCTTTTATCTATCCTTCAAATTAAACTCTTTTTAGTGTTATATGAAAATTAGTCACTAAAGCTCTCACGAACCTGATGGCACACTTTACTTTTCTCGCTTTTAAAATTTTGACATTGTGGCTCTCTTATGTTGAATGTTATGCTTGCAAGTTGCAAGTTGGAAATTAGCCCAGCCATGCCGTCATGGGGCAAGCTTTCAACATTGCACTTTCTCTCATTTGAGTTGATATCATGATCTTTTGTTTATGGATACTTGCGGTGTGAAATAAATTGGGATCTTGTGGAGTTCATGGAGTTTGTATATGTGTTAGAGAAATGCCTGGGCCACTAATCTAAGCCATGCATCATTCATGGTGGAAATTTACAGCATGCCCATAGTGGACATTCGACGACGCATCTCAAAATAAAAAGCTATACCAATGGTAAATAAAAGAGATGTCGAGGTGTTCATTGTCTCTTTGTCTTGTCATTTTGATGTGGGTGTGTTCCATGTCATCGGGCAGGAGGTACCCCATTGGCGGTTCTCGATGATACGTGTATACTTACAATGACAAGAACTTCCTTGGGATCTAAGCAAAGTAGCATGAGGTTTGGGTATTCGTACTTCACGGGACACGAGGTTTCCAACTTATGATTTGTCAAGCATATGCTTCATAATTGTACTCACATTAACCTTAACCATTAAGATACTTATGATGGGGGTAATGAGAGCTCAAAGCTAGTAAGTACCATAATTTTTGAAGCTTTATAAAACTTGCAATCACTACTTCCCTCTACGAAGGGCCTTTATTTTACTTTTATGTTGAGTCTTCACCTTCTACCTTTATGCACCGTCTAAGAGAGCATAGTTGTCATTCTGAGTATAATGTGCATAGTCCCAAAATTTATTATTGATTGATTCATGATTATGGTTTTGCTTGTTCTTAAATTATTTGTATCTAGTCACCCTCTTAAACTTGAAGGTGTCCTATGCATTTATGTTTTGCTACTCTATGAGGGACAAGCTGAAAACCACTTTGATATGTTTTTCTATATGGTTGCTAAGTTTCTATTATCGAGATTATGTCTTTCATGCCCATGTTTTAAGTACTTTGATCTCAGCACTCAATGCTTCACCTTGTTGATCAAGATTGTGATGGTGCATGTCACCTCAGAAATTACTCTTTTGTTATCACTTACCTACTCGAGGACAAGCAGGAGTTAAGCTTGGGGATGCTTGATACGTCTCAAACGTATCTATAATTTTTGATGGTCCATGCTTGTTTATACACCATTTGCTTTGTGTTTTCTTACACTTCGTGGTGTTTTTATGCATTTTTCGGAACTAACCTATTAACGAGATGCCACCGTGCCAGTTCCCTGTTTTCTGCTATTTTTGTTTTCAGAAACGCTACACAAGAATTATTCTCAGAATTTGATGAAACAAAAGCGGAACCTCCTATTTTTACTGAAGCTTCATGAAGAACGAAGAGGAGACGGAGGGAGGCCACAGGGCAGGCTCACCCTAGGGTGGCGCGGCCTAGCCCTAGCCCACACCACCAGGGGGCGAGGCCACCTGGCCCACCTCCTGGTGCTGCCCTTCCGCCTATATATTCCTCCCGATGGGAAAAACCTAAACACCTAATCAATTTTCTAGAAACACATCATGATCCGCCGCCGTCGTCGACCTGAGATCAGGAGGGTCCAGAAGCTCTTCCCGGCACCCTGCCAGAGAGGGGAATCACCACCAGAGGTCTTTTTCATTGCCATGCTTGCCTCCGGAGTGATGAGTGAGTAGTCTACCTTGGACTACGGGTCCATAGCAGTAGCTAGATGGTTGTCTTCTCCACTATGTGCTTCATGTTTAGATCTTGTGAGCTACCTATCATGATCGAGATCATCTATGTGTAATTCTACATGTTGTGTTTGTTGGGATCCAATGAGTATTGGTACTATGTCAAGTTGATGTTCTGAAATAATATCTTTATGTTATCTCTATGTTGTTTATGATCTTGCATGCTCTCCGTTGCTAGTAGATATCTTGGTCGAGTAGATGCTAGTGATTCCAGGAGGGAGTATTTATGCTCGATAGTTGGGTTCATGCCTCTAGTAATTTGGGGGAGTGACAGAAACCTCTAAGGTTGTAGATGTGATGTTGCCACTAGGGAGAAAACAACATTCTTGTGTCCAAGGACATTGCTTTGTTTACATTACACACTTTGCTTAATACAATTATATGTTGTTTGCAACTTAATACTCAACGGGTTCTCGGATGACTCCCCGCGAGTGGATTTTTAGTCATAGATGCAGTTGGATGGTGGTCTATGTATTTTTCTGTAATGCCCAGAGTAAATCTCATAGTGATCCTCATGACATATGTACATTATCTATATTCTATCAATTTCCCAACTATAATTTGTTTACCCAGCATGTTGTTATTTATTTTATGGAGAGACACCACTAGTGAGCTGTGGACCCCGATCCAAATTTCTTTACATTGCTATTACCATTTACCATTACTTGCTTATTTACATTCTTGCATACTATTAATGTTTACCACTCGATGCACTCAATCCTTTGTTTACAGCAAACCGGTGAGATTGACAACCTCATCGTAAGTTGGGAGCCAGGTTCTTGGTTGTGTTGTGTGCAGGTTCCACATTGCTGCTGGTGCAAAGCAAAGCCCTGGACGAGGCGCCCTATAAATTGTTCGAAGCTGTCGCGAAGCTAGCGAGCATCAACCTTCTAAAGTTTGGCTTTCTCCTACTGGTTCGATAAACCTCGGTTTCATACTGAGGGAAGACTTTTTGATGTGCTCATCATTCCTTCCTCTTGGGGTTCCCAACTGGGTGGTCATCTACCCACATCAGGCAGTGATCGACGAACTCTGGCAAGAAATCCGGCAGCCTGATGGCAGGGATTTTAGGGTTTCAGGAGGGGGAAATACAGAGGAGGTTGGGGGCTATTTATAGGGTCAAAATCTGGAGCAAAATGCAATAAATTTGGCCAAAAATCATGGGATTTAGATCTGGTTCGAAAAACGTACGCGAGCAGATTTTGTTGCTGGAGGATGGTGATGATAGGCGGGTCCCGCTAGTCAGTGAGAAAAAAAAAGAAAAAAAAAAGAGAAAGCGGGCACGGCTGTTGGGCTGCGGCTTACTGGTTCGGGCGTTCGGCTTTAGCTGCTGCGTTGGGGCGGTGCGGACGCGCGTGTCCGACTGGGCCAGGTCAAGCCGCTCGGTCCGGTTTTTTTTTTTCTTTTCTATTTTTCTTTTTCTGTTTTCTTATTTCATTCGTAACTTTTGCATTTGAACTCCAAATGAGTTCAAACCAATTTCTAGAATTTTCTAAAATTCAAAGCAATATTTTAAAGCAATAAGAAACAAGTTTTCATAATAAAACCAATTTTCAAGTAAAACTTTATAAATTGGCCAAACAGGTTTTATTTGCATAATGCAAAATAGAATGAGGGTTTGAAAATAATCCTTTGCGATTTGAAGGATAACCTCTTTAAAATAATACTTGAAATTTATTTGCAAACATATTTTTGGCAATACAAACTTTATAAATCATTTTGTAAAATATTTTATTTGCAAATAAGCTTGCATAGGATTTGAATAAATGCAAATTGGAATTTTGCAATCCTATTTTCTCAAAATATCTCCTTCAAGTAATAATAGAAAGTTTGAAATAGTTTTTCTAATAAATATTTTATATAAACTCAAAAAGTTTTAATTCCTTGTGAAATTTCAATCAATACAAACAAAATAATTTTTTTATTCCAAAATTTGACACAAAAACTTGGGATGTTACAGATTTCCTTGTTTTGGATGTTGAATGCAATGCTTCATATCCTATTATTTTGGGAAGACCTTTTCTTAGAACAGTTGGTGCCATCATTGATATGAAGGAAGGCACCATTAAATATCTATTCCCACTCAAGAAAGGTATGGAACACTTCCCAAGAAAGAGAAAGAAATTACTTTTTGACTCTATTTTTAGAGAAAATTATGAACTTGATGCTTCATTGCTCGACATTACTTGATTTCCAATTTCTACGCCTAGCTCAAAAGCATTCAAGAAAAGCACTCTTAGAAGATAACCCAATGTTTTCTTTTCAGTACTTTTTTTTGGTTGAGTCTTGAAAGTTATTACTACTGTAATGACCTCTCCTTATCATTTTTATTTCGTTTTTTTGCCAAGAAGAACCTCTAATTGGAGGAAGGTAAGATTTGGGGAAGTTGCTGTCCTGAAACAGATTTTTGTGTTGTACCATAAAAATTCGTGAAAATTCTCAGAACATCTTTTTAATCTGTGATTTCTTGTGCACATATGCCAGGCTATTTACAAACTTTTATTAGTTTTGCACTTTTTGATTTGAGCAATAGAAGATCCTTAGAAAAATCGATCTTTGTCAGCTATTCTGTTTTGACAGATTTCTGCCACTATTTGTGTTTTCCTCTCGGTCGCTTTCTTTTTGAGTTCTTTTGATCACGAAACTTTTGAGGAATTTGCTACAGTAGCTTATGCTTTAATATGTGTTTTCCTTGAGTTGAAAACTGAACCAAAAGAGTAGATTTACTATTGTCCTTACACTAATGTTGCTAATAGAATTGTGTGAAGTTTTGTATGAAGGAAGTTTTCAAGTGTAGGGAAAAGAGAATGATGAGATGAGATGAAGTATGGACAAAAGCTCAAGCTTGAGGATGCCCATGTCACCCTAGAAATATCCAAGAGTTACATGCTTCAAAGCTTGGGGATGCCCCGAGGAACCCCTCCTTCATCGGCAAAAATTAGGTCATCTTTTAAGACACTATATTTTTATTGCTTCGTATTCTATGCGTTTTTCTTGGAGTGTCCTTACTTTCGCATTCAGTTTTCTTTTGTTTTGTTTGCTGCAATAAATGGTTGGACCCCAACAAATTTCTTTTAGAGAAGATGCACTCCATTTTTCATTGCCAAGAACACTCTAGTTTTCACTCTTATCGTTCAACGAGTGTTCTCTTTTTCTAATACTGCGTTTAGTTTTCATTTTTTGCCTTGATTTTTGTTAAGATCTTGTTATTTCTTTGTATCAAGGTGTATTTAAACCTATGGTCTATGATGGTTTTCATCTTAAAGAGACTTGATTCAAAAAGGTTGAATGGTGTTGGAAAAGAAGAAGAAAAAGTTTTATGACTATAGTAGTACAAAAGGGAGCTTGTTTAGACTGTGGCTTAGACTTTTGCATGCCATGCTTGATGTTATTTTGATAATATGCTTAGTAGTTTTTGCTGTAGCATGACTTTTCTCAAATGACTAAGATTGCTTAATGTGCCTTTGAAAAAATCATGCGTTGTTTTTATTATATGGGAGCATATTATTGTGGTTTTCTCCTCTGATGCTTTATTTGGGTTGACTTGGCGCATGCTTACACCATGTTTGACCTTAAAAAGTTGCCATAAGAATCTATGATCATTTGGTTTTTGACTTGTGATACCACTTTATGCTTTGGTTAATAATGTTTTGTCGCTATGCATGATTATGGCCGTTATTGCTCTCTTAGTTGGTCGCTCTCAGTCTTTTGCTAGCCTTCATTTGTACAGAGTATGAGCTCTACTCGTGCATCCAACTACAAAAATCCAAGTTTTCCAATGTGTCAAACATATCTACCTATTAGCAATTTGCTATTCCAAGTATATTCATCTTGCTTTTATCTATCCTTCAAATTAAACTTTTTGTGTTATGTGAAAATTAGTCAGTAAAGCTCTCACGAACCTGACGGCACATTTACTTTTCTGCTCTTAATAAATTTGACCATTGTGGCTCTCTTGTGTTGATGTTATCCTTGCAAGTTGGAAGTTAGCTCAGCCATGCTGTCATGAGGCACACTTTCAACATTGCACTCACTCTCATTTAGTTGATATCATGATCTTTTGTTTATGGATGCTTAAGTTGTGTGAAAGGAATTGGAAACTTGTGGAGTTCATGGAGTTTGTATATGTGTTAGAGAAATGCCTGGGCTGCTAATCTAAGCCATGCATCATTCATGGTGGAAATTTACAGCATGCCCATAGTGGACAATCGACGACGCATCTCAAAATAAAAAGCTATACCAAATGGTAAATAAAAGAGATGTCGAGTTGTCTGTTGTCTGTTTGTCTTGTCATTTTGATTGGGCTTTTTTCCATGTCATCGGGCAAGAGGTACTCCGTTGGCGTTCTTGATGATTCATTTATGCTTACAATGACAAGAACTTGCTTGGGACCTAAGTCGATTAGCATGGTTTGGGTACTTGTATTCACGGGACATGAGATTTTCAACTTATGATTTGTTAAGCATATGCTTCATAATTGTACTCACATTAACCTTAACCACTCAAGATGCCTATGATGGGGGCAATGAGAGCTCAAAGCTAGTAAGTATCATAATTTTTGGAGGTTTATAAAATTTGCAATCATTGCTTCCCTCTACAAAGGGCCTTTCTTTTACTTTTATGTTGAGTCTCCACCTTCTACCTTTATGCACCGTCTAAGAGAGCATAGTTGTCATTCTGAGTATAATGTGCATAGTCCCAAAATTTATTATTGATTGATTCATGATTATGGTTTTGCTTGTTCTTAAATTATTTGTATCTACTCACCCTCTTAAACTTGAAGGTGTCCTATGCATTTATGTTTTGCTACTCCATGAACGACAAGCTGAAAACCACTTTGCTATGTTTTTCTATATGCTTGAAACACACACTTGACTTTCAATGCATTATTACTCATGATCTTTTGTTTGTGTTACTTTTCATGTTATAACATGGTTGCTAAGTTTTATTGTCAAGATTATGTCTTTTATGCCCATGTTTAGAGTACTTTGATCTCAGAACTCAATGCTTTGCATTGTTTGATTAAGATTGTGTTGGTGCATGTCACCTCAAAAATTATTGTTTTGTTATCACTTACCTACTTGAGGATGAGCAGGAGTTAAGCTTGGGGATGCTTGATACATCTCAAACATATCTATAATTTTTTATGCTCCATGCTTGTTTATACACCATTTGCTTTGTGTTTTGTTACACTACGTGGAATTTTTATGCATTTTCTGGAACTAACCTATTAACAAAATGCCACAGTGCCAGTTCCCTGTTTTCTGTTGTTTTTGTGTTTTAGAAAAGCTACACAGGAAATATTCTCAGAATTGGACAAAACAAAAGGCGAAGTTCCTATTTTCCTGATACGAGACGGAGTCCCAAGCAGAGACGGAGGGGAGCCAGGGGCCAGGCACACCATAGGGTGGCGCGGCCTACCCTTGGCCTGTGCCACCAGGTGGTGTGGCTGCCTAGCCCACCTCCTGACGCTGCCCTTCCGCCTATATATTCTCCTCGGTGAGAAAACCCTAAGGACCCAATCAATTTCCCAGAAACATATCATGAGCCGCCGTCGTCGGCGGCTCGAGATAGGGAGGGACCAGAAGCTCTTCCCGGCACCCTGCCGGAGAGGGGAATCACCACCGGAGGCCTTCTTCATCACCATGCCCACCTCCGGAGTGATGTGTGAGTAGTCTACCTTGGACTATGGGTCCATAGTAGTAGCTAGATGGTTATTTTCTCCTCCATGTGCTTCATGTTTAGATCTTGTGAGCTATCTATCATGAACAAGATCATCATTATGTAATTCTACATGTTGTGTTTGTTGGGATCCGATGAATATTGAGTACTTTGTCAAGTTGATTTATTGATTTATCATATCTATGTTGTTTATGATCTTGCATGCTTTCCTTTGCCGAGTAGATACTAGTAACTCCAAGAGGGAGTATTTATGCTCGATAGTGGGTTCATACCTCTAGTAATCTAGGAGAGTGACAATAACTTCTAAGGTTGTAGATGTGTTGTTGCTACTAGAGAGAAAATAATAATCTTGTGTTCAAGGACATTCGTATTGTTTACATTACACACTTTGCTTAAGGCGATAATCTGTTGTTTGCAACTTAATACTCAATGGGTGCTCGGACGACACCTCGAGAGTGGATTATTAGTCATAGATGCAGTTGGATTACAGTCTATGTATTATGTTGTAATGCCCAAGTGAATCTCATAGTGATCCTCATGAAATTTGTATGATTTCTTTATTCTATCAAATTGCCCAACTGTAATTTGTTTACCCAGCATGATTATTTATCTTATGGAGAGACACCTCTAGTGAACTATGGACCACGGTCCATTCTTTTACATTCTTATTACCATTTACTATTTACTCACATTATTTACATTATTGCAAACTACTATCTTTTACCACACGATACGTTTAATCCTTTGTTTACAGTAAACCGGTGAGATTGACAACTTCACTATAAGTTGGGGCAAAGTACTTTGGTTGTGTTGTGTGCAGGTTCCACGTTACTGTTATTGCAAAGCTACGCCCGAGATAAGGCGCCATATATAAATTATCTGGAGCTGTCACCAAGCCAGCGAGCATCAACCTTCAGAAGTTGGTTCTTTCTCCTACTGGTTCGATAAACCTTGGTTTCATACTGAGGGAAGACTTGCTGTTGTGCTCATCATACCTTCCTCTTGGGGTTCCCAAAGGGCGGTCATCTACACGCCATCACCTCTTTCCAAACCTAGGGGGAGAATTGGTTCCAACTTGAACTCCCCATTTCTTACCAAACCGCCCTAGGGTGGAGTTGACCTCCACCACCTAGGGTGCGGCCAGCTAGGGTGGGCCCCACGCAGCCCTAGGACCATGGCGGTCCCCATCGAGGTTTGACCTTTCAAATATTCTAGACCATCCATAAATATTCTGATTTGACCTAATTTCATTCCGACACCTTCTATATATCATCGATATGGTTTTGGACCCTTCCGGAACCAGCCGTGATATATTGAAACCATTCCGAGACTTCCTCAAGCCACTTTTAGAGTCTCCCTCTCTCTTCGATCAAAACACCAAACTCATATTCAATAGACGCGAAACTCTTAAGTGTGTGACCCAATGGGTTCAGATATATGTAGACAAGCCCCTGCATACATTTCTATGGCAATGATCATATGCATGCTCTTGAATCGCTGCAATGATCCCTACATATAAAATGAAGATCTATATCGTGTGAACCATTACAATGT
Source organism: Dactylis glomerata (assembly GCA_007115705.1). NCBI lineage: Eukaryota > Viridiplantae > Streptophyta > Magnoliopsida > Poales > Poaceae > Dactylis > Dactylis glomerata. The sequence continues at coordinate 1,015,798 of QXEO01000050.1, forward strand.
CCGTTAGGGTTTCGGTTTACTTAGCGATACTTTGCATGACCCGAGATGAAACTGTTATGTTGTATCTCGTTACCTAGTGCGCTCTTTTTACTCTATCCATGTTATCGATGTTCTTGTGACTAACATCTTAGTCACGTGTCCCGACCAGACGATGACGAACCTCATAACGTTGAGCGGGCCTAGAGAATATCTCTCCATCGTCAGAGTAGTAAATCCCAATCTCAAGACAATATAACTATAGCGTACTTTCTGAGTACTCCACCATCACTTTAGTAATCACCCTTTTATGGATAATGTTAAGTGTAGCAAAAGCAATCTTTCGGTACTAATGTGGCTATTTCTCTCATGGTCTTCTGAAACATATAAACTACAATGTCTTTCATGATTAAATACCAACAACATATTGATGACTTAGTTTCATGGTATATCAATAGGGTCTTGTCCAACACATTGTTCTCCTCGAACAATGTGCTCTCACTTATTATCAATAACCTCGTAACAGATTTACTTATGCCCATAGTTAGGAAAACAATACTATTGGATAATATGTGAACTACTCTTAGAGGCAAGACTAGGGATCTCTTTGTTGTTTACTATTTCATACGTGTAATTAGGTTTTCCTCCAAATCTCATATTCAGAACTAATATACAGTTATAGCATAAAACATAAACATTAATTATGAACAAATGGAATATTAAATAATACAACTTTATTATCGCCTTTAGGGCATATTCCCATCAATCCGGTCGACAAAAAGAAGGGTAAATCCTTGAGAACTAAGAAATCCTATTATGAGCAAACATCTAAATGTCTTTGCAAATTCATTTGTTGATGTCTCCCCTACCTTCAACCTAGGACCATTCCTTGAGAGAGAGAAACTTAAGACTAATGGTTCAAACTTCACCACCTGGTTCCGCACCTTGAGGATTCTCCTCGTGCCCCACAAGATGACCTATGTACTTGAGGCTGCTATAGGTGGCATGCCCGCAAGCCGCCTCCCAAGATGATAAAAATGTCTATCAGTCCAAGGTGGATGATTCCTCCCTTGTCCAGAGTGGCATGCTTTATGGTATGGAGCCTGACTTGTAGAAATGCTTTGATAAGATGAGTGCTTTCGAGATAATCACTGATCTCAAAGCGGTTTTTATGCCCCAGGCCAGGGCTGAGAGGTATGAAGCTTCCGGGATTTTCTTCTCAGCCAAGATGGAAGAGCGCAACAGTGTGAGTGAGCACATGGACAAGATGTCTAGCTATGTCTCACGCCTGAATGCTCTGGAATGCAAGATTCCAGACAAGCCACAAAAAGGTTCTTTCTCAATAATAGATATGTAAGATAAATCTAAAGAGAAATCATAATCCTTATCTCTAATGTTTATGGGAGAAGCAGCAAACTTAGCATCAGGAGACAATTTATATCTAACAGCATGTCTTGCAAGAAGATTTTTAATAGCATTAGCATCACTAGTAGCATGAAATTCATCAATAAAATCATCATCAAGCTCAATATAAGTGTCATAGAGATCATCACTAGGACATTCCCTAGACTCAGGTGAACTAACAGGTGTAACAGTGGTGTTCCCTATTTGCTTAGTTTTAGCAATTGTAGCATCTAAAAAGGAACCTAATGAACCACTCTCATCAAACACAGTAGAAGCATCATCAAAACTATCAGTGGCATTTTCAAATTCAGCAGAAGTACTAGTAGTAGCATGTGTATGTGGTGGTGTAAGCAACTTACTCATCACAGATGGTGAATCAAGAGCAACAGAGGTGTTCAGAGTTGTACCTCTTCTTGTAGTGGATGGTAATATAGGAAACTTTCCATCACGAGGTTTACCCATCATGAATGGATTGCATCGAATAGTATGAATTCCAAGTTAACTTACAAATAAAGCTATTCTCCGTGGCAACGGCGCCAGAAAATAGTCTTGATGACCCACAAGTATAGGGGATCACAATAGTCTTCGAGGGAAGTAAAACCCAAATTTATTGATTCGACACAAGGGGAGCCAAAGATTATTTATAAGCCTTAACAGATGAATTATCAATTCAGCTGCACCTGGAAATAGACTTGCTCGCAGCGGTTTATCAGTAGCAACAGTTTTATAGTGGAGATAGTAGTGAAATAGTAACAATAATAGTAAAATAAAGATAGTAGCGGTATCAATAGTAACCAGTAGGATTAAATGCTATAGGCATAGGGATGGATGAACGGGCGTTGCATGGATAAGATAATTCATGTAATAATCAAGACATGGGCAAGTGCAGATAAATAATGATAAAGCATCCTAGTACTAAACAATCATAGGCATGTGTTTCGTATATAGTCGTACGTGCTCGCAATGAGAAACTTGCATGACATCTTCTGTCCTACCAGCCCATTTGCAGCGGAGCCTCAAGGGAATCTACTGGTAATTAAGGTACTCCTTTTAATAGAGTACCGAAGCAAAGCATTAACACTCGGTGAACACATGTGATCCTCACATCACAGCCATCCCCTCCGGTTATCCCAATTGCTATCACTTTGGGGCCTCAGGTTCTGGACAACGATATGTGTATACAACTTGCAGGTAAGACCATAAACAACAACTATCATCATAAAACAATAACAAGTTCAGATCTGAGATCATGGCACTCGGGCCCCCGGTGTTTTCAGGTCAGAGGGTATATGTAGGTGGAAGGAGGGGTCGAGGCGATGGCCGAGGCGGCCTCACCACCCCCTGGTGCAGCTGGCCTGGCCTGCACCACCAGGGGGTGTGAGCCCCTCGTGGCCCCTCTCTGTCTCGTACTCTGGCTCTGTGGGTCTTCTGGTAAAATAGGATTTTTGTAGTATTTTCCAGGATTTTTCCTGAAAGTTGGATTTCTGCACAAAAATGAGACACCAGGGCAATTCTGCTAAAAATAGCATTAGTCCATGTTAGTTGTATTCAAAACACACAAATTAGAGGAGAAACAACAGCAAAAGTGTTCGGGAAAGTAGATACATTTTGGACGTATCAACTCCCCCAAGCTTAGTTTATTGCTTGTCCTCAAGCAATTCAGTTAACAACTGAGTGGGATAAAAGAAACTTTCACGAACACATTTGCTTCATAAGATGTATATATTCTCACTATATGGTCAAATATTTAAGCAATTCATAATAAGAAGTATGCAACCAATGTTATCTCATAGTCATGCAAGCTATGAAAGAGTGAAAATGTGTGGGGCAAAACATAAGAAGTTGCAAGATTGTAATGCTCATAATAAGACATGAAAGAGTGGTATCCCGCTTACCTTTATTTGTGGGGCAAAACATAAATGCCAAGGCACCTCTGCAGTTCAAGAGAAGACTAGAAGTAGAAATATCAAAGATATAAGCATCAAAGTTATACCACAATTAACCGTGTTCTGGGACAAGCACATTACACTAAGAATGATAGCCATGCTCTCAAGAAAGTGCTTAAAGTTAGAAGATGAAGACTCAACATAAAAGTAAAAGAAAGGCCCTTCGCAGAGGGAAGTAGTGATTAAACATATGCTAGAGCTTTTTATTTGTAAAACAGAGATAAAAATTATTTTGAGAGGTGGTTGTTTCCTGTCAACGACTGGCAATGGGGTTCTTGCTATCTTCCATACTAAACAAGTGAGAGCGGTTCCGAGTTCTTTGAAAAATTGGAACATTGGTGCTCTTTTATAAAGCTTGGTGATACGTCCATTTTGCATCACTATTTTATATCATAATTTACTGTTATTCATTTATATATTTCATATGTAGAGATAATACTTATGTTGTTTCCTCTGCTTTTGCATGATTGATGATATTTTGAGGACTTGCTGCCAGAGTCAAGATTCTGCTAGAAAAAGGACCGTCAAGACAACATATTTTGGAAGATCAAAAAATTACAGCAAAATACCTAGAAATTCATATTTTACCAGAAGACAAAGGTAGCCAGAAGAGGAGAGCGAAAGGAGCAGCAGGGGGCCCACACCACCTAGTGGCACGGGCCAGCCCCTGGTCGCACCAACCAGGGGTGAGGCCACCCTAGCCCACTCCTGCCATCTCCCTCTTGCGTATAGATTCGTTCCCAAAAACCTAAGTCAGGGGGATCAGAGATAGACTCTACCGCCTCTACAAGGCGGAAAACACAAAGAGAGAAGAGCTCTCCGGTAGGCAGGAATCTGCTGGGGAAATTCCTTCCCGGAGAGGGGAGATCGTCGCCATTGCATTGGACTTCATCGGGATCATCATCATCACCATCACCAGCACCTTCATCTCCACCGTCACCATGCCATCCCGCTGTAACATCTTGGATTGAATCTTGTCCAATTCTTAGGAGAAACTTTCCTGGTGTTGATTACTCTTGTGGTTGATTCTATTGAGTGGAACCATTGAATTAAGGTTTATGTTTAGAATGTTATTTACCATTATTTCACCTCTGATCATGATCCATATGATGTCTTGTGAGTAGTTCGTTTAGTTCTTGAGGACATGGGAGAAGTCAAGATGTTAGTAGTGAAACTATGTTGAGTAATATTTAATGGTTTGATATTTATATGTTGTGGTGCTATTTCACTAGTGGTGTCATGTGAACGTCGACTGTCATGGGAATTTAGAGACAGTAGCCATGGGAAGGCTTATCGAAGGGGCTCAACGGTGGTGACGATGGGTCCGGCTCGGGATTGTGCCAACGGAGACACCTTGGTTTACCCAGGTTTAGGGCCCTCCCGGGTGGAGGTAAAGCCCCTACTTCCTGCCTGCTTCGTATTGACTAGACAGTAGCGATTACAGTGCTCCTTGAGCTGTTCGGGCCAGAGAAGGAAGAAGAAGATTGGATCTCCCTAGACTAAGGGTCCAGGCCCCCTTATATGGGCGGGGGCCTGGTTACAGGTTAGGTAATGATTCGGCCGACTGCCAGCTCCTCGGTGGCGGCGTCCTTAGCGTGATCCTCTGGCCCTACCCTGGCAAAGGCGCTTTATAAAGCGCCTTTCCCCTAGACCGGCATCTGGGAGGCATATCCCCTCCCTTTTGCGTCGGATCCCATCGTGGGGAAGGGTCTTTGATCGCTGATTGGCTGAGGCCGGTCGTGGCATTCGTCACTCCCGTCCTAGGTCTCTGTCGCTCTTGTCGGGGCCAGCCCACTTTCGGTGAGACAACCATTGGGAGGCTTTTGTCTTCATCACCTGATCCTGGCTCTCCTCGGTGGAGTCGCCACCCGACTGCTGGCGCAGCCGGCCCTTTGGACGGAGCCGGTCTTCTCGTGCTGAAGTCGTGGAGACTCCTGGGACGCCAGCCGACATTTAGCTCGGCCCGTGGCATGCCCCATTAGTCATCCCCACAACACTAGCCCCAAAAACTGGCGAAGTCTCATGGGTTAGCATGGGGCTTCGGCAGGTTCTTCTCCTCACCGAAGTCTTGCTCATTTTCATCGAAGTCCTGGGATTCTCTATCTGGTCTGGAGGTTGCTAGTTTCAAGGCTAATTCACACAGAACTCCTCCAGCCGTCTCGAGACATACCAGCTCCAGGCGTAACCCGGCTGGCGGCCGCGAGCCGGTGTGCTGCCTCCTTGGAACTTGTGCCGCCTCGGGTCTTGCTTCCACGATGTGGCCGGTGCAGTGCGCCAGTGGCTGGTCTTGTCATTTTGACTTCGGAATCACCACAGTCATAACTTCCTGAGTCATCATGTGGGGTGGACTGATGACCCACAAGTATAGGGGATCGCAACAGTCTTCGAGGGAAGTATTACCCAAATTTATTGATTCGACACAAGGGGAGCCAAAGAATATATGTAAGCCTTAACAGATGAGTTGTCAATTCAGCTGCACCTGGAAACAGTCTTGCTTGCAGTGGTTTATCAGTAGCAATAGTTTTATAGCGGTGACAATAATGAAACAGTAACAGCAGTAGTAAAATAGCAGCAGTAATAGTAGCAGTTGTAAACAGTAGGATCAAATACTGTAGGCATAGGGATGGATAACAGGCGTTGCATGGATATGATAGTTCATGAAATCAATGAGATACGGGCATTGCAGATAAATAAAGATAAAGCATCCTAGTACAAACAATCATAGGCATGTGTTTCGTATATAGTCGTACGTGCTCACAAGGAGAAACTTGCACGACATCTTTTGTCCTACCAGCCTGTTGCAGCAGGGCCTCAAGGGAAACTACTGGTAATTAAGGTACTCCTTTTAATAGAGTACCGGAGCAAAGCATTAGCACTCGGTGAACACATGTGATCCTCACATCATAGCCATCCCCTCCGGTTATCCCAATTTCTATCACTTTGGGGCCTCGGGTTCCGGACAACAATATGTGTATACAACTTGTAGGTAAGACCATAAATGACAAGTATTATCATAGAAATAATAACATGTTCAGATCTGAAATCATGGCACTCGGGCCCAAAGTGACAAGCATTAAGCACAACAAGTTGCAACAATGTCATAGGCACTAAATAAAGATACTAGGCACTATGCCCTATCAATCTCATATCAAATTACATGAACAATCTCATCCAATCCCTACCATCCCCTCACCTACAGCGGGGGAATTACTCACACATGGATGGAGGAATCATGGATGGTTGATGGAGGAGCGTCGGTGGTGATGGTGATGAAGATCTCCTCCGAATCCCTGTCCCGGCAGGGTGCCAGAACGGAGTTTCTGGTTCCGAATCGCGGTTTCTGATGGCGGCGGCGCAGCGGAAGTCTATCTGGGAAAAACACTGTCCCCCTGATAATAACTCGTCAGAGGGTATATGTACGCGAGAGGGAAGGTCGAGAGGGGGCCTGGGGCCCCCTCACACAGGGGTGGCGCGGCCAGGGCTGGGCCGCACCACCTATGTGTGACGGCCCCTCGAGCCTCTTCTCCCTCCAGTCTTTTGGCTCCGTGGGTCTTTTTGTGAAATAGAATTTTCCATGATTTTTCCCGAATTTTTACTGAAAGTTGGATGTTTGCACAAAAATGAGACACCAGAGCAATTCTGCTGAAAACAACGTCAGTCCATGTTAGTTGTATTCAAAACACACAAATTAGAGGAGAAACAATAGCAAAAGTGTTCGGGAAAGTAGATACGTTTTGGACGTATCAACTCCCCCCCAAGCTTAGCTATTTGCTTGTCCTCAAGCAATTCAGTTAACAACTGAGAGCGATAAAAGAAACTTTCACGAACATATTTGCTCATATGATGTATATATACTAACTAGGTGATCAAGTACTCAGGCAATTCATAATAAGAAATATGCAACTAATGTCACCTCATAGTCAAGCAAGCTATGAAAGAGTGCCTGTCGGGGGGATGACCCCCGGTAGGGTCAAGAGACTAGAAAGATACAAGGACTATGGTTGACTTATGCCGGATTGTCAATAAAGGGGCCTGGCCGGAATATAAGAGCATCGGCCAGGCCGGTATATGTGTGTATCCCGGCTAATGCTTGGATATGCCGGTATAGCCGGAATACTGGTATGTGTGTGCCGGCATATACTTAGATATGCCGGCCTAACCATTTGGTGTGTTGTGCAGGAGCAGGGGAGGCCGGATTACCCGACCTTCATAGGTCGTTGGTCCGGCATATAGGTCCGGGGTATGGCCAACGGTCATATCCGGAATACAGAAGTCAGCTAATGTGTCACATCCCTACAATCAAGGAAGAAAACATCCGAGCATGGTAGCAGAGTGGGATGGCAGGGTGCACAGTGGTGGTCTACCAACCCTCACTGTGCACAAGTACAGAGCTCACCTCACAGAGGTAAGGCCACAGTCCAAGAGGTACAAGGTACAGGGATATGAAGTCCCATCAAGAGCAATCAGGGAGGAAGTCAAGGGTCGTTGCCTTCGTCAGCAAGTCCTATTTGGAGTGTAGCCCGTGTCTTGTGGTCTCTTATGACCGTTGTAACCCTGGCTACCACTATATAAGGTGGCATAGGGAGCCCTAGTAAAGGGTGGGTCACTCTGTGTACTTACACTTAGCTGTTATTCTTCCTTCTCTAGCAGAGAGCTAGGAAGCACCATTGTTGTGTACTCCATCGATCCAAATATAAAGCAAATAGAGCAGGAGTAGGGGTGTTATCTCCTTACGAGAGCCCCGAACCTGGGTAGATCTGTGTTCCTTTCTGTCGGGCTCTTTAGCTCGTTCCCCTCTCCCGAATCCTCCAGCATCTAGTCGGCCCCCATTTAAGCCATCCTATAGCATATGTTGTTTCACCACGACGACATTTGGCGCCCACCGTGGGGCTGATCGATATGCTGGGCGGAGTGTTTATTCGGACGGGGTCTGTGATAGCAGCTTCGGGAGTGCGCGTGGTCTCTGGCCTCGTCCAGAGGCTAGGCTCGCTCAGCTTCGTCAACGACAACGCCGGATGTCTCGGCGGCCGGCCGTTCCCCAGGGATGGCCGGATTATGTCTTTCGGTTCCCACGAGGTGTACGTGGGGACTGAGAGAGTTTGCAGGGAAAAGGTGCTGGTGGCGTCGGATCCTCCGTCACATCGGTTGGCTCACGATGGGCGTAGCGCTCGCTCAGTAGAGTCGGCGGAGGTGATGATGGCCGGCACATCAGCACCGCCGGCGGAAAATGCCGGCAAAGCAGCAGCAGCGGCCGAAGCTTCTCCCCCGGAGCCGCCGAAGGTCAAGAGGTCGGCGCGTCCTCAGTTGGAGCGTGCGGAGAACCTGGCCGGCACTTCCGGCGTGCCGGCTAGGGGCGAGGTGCTTCTTCCCGTCATCGAGCGACTTCTCGAGCCGGTGCGATCCGGCGATGATCCGGAGCAAACAAGGGAGGTCCTAGAAGGATCTCGCCAGGCCCTCGTCGACGAGGCCCTGGCCATGAACCAGGAGCGCGAACGGTTTAACCGGCAACTCCGTGAGTATGAGGCAGCCCATGGTTTTACTCCTGTGGTAACCCGGCCTAGCCGGATAGAAGAGGTTAGAACTAGAGGTAGAGATCTTAACACAGAGCTAGGTAAAGATGGTAGGGCTAAGAGTCATACTGCAACTAGTACTGTGCCTAAGGTAATTTATAGCTCGCCAGTAAAGAACCTTAGAGCAGCAGCAGAGGTAGCTAAGGACTTATCTAGTTTATCCGGCGAAGCACTGCGTGAGCAGCAAGCCCGGCTTAACCATCTTTTGTCTGAAGCTACCAAGCAGCAGGAGGCCTTTAAGAAGGCAAACCCAGATGCCGGGGCATCCCAGTACATTGCGTCGGTAGGAGGTGCCGGCGCAAGATCGAGGGGCCAAGCTTCGTCCCCGCATCCAAGCGCCCGGCGTGCCGGAAGTGTGACCTCTGGCCGCCGGGACAAGCAGATTCAAGTGTATGATCCGGCAATCGCCGGAAAGCAGGCAGTAGTTCAGAAGAACGCCGGCCAAGCAGACAAATATGTCGGCCACAAGGGTGCTGGCCAGAATGTGCCGGCCGGGCAAGGAGCAGTCTCGGCCGGTGGTGGCCGGAGTAACAGTGCAGCCCGGCGTCAGCAAGAGGGCGCCGGAGGGGCAGCGCAGCAGCAAGGTGCAAGCCATCCGGGATATCGAGAAGATGACGGCAATTCCGCCCTTGCCAGGGCGGTATATCAGCAGCAGCACCAGCAAGGCTGGCATAGTGAGCAGCATCAGCCGGAGCAGCAGCAGGAAAAAGGGATCGCGGGCCCAATCGCATCCCGGCTAGGACCCCGGTCCTTGGCAGCAAATGATGCGCGCTTCAAGCTGGACAAGATTCACCAATCAGAATTGGTGGAGAGACAAGGAGCTCCGGGTCCTATGTGTTTCGGACCCCGGATTATGGGTGAACCGGTACCTTACTTCTTCCAGCTCGCGCGTGGCGCGAGAACATATAATGGCAGTACGAAGCCAGAAGATTGGTTGGAGGATTACTCCACAGCGGTGAACATCGCCGGAGGAAACCTCAGATGGGCGGTACGATATGTGCCGCAGATGCTGGAAGGTCCAGCCAGGATATGGCTGAATAATTTGCCGGCCGGGAGTATCAACGGCTGGATTGATTTCGAAGAGCAGTTTGTGTCAAACTTCACCAGCACATATAAGAGGCCGAATCGTCCTCAGCAGCTGGCTAACTGCCGGCAGGGAGTGAATGAGACCGACCGAGACTATCTGACCAGGTGGTGCACGTTGCGCAATTCCTGCGAAGGAATTAATGAGCAGCAGGCCATCATGTGGTTCGCTCATGGGTGCCGGCATGGCACCATGCTGTGGCAAAAGCTTCAGAGGCAAATGCCGGCCACGCTGGCCGAAACAATCAAGATTGCTGATAGTTATGCTCTGGGAGATCCCATGCAGCCCAGTCTCGATTCACAAGGACAGGGGCAGACCCAGGGGAACACCAACAGCGCCGGAAGACCAGGGCAGTACTATCGCTCTGATAACCGGAACAAGAGAAGAGATGAAAGGCCGGATCACCGGTATGGGGCAGCACAAGTTGCAGCTGTGGAGGAAGAGCAAGAGGGCGCCGGCAGTAGCCAGCATCCGAGATATGAGGGCTATCAGCAGCCTCAGCAGCAGCAACCGCAGCCCCTCCAGAAAAATAATGTCTGGGTCAACAAGAATGCCGGCGGAGCCGCCGGCCAGAAGAAGCAGTGGCCGAAGTACACAGTGGGTCTGGCCATGGACAAGCCTTGTGTGTTCCACACATTCCAGCCGGGTAAGCCGGCAAACCATTTGACAAGGAACTGTTCGTGGCTGGACGACATATTAGCAGGTCGTGCAGGTCCCTGGGGACCGGCTAGACCATCTGTCCCGGCAGCTCCATCGCCGCTGACAGGTGCCAATACAGTTGCGGTCCCGTCCAGGCCGGTTAATCCCGGGAATCAGAGCAACGCCGGAAATGCCGGCGTAAATCAAGTTGACCAGAGCTATAATCCGGAATATAACGCCGGAGGCCCAGGAGCGGGCCGGAATGAGTACAAGGAGTATGATCAGAGCTATATGGTCTTTAAGACCGAGAGAATAGACAAGCAGAGCTTGTACCGGCGGTGTTTGGAGGTAAACGCCGTTATGTCGGCCGTTCCGAAACTGATGCATTGGTCTGACCAGGCCATTGGCTGGGATAGGTTAGATCATCCCAGGATCATGCCTAACCCCGGCGGGTATGCTCTTGTGATGGATCCTACATTTGTCGGGCCGGCTAATAACGTGAGGTTCAACAAGGTCCTCATTGATAATGGAAGCAGCATCAACATCATGTATCGGGATACGATGGAGAAGTTGGGAATCAAGGAAAATATGCTGGAACCAAGCAAGACCACGTTCCACGGCATTGTGCCGGGACTTTCGTGTGCGCCGATGGGCAAGATCCGGATGGATGTCATGTTTGGCAGCCGGGATAACTGCAGGGTGGAAAACCTCGAGGTGGTTGATCTGGAGAGTCCCTACCATGCTTTGCTAGGGAGGCCGGCATTGGCAAAGTTCATGGCCTCTACGCATGTTGCATACCTGAAGATGAAGATGCCGGGGCCCGGAGGGGCAATTACCATCATTGGTGATTACAAGCGTTCGATGGCATGCGCCACGGCCGGGTCTAACCTGGCCGAGACTCTGATCATTGCAGAGGAAAGGAAGAGGCTCAAGCGAGCAGTAGAGATTGCTGAGACGGTCGTGGCCGGCAAATCTATGCCGGGCATGTCGAATCCCGGCGGCGGTGCTTCTTTTCAAGTGGGAAAGGAGGTCAAAAAGGTGCCTCTGGATGAAGCTTTCTCGGAGCGCCATGCCCTCGTTGAGGCAAGTCTGGATCCCAAATAGGAAAGCGAGCTCATCAGCTTCCTCCGTGAGAATCGGGATATCTTTGCATGGTCTACTTCGGACTTGCAAGGTGTGCCGAGGGAGCTGGCTGAGCACGCATTGCATGTGAGACCGGATGCTAAGCCGGTGAAGCAGCCGCTCTGGCGGAATGCCGGCGACAGAAGGTAAGCCATTTGGGACGAAGTGGCCAGGCTCTTGGCCTCTGGCTTTATCAAGGAAGTACTTCATCCGGATTGGGTGTCTAATCCGGTTTTAGTGGAAAAGAAGAAAGATGAGCCCGCCATAGTGAAAGTATGGCGGATGTGTGTTGATTACACCAACTTGAATAAGGCATGTCCTAAAGATCCATTCCCGCTCCCTCGGATCGATCAAGTGATTGATTCCACAGCCGGATGTGAACTGTTATCATTTGTAGATGCCTATTCTGGTTTCCACCAGATCCCCTTGTATGAGCCGGATCAAATAAAGACATCCTTTATTACCCTGTACGGGGCTTATTGCTATCTCACTATGCCGTTCGGTTTAAGAAATGCCGGCGCAACTTACCAAAGGTGTATGCAGAAATGTCTGCACGATCAGATAGATAAAAATGTGCAGGTATATGTCGACGATATCGTCATAAAAACCAAGGAGAGCAAGACTCTTATAGATGATCTCCGGGAAACCTTTGGGAACCTGAGGAGATTCCGGATGAAGCTGAATCCGGCTAAGTGCACCTTTGGTGTGCCGGCGGGCAAGTTGCTCGGCTTCCTTGTCTCCAGCCGGGGTATTGAGGTGAATCCCGGCAAGATTCGTGCCATAGAAAGGATGAAGCCGCCGACAGATTTGAGGGAAGTACAGAAGTTCACTGGGTGCCTCGCATCCCTGAGCCGCTTCATAAGCCGGCTGGGAGAGAAAGCTTTGCCGTTATATCAGTTGATGAAAAAGTCCGACACATTTGTCTGGACAGCGCAAGCAGATGCAGCTTTCAAGGAATTGAAACAGTTGTTGTCAATAGCGCCCGTATTAGCGTCTCCAATGCCCCGGGAGCCAATGTTGCTCTATATAGCGGCAACCAATCGAGTTGTCAGTGCTGTGGTGGTAGTAGAGCGAGAGGAAGGAGGCAAAACCGTGCAGCGGCCGGTATATTATCTGAGTGAAGTCCTCTCCACCTCAAAGCAAAACTACCCCCACTATCAGAAGATGACCTATGGTGTCTATATGGCGGCCAAGAAGCTCAAGCATTACTTCCAAGAGCATCCAATCCGGGTAGTTGCCGAGGCTCCTATCTCGGAAATTATAAACAACAAAGATGCCAGCGGCCGGATAGCAAAGTGGGCAATAGAGCTTTCACCATATACACCTCAGTATGACAAGAGAGATACAATCAAGTCCCAGGTGTTGGCTGATTTCTTTATTGACTGGGCCGAGATACAATACGAGCCGCCATTGCCAGATGCAAACTATTGGAGGATGCATTTCGATGGCTCCAAGACAATCCACGGCTTGGGTAACGGCATAGTTCTCAGTTCGCCAAAGAATGACCAATTGAGATATGTCCTGCAGATTCACTTTGCAGCATCAAATAATGTGGCGGAATACGAGGCGCTTGTGCATGGCCTGAAGGTGTCTAAGGACATAGGAATTCGCCGGATTATGTGCTTCGGTGATTCTGACTTAGTGATTCAGCAGTGTTCCGGCATATGGGACGCGCATGACGCAAACATGGCATCCTACCGTTTTCTGGTGCAGCAGTTAAGTGGTTACTTTGAAGGTTGTGAGTTCTGGCACGTTCTCCGGGCTCAGAATGACGCAGCCGATGCATTGTCCAAGCTGGGATCTTCCAGAGACTCAATCCCGCCCGACATTTCGCTGGAGCATCTGAGGAAGCCGTCAATCAAACCCTCGTCGGAGTCATCCTCCATTTATGTCCCGCCAGGTCCAGACGAAGCAGTTCCAATGGAGATAGATGCCGGAGCCAGGTCAGATAACCCGGGGACTGATTCCTCAGTCCCGGGGACTGGGCCGGCATATGCTGTGAGTACGGTATTCCGGAGTAAAACTAAGGGCAAGGGCAAAATATACCAAGAGGTTGTGCCGGTATACCCGGGAACTGCTCCGGCATACCCGGGGACTGATTCCTCAGTCCCGGGGACTTCGCGGCCCATGGAGATCGATTATGTATCGGTCGAAATGATGGAGATAGATCAGGCAGTGTTCACTGTCAGGGAAGTGCCCTCATGGGCACATCCTATTATGAACTTCTTGGTGGATGGCCAAGTGCCGGCGGATGAAACCGAAGCCCGCCGGGTTATAAGGAGATCCAAAGCGTATACCATCATAAACAAAGAAATATACAAGAGAAGTGCCACCGGAGTATTGCAGAGATGTGTCGAATCTGCGGAAGGTCTGGAGATGCTCCGGGAAATTCACCAGGGGGAGTGTGGTCACCATGCTTCATCCAGGGCATTGGCGGCAAAGGTATTCCGGCATGGCTTCTATTGGCCAACGGCACTGCAAGAAGCAGAAAACTTGGTCCGAAAGTGTAATGGGTGTCAAAGATATGCCCACTAGATTCATCAGCCGGCATCTACCCTGAAAACCATCCCAATAACCTGGCCCTTTGCTGTTTGGGGCCTGGATATGGTCGGGGCTTTTAAGCCGGCCAGAGGAAAGATGACCCATATCCTGGTCATGGTGGACAAGTTCACCAAGTGGATTGAAGTGAAGCCCATAAGCAAGTGTGATGGTCACACAGCAGTGAAATTCTTAAAGGATATAATCTTGAGATATGGTGTTCCTCATAGCATCATCACTGACAATGGGTCAAACTTTGCCCAAGGGCCATTTGCCAGATTTTGTGAGGAGGTGGGAATCCGGCTGGACATTGTGTCAGTTGCCCACCCTTGTGCCAATGGCCAAGTAGAGAGATCGAATGGGCTAGTATTGTCCGGCATAAAACCCCGGCTGATAGAACCACTAGAGAAAACTCCGGGATGTTGGTTAGATGAGTTACCAGCTGTGCTTTGGAGTTTAAGGACAACTCCGAATAGATCAACAGGCTACACACCATTTTTCCTGGTGTATGGAGCAGAAGCTGTGCTTCCAACAGATGTAATACATGATGCACCAAGAATAGTGCTATATACTGAGGAAGAGGCTAAAGAAGCCAGAGAAAATGATGTTGATCTGCTAGAGGAAGCAAGGGAAATAACTCTGTCAAGAACAGCAGTGTATCAGCAGAACCTCAGACGCTATCATGCGCAGAAGGTAAATCCAAGGAGATTTCAAGAGGGAGATCTAGTACTCCGGCTAAAGCAAGGAACAGAAGGCCGGCATAAGTTAACTCCTCCATGGGAGGGGCCATTCATTGTGAGCAGAGCTCTGCACAATGATGCCTATTATCTTATAGATGCGCAGGACCCCAAGAAGAATAAGGCGGACAGGTCCGGAGAAGAAACCAAGAGGCCATGGAACATAGCTCTACTGCGCCCCTTTTACTCCTGAGCAGCACAATGTATGTATTTCCATATTTTGCTTTGGGTGCCGGCACTTTATGCCGGCACAAGACTAGTGAATGAAATGCCGGCATCCCGAAGAGAGCGGGCACTGCCTCCGAGATATGCTGTTGTTTATCTACTGTTTTTTGTTATGTGCCGGCTGGCTTTATTTGAATGTTTCCTATGCCGGCCTAGTAATGTGTCGGCACCAAGGGCCACTCTTCAACTTAGCTGTTGTCCGAAACCCGGCTTCATGGCTAGCAAGAGTAGATGCCGGAGATTGTCTACACATGGAAAACGGCTAAGGAAATATAAAGCAAGCGAACCGACATTTTTGTTCAAGCTAAGGTTAAATTTGAAGTGTCGGATGATTTGAAGTCTAAGTGTCAAAGTTAAAGTACTGTATGTTCGAGGAAGCAACCTTGAGACTCATACGTCGAAAGCCAAATAAGGTAGACAAGTAGCCAAGGTTGTGAAATTGAGGAAACAGGAAAACAACTCGGTGACTTAGCCAAAAGATGATCCGTCATTGATAACAAGCAAACCGAAATAAAACTTGTTCAGGTAGCAAACCAAAGGAAATTAAACGTGTATATTACAACTGCACCCGGCATTCCGGGGATCTGATAAAACTTAAAGTTTTTATGCTGCAAAGTCAAGGAGCAGGGGCAGAAGCAGAGGCGCCGGCTGGTGGAGCAGTGGCGGTGGAGATGTCGGCTTCAGGAGTGCCGGACCCAGCAGATGGAATGGAGCCATCACCTCCGCCCGGGGCAGATGCCTGTTCCGGAGCATCAATGTCGGCCTCTTCAGCTTCCTCTTCGTCCTGGCTGGAGTCGGAGCCCTCAGCAGCGGCGGATGTCCCGGCATCATCCTTCTTCTCCGGCTCGCGGATGTCCCGGACGAAGGCGTCGGTGTCGGCATAGTCCACATAGCTGTGGGCCAACTCCCGTCGGCGCCGGATGTGTTCCGGATCCGTGGTCCAAATGGATCCTTCGCGCACAGTGCGCAAAGTCTCCAGGTCTGCTTTCTCATACCAGGACAAGAAGTAGCTGAGAGCTTCGTCAGCTCCAACCCTCGCGCCGGAATCTCGCCACTCCCGGAGGCGAACCTTGGCCAGCTGCAGATCGTTGCCGAGGTCGACGGGATCAGTGGGAGTCCTTTGTCCCGGCCAGAGGGCAGAGAATGCCTCCTGGGCACCATAGAAGAGTTCTTCGGTGTAGAGCGTCATGGCGTTCTTCCGGGACTGCAGAGCCAACAGCTGCTCCGACATGTCCCAGTTGGGCGAGTCAACCGGAACACCCCGGCTTTCTCGATCCAACTGCAAAGCCCTCTCAACGTCTTCGACGGAAGCGGGAAATATGTCTGAGGAATAGAAACAATGTTAGCAAAAGGAGAATATGTCGGCATAGATGCTATACCGGAAAGAATTACACTATGTCGGGAAGGATAAAGGGAAAGGATTTGAAGTTTACTGGCAAGGTCGGCATTCAGCTGTGCAACTGTAACCTCCCATTTGGTGGCCTGCTCCTTCAGGCTATCCAGTTCAGCGTGGGCGTTGGAGGCATCAGTCTCGGAGGTGACAAGCAGGGTCTGGGTTTTCTTCAGTAGGCCCTCCCTCTGTTCCTTTTCGTCCAGAAGCTCGGTGATCCGGCCCTTCAGCTGCTCTATCTCGGCCTTGTGAGCAGCATCTCGGTCGTCCAGTTGCTTGGCTACGTCCACTGAGGACACACAGTCCTGGTGGCGGGCCTCCAGTGCAGCTTTCTCGTCTGAAAAGATTTGAAGTCAAAACAAGGATTTGAAGAAAGAAAACAGTGAAAAGATTAAAGGATTTGAAGTACAGAAGGATTAATTGAAGGTCAAGAGGATCCGGCTTACCCGTCAGCTCCTTCACTCTCTTGACAAGCTCGGTGACTTGGGCTTCGGCACCAGCTGCGGAGTGACGGAAAAGGGTCATGTGACGGCATATTAAGGCGTGCCGGCAAAGAAGAGGAAGGGTGTCCGGCATATAGCGGTATATCGGCGAGGATTACCTTTCTTGGACAGCTCCAGCTGAAGCTTGCTATGCTCGTCGGATAACTTCCGATGCTCGCATACCAAGTCATGAAACAGGTCGGCCCGGGTGTTGTTCATGCGCTGCAAAAGTGCCCGGATTTAAAATGTCAGCAGAGAAATTTGGCATGGTAATTAAGTTGAAGATTCTATCAAGTGATCATTCTACTGAAGACCCGGCACAGGTGAATGCTCACCTATCCCGGCCCTCGGTGACTAGGATTTGAAGCTCGGACCGAGCTCATATGTCGGCAGTTAATTCAAAAGAAGCTAGCTAAAAGACTATGAGAAAATCCCGGATGTCCGTATCCCGGACAGCCGACATTTTCGGGGACTGGGGATATGTGTATAGGTAGAAAGGACTTACGTTGGTGGCATCAGCCAATCGGTGAAGTCTCTGCTGGAGGCTGAGGAGCTCGCAGGCGATCGGTAGGGGCTTCGCGGCCAGGATATCTGCTGGGCTGCCAGTAGCCGCGGCTTCGGCCTTCTTCTTGCTGCTGGAGTCCGCGGTGTCCATGCTGCCAGCGTCGTTCCACTTGGTACAATGCTCCGTGAGAGACCCGAGGCTTTGGTCACTCTTTGTCACCAGGGGGATGATGCCCTCAAGTTCTGGCGTGTCGAAGAAGTTGCGACGGTAGCCAGGCCGGGCTGCTGCCCTGCCAAGATGCAGGGCCAGAGCAGAGCTGGTCCGGGACGCTGCTTTAGGAGGAGCAGTGGCGGCGGAAGGCGTGCCGGACTTGCTAGGCTGGAACTTGAGAGTGCCGGACTTGGCCTGGGCGGTGGTCTTGGCCGGGGCAGTGGCTTTGGCCGAGGCAGTAGCCTTGGTCGGCGCAGGAGTCTTCTCAGAGGATGGAGTCTCGGGTGCAGGCTGTTCCGGCGCGGCCGGTGAAGCTTGGCCAGCTGGGGCAGGTTCCGGAATAGTCCGGACTTCCGGCATAGCAGGGCCCTTTCCTTTAAGATCTATGCCGGCGCTCGTGTCGCTTGCGCCGGCGTCTTTGGTTGTGCCGGCATCGCTGGTGGGCGCGCCGGAGTCTGGGGCTTCTTGGTGGGCTCCTGTGTCCATGTGGACATCAGGAGCCGGAGGTTCCTGTTGAGCCCCCGAGTCCATGTGGACGTCGGGGGCAGAGGTGTCTTGTTCCGGCGGAGGAACGTCCTTCGCCGGGGAGGAGGTCTTGTTAGGCGCAGGCGAAGATGCCGGCGCCGGGGAGGTCGTATGACTGGCAGAGGGTATG
The DNA here is from genome assembly GCA_007115705.1 of Dactylis glomerata. Lineage (NCBI taxonomy): Eukaryota > Viridiplantae > Streptophyta > Magnoliopsida > Poales > Poaceae > Dactylis > Dactylis glomerata. The sequence continues at coordinate 1,034,281 of QXEO01000050.1, forward strand.
TCGGAGGTGGCAGTTTCTGCCGGCTTAGTGATCTTGGGGCCGCCACTCGAGCCAGAAGCTTGTTCCGGCGCAAGAGGAGCCCTGAAAGAGAGAAAACACCAAGTTAGTAATCAGGGCAAGAGATATGTCAGAAATGAAACAAGCAGAAGGAACTTACCCCGCGGCGACAGGTCTCGGTTTCTTCAATATGGGCACGCCGACCTTCTGCCTCTTCGGCTTCTGAGATGTGTCGGGCTAGGGCTTCACACCTCGCTTCCGGCTGGTACGTCCGCCGGTGGAAGGAGGTCCCTGTTCAGAGGCGCGGCATCGATAACCATATCGTCCGGGATAGCTGAGGACGGCATTGGAAACTCGTAAGCGATAGGTGTTTCTGGAAAGGCATATGCAAGTGGCATCGGGTCATAGTACAGCAGGATCTCCTCGTCAGAATCAATCTCACTCCGGTCTTGAGTATAATGCCGGGATGAAGAGCCCTTACCCATGGCAGCTGCAGCACGGGTGCTCCTGGGTAGCTTATCCCAATGATCCGGATCTTCAACATCCGCAACAGTGCGGTCCGCCGCGATCTTGATCCGGGAGTTCTCCATGGCTTGGAAGCTGAATTTCTGTATAAACAGCAAAGTCAAGTATTCAGACAAGGAAATATGCCGGTGGAAGAGGTATGTCGGATCAATATGATATGTGTCGGCAAACAGACATGTGTCGGCTTAAGTATCTATGTGCCGGACATGGACTTTATGTATCGGATAAGATGGTTTACCGTTGGGGCGGGCCTATCCCGGCTGTATGGTTCTAGCCCCCAGGCAAAAGTGGCCTGAGAGGACTTGCAGACATCCTTAATCCGGCGCAGAATGTCGGCCGGAGTCAGCTCGTGTGTGGAGTGCCGGGTGGGGTCCATTGGCCCGCTCATCTGGCAGATCTTGTGCGACCGGCGCTGCAGAGGGGAGACGCGCCGGCTTATATAGCAGGCCACCAGGTC